>CAXIVR010000001.1:312544979-312589171 GCA_964035755.1 Teleogryllus oceanicus | reverse complement strand
TTACAGAAATAAGTATTTTCGTGTAATTTTGTTGAAATAGACAATTTTTAACAATTATTTTCTAAAAATTACTGATTTTTCAGTTGAAGTCTAGAACACGGTACAACCTAAGGAAGTCGTTAAACCGGCACTTCGCGACGCTCCGGCGAGGAAAATCCAGAGGAGGGCTGAGGGCTGGTTAGGCGATTATAATAATTGGTCACGAACGTAACGTCATAAGTTAGGGGAGGCAATTTCACCCTAGTGTCTTGTCGGAACTCCATTAGGAAAAAGTGCTGCCTGCGATCGTGGCGTGTTCCTCTGTGATAAAGTTTTCACCGTTCGAATTCGTTGCAGCAGCTTGAATTCGAGTTTTTATAAAGTGCTTACTGAAGTGCTTTGTTATAAAAGTGAATTGATAATTATCGGTGGATGGACTCAAGGTTGTTTATAGTGATCGCGAGGGCCAAAGGTCCGAGCCTCCCCGTGACTTCGATCCGGGTGAGCGAAGCGAGAAAACTTGTCTTTGAAAGTAGCGACGTTAAAATGCGACATTAAAATGCGGCGGGAACAACGTGTATGACGGACGAAAATCGCATATAGTTCAGTTTTCTTCATTTCCATCAGAGCGCTCAGCATAATTTGAGGGAGGGCTTACGGAGAACCCCTCCTGTCCCCCTTCTCCACGCCTCCGCGCATCTCTAAGGGTGTACCGTGTTGCGAACTTTAAACATCTTTTCTTTCATTTTTTCCTCGTATGTAGGAAACGACGATGCAAAATTGGTGCTGGACCCGTTTTCGGCAGACTTTATTTTTGAATATATCAAACAAATAAATGTGAAAGTGCAATATTGATGACAGTTTTTTGCGAAAAGAAATCTATTCCAAAAAATAGATCTCTAAACGTTATGTACAATTTTTTTAAGAAACGAATACATTTCGCATCGATTTTTGCTTGAAATTAATGCAGTATTTTGAATTGAATGCATTAATGAAATTAATTTAATTTTGCAATTGCAAATTTGTAATAACAGTTCAAGTGTTTCCTGGAATAGAGTATAGGATGCTTTAAAAATGGTCTTATTTTCATTGATTTCTGTGAACTTTCGAAAAATGACTCGAAAAAAGTTGGAAATGATTGGAGGAATGCCCAGTTTTTTAAGCGTCCGGAATGCTGAATATAGCCATCTGAGAGGTGGTAGCGGGAACGTGCTTGACATGTTGGGTGGAAGGACCTGAGTTCGAATCTCTAGGAGGAGAAACAATGTTTGCTAATAGGGAAGACCTTTGCAGGTTCATGTAGCATGACGTAACCGTTAGAAATAATGGCAGAAAGTATGCGCTGTTGTATCACCACTAGTTTGAATGTGTTTATCAAGCCTCACAGGAATGTATTTAAACATTTCGCTTAACATATTAATAGAATTTAAATTAGTAATCCAATATTCAATTAAATTTGTCATGGATATTAATAATTTAAAATAATTTTTTCTACATTATTATGAATTTATTAACAGTAAAAGAAAACGTTATCTTAATTTTTTTTTAATTTGTTGCGTCTACACCTTGACGCAACGCGTCTCCAGTGTCCATGGAAAATTTGAAAATTCTACCTCTGTTGGGTCAGAAGGTACACGTAAATAAATTAGGTATTAAAGCAATTAATTTGCGGAAAATATCTAAGAAAGAGTACAATTTTGACTCACCAGACATGTTCTTCTGCCATCTCCCAGCATCATAATTTCTGGACCTTGTTCTCTGTTGTTGTTTTTTAATTTCTTCAAGTTTTTATTCTGGTTTCTTTGGTAATGTCTAAGGCACCTTCTTCTGGCTCAAGTACCCTCTGTTGGTCCACACTTCTAAGTGCGTATCTTATATTTCAAACGAATGCTGTTCAAATATTCTTCATAACTACACATCTGTTTCAATTCCCTTCATTTAAGGATACTGATGAATCTATAACCCCTCTTCTTGGTGATGTCAAGCCTACAAATATATTATTGGGCATGCGTTGTATATTATTAGGTAATAGTTGGTTGCCACTTACATCTTCAAAAACCTCCACACAATTTTGTTCATTACAATATTGAAACTTTACAACACCTTTTACAAATTCAGAGTGTACACTAATATTTCAATAATGAAGCCATTATTATTTGCCATTATAATCTTGCATCATCACGGGTATCCACATTATTTTCACTTAACTTGCTTTATTTTCAAAGCACTTACCGGTGTAAACAGAGATCTAACCTCACTTGATATTAGCTTGATCATTTAATATTTCGGATATTACACTTGTTTCATGTTTCTCACAAACAATATTCAGTTACTTATTGCCACAAAACATACATTTTTGATTAAAATTCTCGGAATGACTGTCAGTAAATACTAAACTGCAACACATTAGAAACGAAATCACATCAAATCATATCTTGTAAACATACCGCCGTCCACGGACATTAAAACAAAATGGTAACAGCATTCACTTGTTTCTTCACAGTTTAGCCAACATCCCAACATAAGTACAGCAGGATGGATTGGAAATGTGTGGAAGAGAAGATATTATCCACGCACGTTTTCTTTAACCCTCAACTTCGCCAGTTGCGAGAGGAGTGGGGAGTTTGGTTATATTCACAAAAGGAATTTTATATTAAATTTGTGGTTCGTTTTTCGATGCAAAATAGTTTCTGTTACAAGGGAGCGTACATTTTTGATTATCAGATTTTGTTTCCAACGCTCGTTTTTATAATTTACTCTTTATTCAACGAATGTTGGCAAAGGAGTGGGGGTAGGTTTTCAGGTGCTCAAGAAAACGAACGCGTATAATACTGGTTTTCTCATTGCATCTCCGATATCACACTTAAAGGGAAAGCGACTGACGCAACAATTTTTAAACGTAAAATATCTTAGAGATAAAAACAAATACTTATTTAATCCCATATTTAAAAATAATTTCATTTTCTAACTGCACAAAAATTAAATTTTTGTTTTGATGAATTTTGATTTTCATTTTCACTGATGTTTCCGGACACGTGAAAATGAACAATATACCATTAGCTGATTTTAAGGTAATTGCATATTGTTCAGGTGCCATCTAGTTCTGTCAATTCAGTCAAACCTCAAGGGAATGTAGTATATAACAGAATTAAACTCTAAATTAAGTTCACTATGTCATGCATTCAGAATTCTTTCAAATTCTATACTCATTCATGCAGCTCGTTGCGTGTATTTTGCAAATGTACATTCCCGCCTGAGATATGGCATAACATTCTGGGGAAGTTCATTCTGTAGGATCCAGATCTTTAGATTGCAAAAACAAATTATTCGAATAATGAAAAACTTCCATCAGCGTTCGATTGCCTATTTATTTACGAATCTGTAATTTTTGCCAACACGAGATAAACGTACGGGATAAAAAAAATAGGAACACATTTTCATGCAATGCTGATAATTATAACCACAACACACTCGTATAAATCACGTTATCAAGTTCAGTGTCAACAGTTCGCTACAAGAAATCCACATACATACATACGTTATTTTACAACGCATTGTTAGATGACATTAACAATTAAAATCGGTTCAAATTAAGTTAAATGAAAAATGTTTCTTTACAACTCGAGACAATTCTGATCATCAAAAGAAAAATAATGTTTATTTTAAGAATGATATATAACGCATTAGTGTACAATTGTGTTGCATAATTAATTAAAGACTAATATATCTATAACAAACACTGTACTTCAGGTTGCAGGTCATTGATCTCCATTTCGATCGATTTTTGTACCGTTTCCTCATCCATTAAGCAAATGCTGAAATGACCATTTGTTTTGCTTCTTGACATAAATGTAGTTTCATTATGCGCACGTTTTGTTGAGCTCTCCTTTAGGAGTATAGCTCTCCTTTAGAAGTAGGAGTAGAGCTGGAGGTGAATTACTAATTTGTTGGCAAAGCAGAAAAATCAAATCTGCTGTCCGTTTACCGATGCAAATAAGTTTTCTCTTACTCGAGAACGAAAATATCTAGCTTTTCAAATGTTGTTAATCTCGCACTTTTTTTAAATATAAATAATTATTTTGTTTGTTTTATTTCTTACACTTTTATTCATTTTTCAACTATTTACTGTTCAAATGTTGGGAAGGGATTCTGGATCTCAAGAAAACGTGCGCAGATGTTCTTCTCCCCTATACGTCTCATAGTTTTTACTGTTTTTTGACTAAATAAATCAAAATCAAATCAAAAAGTCTGCTATGGTCTGCTATGCTATGGTCATTAGCCCAGTCAGTGTAAAGAATGTTTTACGTGAATGATCGCAGTGGACGCAGGATCGTGTGGACGTTCGTCCCACGCTAGATCCACGCTAGATGGTGAGATCCGGCGCCGACCTACACATTGGCAAGCGAAGAATTTTCCTCCAGGTATCTCTCCAGTGGGATCCAAACTCAGCCGGGACAACCTCTGATTTCTGACTGATCTCCCATCATGTATAGGTGTAGTTCTCTGTTTCTTCTTAATTTCTCTGGGTTTCTCTCTGCCTGTCTGTCTGTCTATCTGTCTCTCTCTCTCTCTCTCTCTCTCTCTCTCTCGCTGTCTCTCTCTCTCTAATATGTCTTCGACTAACTCACTGCAATGTAGTTTTATGATTTTTCGCTTGTTATTGAAAGTACACGAGTTCAGTCAATTATTGTCGATATTCAATGCATTGTTTATGATATTTGGAGAATTTGTTCTATTTTTATATTTAGAGAATTATTGGGATAGTTAAATGATTAACTCTGGATACTCGCTGAATTAGTAGGGACGTAGTTACTCACGCGGAGTATCTCCAAAATCTCCTTAGGTAAAATAAGACAGAAACATTAAAAGTCAAGAGACAATACTTTCTGTAAAATGCAGATATTTATGGAATATTTGTAACAACAATAATTTTTCAGTATGTAGAGAAATTGAGACGTAAATGAATAAACTGAAGAAAAATTTGAGGTGTGAAAGAGACTATTCTCCTTTCTGGCCAGAGGCCGAAAAATCAGCTTTTTAGCGCGCTGCGTCTAAACAGTTTTCCAAAAACTGAACTTAAAAACACGTATTTTGTAGAAATTTTTATCAGCTTTAATTTTGTGAAGTGCGGCTGACCAGACAAAACGCACAGTCTTGAGGTACAAGTGAAAAACAGAAAAATGCAGGATATCTTTATAAATTGTTTGCAATTGTGTAAGTCGGACATAATTTATGCTTGAGTGCCCTTTGAGCCTTGAGGATCTTTTACGAGCGGTAAATCTACACCATCGGACAGTCTGCTTTACTTCTACGAGGGATGGTGTATTTTTTCGTCCTTTGAAATCCACGATCCACGCGGCTTTGATCGGGTTTGAACCCGCAAACTTGGGTGAAACAGCCTGATACACAGTTATACTACCGGAGCCATTCAAACGCAGGATATAGGACAAGAAAGAAATAGGAGAGAACGCGCGACGTCCGTGGCCCGTTTGTTAGCGTACTGCTTCGGCATTCGCCTGAGATAGGAGAAATCACGGAAAACTACTGATCAGAGCAGGCGGCCGCTAGAATTCTCTTCCAGACGGCGGCGCCTGAATTCGACCTTGTTATCTAATTAGTGTCGAAAATCCTGCCATCGTCGGGACTCGAATCCTAGGATAGTCGGTCAGCGGCGCTCTAGTGATATCAATGAATGCGCTGAGCCACTTTAGCCGGTCTCCTCGCCAGTAATCACGCTAAGCTATTAGGAATCCGATCCCACTCACGCACGGGATAAATAATTTGCTGAGTGGCAACGCTGATACGGCGGCAGAGTAAGCACACGGTTGATAAGCCGTTTCACAGAGCGCTGTGTGTGGCGATAGAGGCGATTGTCGCAACAAGACGCAGCGGGAAGACGCGGACTTAGCGGTCATTCTGAGTGAATCCGTGTTCGGTTGAAGAAAAGTTCCGAAGCCAACGACCAATTGATTCCACTGAATGGCAGCGGTCACATTGACTGGAATGACACTGTATTCGTCTTCATCATTGGAACGACATATTCAATGAAACGGATAGGTTAAAACTTCTCGCATGACTTCTATATTTAATTTTAATATTTTCGATATTGCAAAGTGAGTTAGGTTCAGTTTCCATGAACTATCGTCAACATATTCCATTCAATGCTTCTGGATTCGGACAATTTTTCGAAAATCGATTGGTCGTTCTTCACTGATCTGTTCGTTCACAAAGAAACAAAAACTATGTCCACGTTCGATGACCGATTCAGCCATTTCAAAGGTATATTTGATACAGTTCTTCGACCTGAAAGTTCGCAAGCCTGCCAGTACGTGTCGGACTAATACGATCTATCGAGTCCTGATTCAAAGCCATGAGTGAAAGACATTAGGTGAGCTTTGTGCATAGTATCCGACTTAAACCAATGAATTTCAGCCGAATAGTTTGCGTGACAATATTATCAGCCATTTTAAATAGTGAGAACCAAAATTATCACTTTTATAAGTCATTGAAACAGATATATACATTGTTGAATATTGCATCTAATCTTGTTATGATACCTGGTTGTCACTTTATGCAACTTTCAAAATGTTTCTCAACTTTTCGCTCCATCAACATGGCGGCCACCATTGTCTGGCTTTCCGAACGAAGTGCCCGTGATGTGGTCACGTGGTTCGTGACGCAAACTGGAGCTGCGCAGAACGAGCAAAATATAGTGTGCCGGACTAGCGCTCACATGTCTTTCCACCATGACTCTAGTGAGTATTTGAAATATTCGATCGTGAACGGGCGTATTCTTCCGAGCGCGAATTCAACTGCACATGTGTCCACTCTGATGCCGGAAGACCCTGTATGGCAACCATCAGAAGGCGCTAAATCGCAGAGATAGGAGATAATAAATCACCGATCCTTATTTTTTCCCGATTTTTCTTTTGAATTCATATTTTAAATTGTTCTGACAAAAGAATCATGACGGAACATTGTAACGCGTGGTATCATGAGCTCTGTTTACCGATGGCGAGTACGTAGTGCTGGGAGTCTAATCTTAGCCAAAGCTACAGTTAGTTTATTCTTCTGTGATTCGTCATGATGTACGCGTTTTAGTGCTTCGTAGGGGTTCTCTGCTTCTGCATTTTATGGCGATTCGCTTACCATAACGAAAAAATAACGAGAAGCATGTTAATGTGATTGGCCACCCTGGAATTCATAGCTAAAAATATATCAAGGCAAACGAAATAAAACAAGGAACGTACGTCTATTGAAAGAGGAAAATAAGAACGCAACAAGAAACGAATAATGGCCAAGATGGCGTGGGAGGAATAAGAGCCATGGAAATAGAGTTTGTGGTGGTGGTGGTGATTGCGGTGTCAAAGACGTTGGCGATTGCACTGATACAGGTGGAAGCAATGAGATGTGATGGCGGTGGCGAAAGCGTTCGCAGTGCTAGTGACGGATGCGATAGTAACAATAGTGGCAATGACGGTGGCAGTAGCGATAGGAGCTGCGGGAGCAATAATACTGGTGTCGCTGACGATAACGATTGAGATTCCGGGCGCGTCAACTACTGAGGTGATTAGCCCCGCAAGTGTAGTGCATGCTTTTTCATCGGGAGGTGACGATGATCTTCTCTCACTAGATGGCGAGATCCGGCGCCTACGTACCGTCGACTAGTGGGATTTTTCCTATTCAGGTATCTCCCACCAGCAGGGCACCGCCCGAGCCGGGACAAGTTCTAAGTTTCCGATCGGTCACCCGGCATGTGTGATAGTATAGTGCATTTTGGTGTGTGTGTGTAAGTAAGGAGTGAGGATGGAATAGAAGAGGAACGAAAGATCGCGTGCGGTCCGTGGCTCATTTATTAGGGTACTGCTCCGGCATTCACCTGGTGTTGATCGGAGAAACTATGGAAAACTACCGATCAGAGCAGCCGTCCGCTAGAATTCTCCTCCAGACAGCGACTGAATTCGACTTAGCTGAAAGCTAGCATCGAAAATCCTGCCGCCGTCGGGACTCGAACTAGGACCTCCGGACAGAGACACAGCAGTGACATCAGTTGATGAACTGAACCACCGCTCTCAGTATGACGATGAAGATATGACTATGACGATATGACTATACCATTGCCACAAATTGAAAATAAAATCGTCGGGAGTGAATAATTTCTTGGCGCCCGGGAGACATCGTGCCTTAGACACATTGGCCAACGCTGCGTTCATCAAATTGGGACCTTCCCCAGGAGGAGTTGCGAAAGTGATCCAATCAAAGACGATGTTCCGTACCCGAATTGGTCAATAATCGATCATTGATTTTCCATTGACAGAATATTTAATCAATAGGTTTTTGGTGACTCAAAAAGGAAACAAAAATATATGATTTCTACCACGACTATTTATAGTACTAATTTCCAATGCGCGTAAAATGAAAAGAAAACTATGCAGTCTCCAAGGAGACTGATATGATTTTGTTAGATACCCAGAAAATGAGGGAAAATACGAAAACATGTGTATTACTAATGTTAAATAGGCGCAAAAATGGAAAGAAAGCTATGGCCTAAAAATGACCAGGCACTCGTGAAAAAATCCAAAATCAATGAAATATTTTTGATTTGACTGAATAATGCCAATGTTTGATTGTGTTTGGGTTTTGTATTTCCACCTATTCTTATACTGCGCATACCGACTTCTTTCACATATTCACTGCTTACGACACAGCTGACGTCAGGCGACAGCAAAGCTCTGTGGAAGGGCCCGACAGCGAGGTTCCAAGGTAGAGATCGCCTACCTTGAAAAATTTGCTGATCACATGTTGCGTTATAGAATATCAACTTTTGATAGCCCCTCCGGTGGCTCATGGACAACAAGCTCGCTTTCCGTGGAGCGGTTCGATCCCCGGGTAGGGGCAAATATTAAGCCAGGTATACCGAGGTCACGGGCAAGGTAACAAGCTCCTTCCGGGGAAATTGGCACGAGACTTAAAAGTAAGAGTTGCACAAATGCTACGGGTGGCAGTACATCAGTGGACACCTTGCCCATGACAGTCTTTGGGAGAAGTTACTTTGTCAAGTACGTTAATGTCACAAATTGAGCTATATTAATTCCCATTTTTTTTATTTATGGCAAAAAAAGATCCAGTAAAATAAAATAATACATCAGTCCTATTTCAAATTCTCAGTGGAGAGTAAAATTAAAAAATTGAATCTAAAGTATCTTTGTTTTGTAATCCTGTTTACGTAAAGTGATACAAAAATATGAACTTTCTACTTCAGGATAGAATTTTTAACAGACAAATATTCTTGTCTGTTAAAAGCCTATTCGCCCGTAAGCGAGAATTGTTAATTTATAGTGACTTGTTAATTTATTTCACGTTATTGCTAAATACAATAAATATCTGAATGATTTAAGAAGTCGTTGATCGAAACGTCGGCACCAGATAACAACGCGGCGTCACCGAGCCAAAAATGTAATAAAACTGAATGATTTAATAACACAACACAAAACGAAACAAGGAAAGAATTCAAAACCCGGTCACTTTGCAAAGCTGTGTATATAAAGGAGAATTTAGTAAGAATATAAACATCAATAGTAATAAATAAAGAATCAAAAAATAATACATTTTCGGTTATTTGATAGAAAACATCTTGCAAACATATTTTCGTACGATGCCACTAATCACCGCGCCGCTTCAGCTTGCGAATGCACACCTTTCTGGATTTTAAGGGAAAAATCGGAGTCAGGAAGTTACCCGTGCCTGCAGGAGCGCTGGGTTCCGCTGGTAGCTCGTGCGGGCGCGGTTTGACGTACCTGACAAATCGTCTCAATTTCTGTAGTAGGAGTGACAAAAGAAATCTTAGCAGACCAAATACTTTATAAGTGATAAAAGGAAAACGTCATGCTTGCCACATGTCTCCTAACCCCTGGTGAGGGTAATAAATAAAAACAGGGCCCATGTCGGGAATACGCCTAGCTTAGCAAACTCTTATTAATCTACCACTAAAATAACAAATAAAACACTAAAATACGTCCTTTGGAAAACCATTTTGTGAGGTTTGTTCATGAAAATTTTTCTCAAGTCTCAAGTTAATTATTAAATTCGTTGCAGTCAGCAATAAACTACATCAACAATCTCCATTACCATGTCCTCTTTTTCCATTACTCCTTCACCCTTTAGTCACTCTTGCCCGTTCCTCCTCTGTGTATATTACTTTCATTCTTTGTTTCTTTAAATATTCTTCACTTTTTCACTCCCAAATTTTCACAACGTGTTGGTCACATCTATCTTCTGCGTTACCACATTTTCTGTGCCTTTGGGATTTGTGTTTTCTATTTTACTCTAGCGTTATTATTGTAGTTACATTCCAATTATCATTTTCCATAATATTTTAGGAAGTGATTTTTATTCATTCAATTGGTAGTCTGACTTCGGAATCCGCACAATAAGGCAGCAAAAAACAGTTAACATACAAATCACATAACATCTTCAATAATTGCGTTTGCTTTATAAACGTCCTTTATCTGAAAAAAATCACCATCGATTGGTTTACAGATTTAAATGTTCTTTACTACTATACGAAGGACCATACATGAATTAACCGCGAGTCGTTAGATTCGCGAAAATGTTTTCAATAGGTTTGTTAAAGTTCACATCACTCATCATTTTGTGATATAAACACACCCTTTTAGGAGTGTCTCATTTCATACAATACTCCAGCTCATGTATTACGCGATTCCGTGTTTGGAGGTAACGTTCCATGCTCACGGAACTCCCAGATGATATTCATTTCCTGGTGGTAAATAACTGCAAACGCGAAACAATATAAGATACAAAAATATAACTAATTTTCGCAAACTCAATACATTTGAATATGGCACGATTTGTAGCTAACGATAGATAATGGACTCGTGTGTTGCGATATGTACATTTTATTTGAATTATCAACATTTTATAACAGACTACATGGCAAATCATGTTGCACAAGAAAACTTTTTATTATTATTATTATTATTATTATTATTATTTTATTATTATTATTATTATTATTATTATTATTTTATTATTATTATTATTTTTTATTATTATTATTTTATTATTATTATTATTATTATTATGAAACAAAAGGTGGTAGACGAACACTATCCGTACATCTATTTAGTAGCTGAACCCTTGTCTGCTTCTTTGACGATGCGGCTTTGGAGGCTTCAAACAGCATAAGCACAGGCGTAGAGCCTCAATTATCTTGTTAGTTTACGATGGGAGTGGCAGGTACGATAATTTTTCTTAAGCAATAATAGCGCTACAGACTCCGCCAGGAGAATGTACACACTTTCTCCCACCTGCAAAGCCATCAAAGGCATAGCGCATATGACAGAAGACGTCGAAACTGCGGAAGCATACGCAAGTACGCAGCATCCTTGTCCCCGCTTCTGAATAAAACAGCTTTCTGCAATAAAATGGCCGTGAAACGCGCACAATACGTCAGAGTAGCTGTGCGGAAGTAGGCAACATGAGAAATTCTAAAAAAACAGGGGTTATCGTTCTTGGGCTGTTTCCCGTTGCCCCAGTCGTAGGGTTCCGCAGTCTCACGGTCAAGGGCGTGATCCCGGTTTGGTCCGATGAATCTTGAAATTCGTAATGATAATCCGCGGAAGGACTCCTACTGCATAACTAATGCTGTATTGCGTAAATCTGCGTTAAGTAGAAAATAAGTGTTTTAGGAGTTTCCAATTCCTGACCGACTCGACGGATCGCATATTTTAGATCAGCAGTAATGAAGACGAATAAAACCCAAAATACGATAAATATTGTCACCTAAAATGTCATTATGCGAATACATCCAAAGCAGTGCCAGAGAACTACTGAGTGGACTGCAATCGTCTCAATTCTTTTGTGTTATTTATGTATTCATTTCCTCAACTAAAAACAAACAAAATCAACAAGAACAACAATTCTAGATCTGGACGAAATTAGTCACGTTTTCACAGGTGTCCCCAGCCTAAAACTGCAGGAGGAGGCAACTACATTTCGGGTACAATTTTCTTTGAATTTTATTAACATGTGACATACTTTACAAAAAAATGAAACAACATACCATACTGAAAATATAAATTATAATAATTACAACTATAATAACACAATTAATAAATGAAATTGATTATATTGAACCATTTACATAGTTGTGCCAAAGGCTTGAAAGCCTTTTTCCCAAATATTCTGTAACATTTTCCCAAATTGTCGGTGAAAGAACGAGAAAGAATTGATGATATTTAAGGGGAATTCTGATTTACGTATTATGTAAGGCGTTGGGGATCCCATTAAAATTTTCAGGGGGGGGCACTGTGCCGCCGCCTGTTGTAAGACACGCCTATGCACGTAGTCTCAGTCCGTTACATAGAACGCCGGGCCGCCGGTGGTGCAGCTTGCTGACATTGTGGAATTCAGGAAATTTTCGAATCTTTATGTTTTATAGATTTCCTTGTTCCACGACAACAGAATACTGTAAAGACCTAGAAATCCTTCATGCTTTTTTTTAAATTTTTTGCGTCGTTGACGCAACGGGTCTTACAAACCCTTGTTGGGCGTTGAGCGCTTTTGTTGGAGTAATCCTCCGTTACTAAATGATTACTATCATTAATTTACGGTTGTGTAATTACTGTTTGTCGAGTCTTGTCACGTCGGAGTCAGTCAGTGCCTTTTATCCCTTCGGCCAGGGCTCGACGTCGTTAGATCCTAGGGTTCCAACAGAAGCCCGCGAGTCTCGAATTCGCTTAAACCCTTTCGTGACTTCACGGAGCGTAGTAAACAAATTCGGTTATATATATATATATATATATATATATATATATATATATATATATATATATATTGTAAACCGCTTGTCATCGTACACTCATGACAAAAGAAATATTGAAGTGACAATACCCGACATCTTGCCACAAATGTTCCAGAGTAGCGAAGAGATGGCGTTACCTAAAAAACAAATTTCTGAACGTACTTTCCCTAGCCAATCAGAACTTTTGTAGAAATGCGAATGTGGCATGAGGCGCTCGGACGAGATTGTCTTTCTTTCCGGATCGAGACGCTGAAGTGATTGATGGTACTATTCCACCACACAACCGACGAGGGACACTGGAAAATACCAGAAATGAAGCTTATTAAAAGTAACCGTCTAGTATTTTCATGGGATTAACCCTGTGATATGTCAAGATTACGTAAAATTCGATAGGAATATTAAACAAGTAATGCAACGAATGTAAGAATACAGGGGAGTGGACTAAAATTTTTTATAAACCACGTTGTGCATTCCTTGCTGGAATATAGAAGAGTTTTTTGTAACATAGGACGTGTTTCTGTTTCTTTTTAAGCTTTTTCAGTTTTAGTTTTGAGCAGTTTCTTATTCTATTTTTTATTCTATTTTTTTTATTTATGGATTTCATTTCGAAAATTCTTTTGGGAGAATTTTGATAATTCCGAAAAAAGAATAGTTTATTCAACAACTGGTCAACTTTCACTAAAACAAAGTTATAATTTGGAGTTTTGGACTCGCATTCTAACGCGACCATCACCTTCGTGTAAGCTGTGGTTTAACTGGGCTGTACAACGAGGAGAAGTCGTACGGAAATACCCCGATTCCATCGCAGTAGGCAACGCACGAACCGTCGCAGGACAACGACGACCTTGGGGCGTGAACGTCGCTCGACAGCCGTCTACTCAGCGCGGGGCCAACTTGGAGAATTGCCGGGCGTGAGTCACAGAAAAGCAGAAAGAATATTTACTAAATTGCAGCTTGAAAACTTTCAAGATAGAATTATGATTGCACAAATTAAAAAGTTGTAATATGAGCTTCCCTCAGTAAAAGACATTGATCGGAAAAGTTTTACTAAAAATTAGTCTTGATAAACAGTAAATTTATTTTTTCAGTCGTAAGAGAAATCAGATCTAAATAATTTTTATGTTTATTGATAAAAGTCGTTCTTGTGTATAATTCTTTATCTAAATTCATACATAATTGACTTGATGTTATTTGAAATCATTTAAGAGGAATTGTCTATGTAAAAAGGTTTTTAACATGAATGAAGCTGTTAAATTGTTTCTGGTAAAACGTTATTTCATGAACAGTCAAGAGACTTTGTAAACAGAATTTTGCACTGCGAGGTCACGCAGAAGCTGAATATTAAGTTAAATATTGAGTGTAGTATTATTTAAGATTGAAAAGGTATTAGTGAATTTTGGTATATTGTTTGTATGTATTTTTTTACAGGATGGTTATTTAAATTGTGGTTTCATTAAGAGATAATTTGTTTTGGGGAAGTGTACATATGTATTTACTGTTTGTTTCTGTAAATGTAGATCAGAGTCCTATTATTCTACAGAAAACTGCAGTTTAGGTAGGAGTTAGCTACCAGGGAATCAAAAGGAAAAGTAATCACGTAGGAGAATATGTGAACGTGAGTGTACGAAGGATCATATTGGAAAGAATATATGTTACTTGTTCTTTAAAACTTGAAATTGTGTTTGTTTGTTAAATGAATATTAGTTAGCAAAGACGAACCCACCACCGATAGGGAATTATCCATAATTTGAGGTCTTCCAGATTTGTGTGACGGTGTAATCAACGTCACAAAACAATAAATAACAGATTTACTTCTGTAATTCCCTACTACGAAATAGTTAGGTAGATACGTGACGGTTACAATATATATATATATATATATATATATATATATATATATATAGATATATATATATACATATTTACGTTTGAAGTTCTAAATCGTTATAAGCTTTTACAGAAAAAAGAAACTACGATATTGTCGATCTATCATTTGTTTACAGAAGAACACTGATTTTTAGACTGACTTGCGATCACAATTTCAACTTGATGAAAAAGACGCGAGGTACAATCAATACTTCTGAACGAATTTCAAACATTGCAGTAAATCAAAATAAAATAAAAAAATTCACCAACCAGGGCAATGGAATTCTGCACTGGAATCCTGCAATGTGTGGCGCTGTGGTCCGGTACACGGCGGGGAATTCGGGTGCAGCGCTAAACCCCAAAATTCCCGCCTATAAAAATGTTTCATTACAGAGGCTTCGTGCGGCTGCAGCGGGCGGATTATGCCCGCCACACATCATTTCTGCCGCGTGGGCTCGGCACGACGGCGGCGGCGTGCGCGAACGCGGGGGGACTGGCGAGTCACGGACGTGCGTCGACATCCGGAGAACCGCGCGGAACATAGGCTGCGACATCTGGCTGTGAGTATGAAGATTGATTTATTGCTTAGTTGATTGATTGATTGATTTTTTTGTGTTTCCGGGCGCGTAAACTGCTCTAGACATTAGTCCCGTTTCTTGTAGTGCATGTTTTTTTCTTTTCTTCGGAGATGGCGGTGATCTTTCCCCACTGGATGGCGAGATCCGGCGCCGACCTACCATCGGCTAGTGGAGTTTTCCCCAACCTGGACTCCGGGGTTTCCAGCGGGCACCAGCGGGGTACCCCCATCCGGGAAAAGCTCTAAGCCCCAACCGGTCTCCTGGGATATGTGGTAGTGTAGGGCATGTTAGTGTATATGTATGAGTAAAGGGGAGAGGATAGGACAAGGATGGGAAGGACAGATCGCGCGCGGTACGTGGCCCATTTGGTAGGTACTGCTCCGGCATTCGCCTGGCGTCGATCGGAGAAACCGGGAAAACTACCGATCAGAGCAGCCGGCCGCTAAAATTCTCCTCCAGACAGCGACTGAATTCGACGGCTGAAAGCTAGTGTCGAAAATCCTGCCGCGTCAGGACTCGAACTTGACTTCTTCGCTGTCCGGGTGACGCCGCGTAGTGGGCTGAGATACGAGGCGTCACCCGGACGCGAAGAAGTTATCGACTCGAGCCGCGGAAGCCTTCACGTACAGGACTCGAACCTATTGATTGCTTAGTGTTTCCGGGCGCGTCAACTGCTAAGGTCAATGGTCTCCCAAGTGCAGTGCATACTTTTATCGCAGGAGCGGATGGTGATCTTCACCCACTAGATGGATCCTACGTCCATCTACATGTCGTCTTGCGGGTTTAACCAAACCAGGTACCTCACCGGAGGGACACCTCTCCAGCCGGTCAAGTTCTAAACTCGGACTGGTTTCCCCGGGTTTTGTAGAACATGTAAGTGTACGTGTAGAAGTGAGAATAGGGCAAGGAAGAAAAGGAAAATCGCGAATCTGTCGTGACCCATTTGTTAGGTACCGATCGGGCATTTGCCTAGTTTATCAGAGAAAAAATGGAAAACTACCAATCAAAGCAGCCGCTAAAATTCTTATCCAGATAGCAACTGAATTCGACCTACCTATGTAGCTACTGTCGAAAACCATGCCCGGTCGGGTCTCGAAACCTACGTCTCCCGGTCAACGGCACAGCAGCGACTGCTGCCACCGAAGCAGATGAGCCCTGAGCCGCCTAAGCGTGTGTCGACATCCAGATAACTCCACGGAACCTCGGTGGCGCACGGCTGGCTGTGAGGATGAACAAAGAGTTCGAACATTTACAACATCTAATATCTCTTAAAATAATGGTCTTGTTGAAGGTGGTGGTTGATTGATTGATTTTCGTTTTTCCCGGGCACGTCAACTGATTGGTCATTAGTTCCGTTAGTGTAGTGCATGTTTTTCTCGAGAGATGGCGGTGATCTTCCCCCGGGGAGATCGGCGCCGACCAAATCGGCTAGTGGGGTTTCCGCCTAACTAAAACTCTCCACCAGCGGGCACCGCCCCAGCCGGGACAAGCTCTAAACTCCGACTGGTCTCCCGGAATATGTGCTAGTGTAGTGCATGTTAGTGTAAGTATGTATGTAAGGGAGAGGTTTGGGATAAAAGAGAAGGACAGATCGCGCGCGGTCCGTGGCCCGTTTGTTAGGGTACTGCTCCGGCATTCGCCTGGGTTGATCGGAGAACCACGAAAACTACCGATCAGAGCAGCTGGCCGCTAGAATTCTCCTCCAGACAGCGAGTGAATTCGACCAAGCTAAAAAGCTAGTGTCGAAAATCCTGCTGCAGTCAGGACTTGAACCTAGGACCTCCCGATCAGTTGATGACACTGATAGATTTTCGTAACTAGCTAGATAGCTAGGTCCAAATCAGCTGCTGTTTGGGGGAAAATCCTAGCCACTGGCTGCTCTAATCGATAATGTTCCAAGGCCCCTCAGATCAACAGCAAACGAATGCTAGAGCAGTGCATAACAAATAGGCCACGGACCAAGCCCAGCATGACGGCGGCAGGATTCCAGCCTGACGGCGGCAGGATTTCGACACTAGCTTTCCAGGTAAGTCGAATTCAGTCGCAGCCTGGAGGAGAATTCTAGCGGCCGGCTGCTCTGATCGGTAGTTTTCCGTGGTTTCTCCGATCAACACCAGGCGAATGCCGGGCAGTACCCAACAAACGCGCCACGGACCGCGCGCGATCTGTCCTTCCTCTTCCTTATCCAATCCTCTCCTTACTTACACACACTAACATGCACTACACTACCACATACCCGGGAGACCGGTCGGAGTTTAGAGCCTGTCCCTACTGGGGCGGTCCCCCGCTGGCAGAGGAGCCCTGGTGAGGGGGAAACCCCACTAGCCGACGGTAGCTCGGCGCCGGATCTAGCCATCCAGCTGTGGAAGATCACCGCTATCTCCCGAAAACATGCAGTACACTAACGGGACTAATGACCAAAGCAGTTGACGCCCCGGGAAAAACGAAAAAATTAATCAATCAATCTATCAGTGTCGGCACTCAAACGTCTGAGACATTGCAGTAGCAACAGTTGTTGCCTTGAGCTAACTGAGCCAGTCATTACTACAATGTTAATAATCACCTCCTGATATTAGTACAAATGTCGTAAGCCCTTGAAATCCATCTGTGAGGAACACAGGTACTGTCGAGAGAAAGATGAATAATAATGCATTTTGGGGTTCAATTTATAACCACCGCAAGTATAAACCTAAAACCTCTTATTACCTATTGTAATAACTCATTCACGAATTATTTGTTTTATTTATAATATTGTGTGGCCTTTGACTAGCAGCCAAATTGATCATTTGAACGTCAAACTAGGAAACATTGTCTGTTTTGGGCTTACATGTAAAAAATATATAAGAAAAAGCAATAATGTAGCAAATGAAAAGATATGTAGATCAATATTATTGTACACTACAGTAAAGCGGAAAAATTATGCTATTTTGGGCTCACAATATGTGTTGTTGTTTGTTACGAGTAAAAAATCCATCTCTATGAATAATTTCCGCAAAAACTATGCAGTATGTAGAAGTGTCTTTCGTTTTATTAGAAACACAGCAACTCGAAAATATCCAAAAACAATAAAAGTTTCGATTTGGAGAGAGAATTGGTCATTATTCCGCTTATTCTCATACTGGGTACCGACTGAGTTCTCATATTCTGTGCGTCACTGCTTCCGACACAGCTGATTGGTTGGTTGGTTAGTTGTTAGTGATTCCGGGCACATTAACTACGAGGTTATTAGTCCTGTACGTGTAGTGCATGTTTTTTTATCGGCAGGGGGCGTCAATCTTTTCCCCCCTGGATAGGGGAACCGGCGCCGACGTACCTTCGGCTAAGGGTGTTTTCTCCAACCAGGTATCTCCATCAGCGGGCACCGCCACAGCCGGAACTAGCTCTAGCTGCCGACCCGGGCTCTGCATGTGTGGTAGTGTAGTGTATGGTGTAAGTGTGTAAGTAAGGTGAGGAAAAGACAAGGAAGGAAAAATCGCGCGCGGCCCTGGCCCGTTTGTTAGGTACTCCTTCGGCATTCGCCTGGTGCTGATTGGAGAAACCACGGAAAACTACCGATCAGAGCAGCTCGCCTCAGTATTCTCCTCCAAACAGCGACTGAATTCAACCTAGCTGACAAGTAGTGTCTAAAACTTTTCCGCCGTCAGGACTTCCGAGTTGTAGTTTGAATGCCCGAGTAAAAATCGTATTCGATTCCGGCAGAGTAAGATTTCTTCTCAGTTAATAAGGTTTCATCGACCTCATCAATAGAATATTTTCCTGATAGATCTGCGATTTCTCTTTCGTCTCTCCACATATAGCGTGCATACAGTGGTAACCTCACACCTCAGGGCCGGAAAAATTTCTATGAGGTGAGACCTCATTGTAAATGCACGCTTTGGCACACAGTGCTCGCCCTGTGATGGTCAGTGAAATAATTATGAAATCCTGAACAAAGCCTCAGCACTGGACGGTGCTCAGGCTAAATCAAAATGGTTGTCAGAAACGAAACAAAGGTCTACACAAACACTGCAAGCAAAAGTGTTACACACAAAAAAAATTCATACATTTGGAACAAGTAGCTCTTTGTAACGTTGGTCGAGACAACTGGCAACGCAGATGGGAAACATTTGAGCGTGTAGTTAACGGTAAGCACAGAACTCCAAACACGCACGAAACTTTATCCGAACATAATCGCACGAAATTTTATCTTTCGACTCTGTTAAACTCCTGTTAAAATTGTTTAAATGAAATATGTATGTTACGGCTAATGCCCGAATGTAGATAATTCGAAAACTAGCCAGTTAATGTTCACATTTCCAAAAAAGTTTATGAACTCGGAAGAACGAACCGCTTCCAACCACACTCCGTAATTTAGCTGGATGAAGTAAAAATTTTTCCGATGAAAAATTTAGTAGTATATAATAACTCTATAATTAACTGAATAATAAAAAAAACCGACGAAAATATGAATTTTGTGTCAAAGACCCCTAAAGAGCGTATGCATTCTTAATCTCCAAAATGAAATGCTTTCTCAGAAAGTTATATCATCTGCACATGAACCATATTATCAAAAAAATTTAAAAAAATAACACTTTTTAATTTTTGGTCTCGAGAATAATTTTGGAATTTTTTTAAAAACGAAAAATTTCAGTATTTCTTCACGAGGCATCAAGGAGAGTAGCGGCAGACGTAAAGTTAAGCAGCCTTAGTTGAGAGAGGATAACGAAAGTGGTAATAAAATCATTAGGTTTATTGTAAATGTAGGGACGTAATTTAAAATAATGATCATATGGAGTTCTTGTATTTAACCAATGTTCCAAAAAACCTTTCACACGAGAATATGTCTCGCGATGGTTCCAAAAATTAAAGAATAAAATAATTTCTCTGGACTAATAGCAAGATAGTGCCTTTAAAAACAATAAAATTAAACAGTATTTAAAGCCTCCCATTTCCAATTAGCCGAACAAGGAACGATGCACCGACTATTAAAGTCTAGTAATATAATCGCTAACAAAGGTGACACGAAAGAGGATATCAGATTGATTGATTGCTAGTGATACAGGCGCATTAACTGCTAAGCTCATTAGTCCGTAAGTGTGGTTCGCGTTTTCATCCGGTGTGGCGATGATCTCATCCGCTGGATGGCGAGATCCGGCGCCGACGTACCGTCGGCTGGCGGGATTTTCCGCAACAGCGGGGCACCACCCAAGTTCTATGCTCGTCCAGACCCTGCAGGCGGAACCTACGACCTTCCGGTCAGAGGCACTGCAGGAGGATATCAGAGCTGAAAGTATTGTTTGCCAACATAATATGTAGTCAGATAATAATAATAATAATAAGTAGATGTATAATATAATATGTAGGCAGATATTATCTGACGTAAAGAGAGAAATCAATAAGCATTTCCACAGCCAGCGAAGCCATAAGCGGACCTCACGTATTTAACCGTATCACATCCCTTCCTCAAGTCCTTCCTTCAAAGACGACGTATTCACCAAGCCTTGCAAACACTGCAAAACGTTCCCTAGCACCGCGGGTGGCCGACGGCGTGGTGGCCTATCACTACGTCGCGGCGCGTCGCGCGCGTCCAGCCACGCCCCGCTGCAAGCACGCTCGCAGCACGCGTGAGCTTCCGCACGCGTATCGGCCCTCACGCCGCATGCGACAGCGCGTGCGAGAAGACGTGCGCGTGATCACATTCAACGCGGCGACGGGCTTTTTGCCATGAGTGCGCCCCAGCCGCGCCGTTCCGCGTGTAAACGGGCTGAGGCGGCGGCCGCAAGATAGCAGCCGATGGGAAGTGCAGTCCGTGCTGCAGAAGGTGCGCCGCGAGGCGATGCTACGTGCTGTAGCACGGCGACCTGGACGCTTTGTATCCCACGGACTATCCCACGTTCTGTATGCACAGCTTGGTAGCTCACGTCGTCCAGTGATGGTACTCGCAGTGCCGTAGCTATGATGGTACTGCGGTGATCTTCCGGTTCCGGCATTCCCTGACATTGATAAGAGAAACCACGGAAAACTACCGATCAGAGCAGCCGACCGCTAGAATACTCCTCCCGACAGCGACTGAATCCGACCGGGATATCTAGATAGTGTCGAAAACCCTTCCACCGTTAGGATTCGAATCTAGTACTAGGTACTGCAGTGACATCAGTTGATGTCATGTCACCTCTGACGGTCACATCAAGGAACGTGTAGGTTTTCGAAATATTTGATACCAAATTAAGAGTTACTGCGTTGAGAAGGTCTGGAGAAATGCTAGTACTTACTCTAGTGAAGGAAGTGGAGGATAGCCGCAGGGATACGCCGATGGGGAATTTAATGTATTTTCCTTGTTTCGTTTAAACATAGCCAGAAGCCACCCCAACATCATGAATTTCGGATATGTTAGAGACTCTGCAGACACGCCAGTTCAAAAACAGAAAAAGAAAGTAAAGCCCCAGGTAAAGAATTTTGGTGGCCGCACAATGCGCAGGGAAGGGAGCGAGCGTCAAGTCTCCAAAGCTCGATTAATGGCTTCTGGTGACTGATGGTCCTCGCGCGTCTTTGCTGGGCGGTAGATAGGTGGTCGGTCGCGGCCGGTTGTTTTTCCACAGACTGCAGAGCTCTATTTCGTATATCACAGGAAAAGGTTCATAATTGACTTGGAATGATTAGTTAATGTCTAACATTGTATTTTAGCACAGTTAATGTAAAATAAATGGAAATAAGGTGCAGGGAGGTGGTATGTTAGGATTCGAAGTTCTGAGCCCGCAATTGAAAGTTCGATATGTCCAAGAAGTATGTCCATGAAGGGATGTAGGACGATGGCACTGTCTTCGATTCGGTGGTATTTAGGGGATTCGATAGTATAACGATTAGGTAGGTAACGGTTAGCGTACCAAGCTTTTGTACTCAAGTTTGTGGGTTCAAACCTGATTGAGCCGTGGATTTTTAAGAGCGAAAATCCTTCATACGCCTAACTTTAGAGAGGAAGTAAAGCCGTCTGTCCCATGTAGTAGATTTATGATGTTTCCAGGCACGTCAACTGCTATGGTCATTAGTCCCGTTAGTGTTGTGCATGTTTTGCCTGGGAAATGGCGGTGATCATTCCCGCTCGATGGCGAGATCCGGCGCCGACCTACCGTTGGCTAGTGGGGTTTCCCTAACCAGGACTCATCCCCAGCGGGAACCGCCTCAGCCGGGACAAGCTCTATGCTCCGACCGGTCTCCCGGAATATGTGGTAGTGTAGTGCATGTTAGTATAAGTATGTGTGTAAGGGAAAGGATAGGACAAGGAAGAGGAAGGACAGATCGCGCGCGGTCCGTGGCCCGTTTGGTAGGATACTGCTTCGGCATTCCTGCCGCCGTCAGAACTCGAACCTAGGACCTCCGGTCAGAGGCGTTGCAGTGACATCAGTTGACACAGCCTTGAAACTAGAAAGAATCCGCCAGTTCTTCAAGCACGCAAACGTCATGCCAGGTTCCAATTGTGCAGTGGCGCCATACGAAGACGAAAAAGAAGATGCAGGAAGAATAGAATGCATCTTGCGCTTCCTGTCCGGGGCGTGATCTTACAGAATGCTGAGGGGGCGTGGTGGGGGAGTAGAAGTGGGGAAAGGGAGGTAGCGACAGCGCCTTGGCACGGATGTTGCGTTCACGTTTACGATCGCGGGCGCGCTTCCTGTCTGCCTCACATATACGACGCTTCAATAATGGCACTTCTTTCTTTCCACAAGTGCTTACTGCCGTTTCCTAACTGTAAGCCGAGAATCGTTTAGTTCACATGTTATATTCTTCAGTTGTTCCATTGTTGGGTTTTTAGTATCGTGTAAAGAACGAAACGTGCTTGCTGTATATTGAATAAAAAACTGTAAAGTTCTACGAATGTATGCAGCAACAAAGAAGTTTATGAATTGAGTATGGTTTATCGTCTATGGAAAAATAGTTCCCACGCCCGGAAGTTGCAATTCATCAACAAATATCTAAGGTTACATGACTACAGATGACGTAATTTCAGACCATTCACAGAGTCAGATAATCGACCAAGGAAGTACAATACACGTAAGACAGCACAAATAAAGA
Organism: Teleogryllus oceanicus; assembly: GCA_964035755.1. Classification (NCBI taxonomy): domain Eukaryota; kingdom Metazoa; phylum Arthropoda; class Insecta; order Orthoptera; family Gryllidae; genus Teleogryllus; species Teleogryllus oceanicus. Next base: position 312,565,879 of record CAXIVR010000001.1, on the reverse strand, counting down.
CAAGAAGGCACTCGCAATTTTAATTTCTCGTGTACTAGCAAGCGAGGCGTACAGTAAACGAGCATCTAAAATACCACTTTTGAAAGAGACCAAATGCAATTTCAGATGCCCAGAAGGAAAATGCTAGAGCACTGTGCAGTTTAATGAAAAAGTGGGGTATAGTCATTCGTATATCTACGTATGTAAGAAAACTAGGAAGAACGGAACAATATTATTATTATTATTATTATTATTATTATTATTATTATTATTATTATTATTATTATCATTATCATCATTATTATGCTTTTTACACTTGTCCTGCAACGATAATAATTATTTCGAATAAAAATATTGCGGCTTCTCTGCAAGCCAGGCTGTCACAAAAGCATTGACTCCATTGCTCGAGAAACGACGCACTCTGATTCTTTTTTCGTGTTTGGAACAGAAAAAATTGAAGAGCTAGATCAGGGTGTAATGTGGACGCCTGCGCTGCTAGTTCACGCAAGCTCGGATGGCGGCTAGAGATTTTGCTTGCATGCACCGATGCATTGTCGTGAAAAAGAGCACGTTGATATGATGCTCAACATCGATGCACTAGCCCCAGTCTGTCATTGTGAAAACTGCTGTTCCATGTCAGGTATGTAGGAAGCCCCATGAACTTCTTCGGACTCGCATATTGTTGGGCAACATATCGAGGCAGATCTACGTTTGAACGCTTTCATAAGAAATATAAACAATCTTGGTAGGAAATTGTGTGAAGTTTACGACATTTTCTTCATAGAAATGGAATTGAGGCGTTGTTTTGTCATATTTGATTATTATTTTGTCAGGAAGCTTTTTGACTGCAAGCTGCTACAGCGCGTGGCCGCTCTTTCACGAAAGTTTTGCTGAATTATTATTACTTCATGAATCTTCATTCATGTTGCGATCGGCGCTGTTTTATTAATGTGATAATGGCATTTCGTTGATTTTTAAATTTTCGCGTAATATTATCGGTCGTGATTTCACAAGAAAACAGTATTATAGTTAATGGGAATTTTTCATACTGTTTACATTATAAGTATTATTAATTAATTCTGCATGCACGCTTTGAGCTACTGACTATCACAAACCTACATACAGCTTTTTATCGTTTAACTCCTCTTTTCGTGAAAAATTGACTTTCGAACAAGATAGAGATCAACGGAGCTGTGGACACGTCTGTTTCGCATCACCGCCAGATAAGAACAGACCGTTCAAAAATTTGAAAACTATGCTATTGCTCGGTTTAAATATAGTAATCTATGACAGATTATCAGCAGGTTATCGAATCGGTGCTTTAATATCAAATACAAAAGTCGTAAAAGACGCTATATTTAAATGGAACAATAGTATGTAATGGGAAAAAATGTCAGGCACTGGGGGTATGTAAAGGAGACTTTCGATATCAGTTCAAATAAAATAAACAATTTGTTCTCCGTTGAAAATGAACGGTGTACCATTGACTGACGTTAAGAGAACAAAATTTTTCTCACTTAATCAAACCTCAAATGGAACGTACATTCAAATGAATTGAACACAAAATTAAGTTCATTACGAGTTACGAGTTCAGAATTCTTTCAAATTCAGTCAGCCTTCATTCTGCTCGTTGTGTATATTTCGCGAATGTTCATTCCCATCAGGTGCCAGTATCAAGAGCTCATTACAAAAAGTCACATACATGTACATTATTTTACAACACTTTCAGATGACATTAAACGATTAAATTCAATAGAAAGTTTAAATTCCAAGTGAAATCGTTTCTGCTGCATAACGATAGAATATTCCAATCGGTCATCTCAGGAATGTTTCTATACAATTAGAGACTATACTGAGCATCACAAGGAAAATAACATTAATTTTAACATGATATTTAATGTATTATTCACTATTTGTACTGTATAATTCTAAATAGCCTGTAACAAGTATTGTACCGCAGCTCTGGTCAATGACCCCATCTTGATGAGGGTTTGTCCAGTTTCCCATCCTTAGAGTAAATGCTGAGATGGCCCTTGTTTTGCTTCTAGACATAAATGTAACTTTAAATTTTTTGTCACGTCTTCTAGAATTCAGTAAATATGTTATTCAACTTATCGTTCTCATGTTGTCGCAGCCGGAAGTATTATTCCTTGACAAAGGGCATGATGACAGATAAAGCCCAAATTTATTGCTGATTTACCCTTGAAAATAGATTTTATTTGATCGGAACGAATATTTTGTTCACTAGACCTTTGATGTCGTAAATCATAGTTTTCAAAGAGAAGTTTCATACTGATCCCAACTTCAGGCTCGAACCAGTGTAGCCACAAGACGATATTATAATGTATACACACACCCTTTTCTATAGATTTCATGTTTCTGCTAGTTTCTGATCACCGATTCGGAATAGGGATGATTCCTGAACCAACAATTCGTCGCGCTGTGACGCATATTCTCTTCCGCAGATCACTCTCGCATGTTCGCTGTAAGTTCTCTCTCATGTTCACCTGATCTCGCGCATGATCGTAAGCCTCGCATATTCACACATGTTTCCTCATGAACCCCTGCATGTGCGTCCACATCCCCCTTTTTTTCGTCACATGTTCATTAGAGTTTCCACATGTTCTCCTAAACTTTTCCACAAATTCTCAGAGTTATTCTGCAAATGTTGCCTAAATCTTCCTCGCATGTTCCCGCATTTGATAATTTGATTATTAAACTGAAAATACAAAAACGTAATTTAAGTGTACTTTTATTTTTATCGATACGGAGAAAGAAAAGTTATGTAATGCTGCACGAAAAATCGGTGACTTTTAAAGAAAAAGTGGATAAATCCAGTTGGTAAATTTAGAAAAACAACCTCAACGTTTAATAGAATGGTAGGTTTCATGTTCGTTGAAATCCTGATTTTCGAAAATTGCAGAAGTTCTAATTTTAGGGTCTTCCCACAACTACAATTATGAAGATAAAGTTTTCTTAATGAAATCTGTTCCTGACAATAGATTTGAAATAACATCATGTACAATTTTGGAAAATTTTAGTTATTTGCTGAGAATACAGGCGAAAAATACGTGCTATTTTAACACCACTAGTTTCCTATCTGACCTTACTCGTAAGAATCGAGTATTGTAATGTGTGCGGAAATGGAGACTTTCAGTAGAAGAACTCATATTGTTGAGCTCTGGGAACGGAAAAGTAGTAGATCTTGTCCCTATATAGTAAAATACTTCCTCCAACACGTTATGTAGTCAGAATCCAGTTTTGTGGGTCTTCATACCGAAAAATTGATTGACAGCAAAACGTCTGACAGCAAAATGTCCGTGCGTTCGTCCGATCATGTATTTTTTCCTGAATAAACGAGTAGTTTTTGCATAATTCTGCTTAAAGTTAATACAATTTATAAAAGAACACTTTCTGAAAACACACAAGTATTTTTCTTTAATTTTTGACGGATAGAGCAAAAGACTTAAAATATGGTGCAGGTCAAATTTTCGATGACTCTCTGAATTCGAAAATGGGTGTTAGATATATTGGAGATACCATTAGTTTTTATGGGTTGGCAAAGTGATTACAGCTGAGCGACTGCGTTGTGTAGAGGTAAAGCGCAAGGCAAGTTAACTCCTTGAGTCTGAGTTCGAGCCTCGAACGAGAAAAAGAATTTGCTGGTTGGAAACCCTTAGCAGGTTCGAATAGTAGAATAATGTTGAGGCCGTTATAAATAATGCGAGAGTATATACCGTGGTAGCACCACTAGTTTTGTAAATTGCGAAGCTCGGCATCAATTTCGTCAAGCGTACTGAAACTTCAACTGTGGGGTATAATGAAATTAGTTTCTTAGGTGGTGTCGGTTAACTAAAATTGATAAATGACGCACTATAGAACTAACTACACTCTCTAGCCTCAAAACTTTCTAACAGCAGTATACCGCATATCACACCGTATACCACATATCTATGGTGTTTCGCATCACGGTGAGAATTTACATATCCTAACCGATTCATGTTATACACTGACTTCATCCGGCTACAGATCAGAATATACTTGAAGAATTTTCTACTTTGGACTGTCTACTCATTTTGGATAATATAATCACAACCGTCTAATTCGGAAGTACCCAGATTGGAATTAACTGAATATACTAGAATTCAGTAGAATTTACATTAAACAAAGATGACCTATGAAGGAAGGAAAATGGAATTACCTTCAATTGATTTTTTGTTTCTAAATTCTGCTGATGAAAATTTATCACATAATATTTTTGTGGAGAAACAATTTGTATATAAATTGAATACAATAAGAGAATTTATCACCTCATATAGTTTTTCTAATGTCACTCTACATGTTCAAATATTTTGTACGTAAACACTGAATTTTCAGTTCTTCTCGAATGTGTTTACTGCATGCTCTAAAAACTACGGCGTTGACCATAAAGTATTTCGATAAGCTATCGTGTCCACAGTATGAAAGACACCAAAAACAAGAAGATAAGAGGAAATTCCGATGATAACCTATAGGTGAAGGAAACCCAGCAGACTCGTTCGTCAGTCTGTATTTATTTACTGAAGGCATCTCAGCACACAAAGTATATCTTTGAACATTCTTAGCTTCTCTTTGAAGGAAGGTTGAGCCTAAGGTAATCTTGTGGTAATATTTGTTTCCTTTCCCAATACACGTTCCTTGTTTATTTTCAAGAAAGAAAATATAGATATTTAAAATATACAAAACAAATTTAACTCTGCCGTAAAACAATGCATAATAGAAAATTGCGATATATAGTAAACATCCGCACTTATATCGGCGAGAAAAGAAAATTCATGAAGAATATCAGCATAATGTTCCGTTTGTTTTGCTTTTTCGCGTGACTACGCAAATCATGATCACTTCATTCTTTTGCCAAACTATTTTGTCTTCTTTCCTTACTTCTAGATCAAAAATACCTTCGAGAAAGTATCAGGAACGATTTTACGAGATCACTATACGAGCATCCTCTCCGCAGTCTCTCAATATATTCGTGTTGGAGTAAATTGTTCGCGAGCACTGCACACTAAATCGCCAGACGTGAAACATTCCTTGCTTCCCTGCGTTACTTTACACAGCGTGATTCCGAGGAAGACTTAACTGAAAACAAAATCCGCCCGAGGAAGCCATGAAACTCCCGCAGCCGAGAGGCGAGTGATTTTCAGGGTTAGCGGGATTCGAAGGCACCGAGAAGCCCTGCAAAGACGAGGCTTCGCGTTGGCCTCGCGTCCCGCAAACACGGCCCGCGGTAAGTGCTCGCTAACCTCACGTGAAGAGCCGCCGAGGCGGCGACGGCGAGTGGCCGAGGACGCCGGGACGGTAGTAGCGGCCGAGAGGTAAACACGTCTTCTATTGGAGATTGGAGAGCCGAGATCGTCGTCTTAAACTCGCGCAAGGCGTGATTCCCGTCATAACCGGGTTACGAGCGCAAGAACGGAGCCCGTCGGCGCTCTCAGGGCTGTTTTCTGCTCCGCTGCGGCGCGAGGCCGGCGCCCGCGGGCCGCTGAAAGAAGGGCGTGCGCAAAGCGGCGCCAGGCGCGGTCGAGAAGGGAGGGCGTCAGGGTGAGTCACAGCAACGCGCAGTGCCCGAGCTCGACAATTTTGGGCCCGGGCAATGCTGAAACGTAGCTCCCTCCTGAAAAATGTGGATTTGTATCAAGAAACTATGAGTTATTTTATTTAAACAAATAACAAAATTACGTTTAAATTAGAAAAGGATTTTGTTGGAAATATATTTTAAATAATAGTTTTAAGTTAAAAAGAATTTAATCATCAAATCAAGAGATACGGTGAACTTAAAAGCACAAAATGTTTGTGTTTAGCTAATGTTTAATAAAAACATTGTTAAATTCATGAAATAATAAATATGAGTTTCAGTAGAACCTATTTTAATAGAGTGTCCTTTGACTAATTTCATAGAGTACTGCAGTACATGCAATGACAATAATAACTATTTAAGTTAAAAAATTAATTGGGAATTTATGAAATAGCAGACTACGACGATTTATAAAGACTACTGTACCGCGACTTGTAAAACTACGAGAACGATTTTCTCGAGTTCTAATTTCTTTAATTTACTATTTATTCTATCAGTTCCATCATCAAGTCCCTTGGTTCCGGGGCCTGGGGCGATCGCCCGTTTTGTCCATGCCTAGCGCCAGACTGGCAACGCGGAGAGGGTTCGAAGGAGACAAAACTTAGGCGCAGCTCTAGAGGCGAAGGTGGAACGTGGAGATAAAGAAGTCAAAGAGGTTGCCCTTCACCCATGGAGGTAAAAATAACCCTCGAACGGGTGACAGAACGCAATTTGGGACTTGCATGGAGAACACGATGAGAACTAGGCGAACATTTTTTCTTTCCCATACGATTTGGCTCTACTGAATACTTCGAAATCATTCTTTCTCGATCTACCAATGTTCCAATTGTTTCATGTTTCAACATCATAAATTGATCTAGGTTCGCATGCTTGAAAATATCAGGTACACGTTTCCACGGTACGAATTATAATGAAGTAGAGATGAACAAATGAAGTGAGATAAACTCCAGTGAGTGGAGAAAATGGAGTGAGCCAAACGCAAACAAACAAAACATAAGGCAGATGGCAGAATAGGAAAGTAAGATTGTGAGAACAGGGTGAAAATATGTTGAAACTTAATTTAAGAATTTGGGGAGGAGAGACGAGAGAGAATGTGTCCCGAAGAGATGTTCTCGTTTTGTGCTGAGCCAGTTCGCATTCTTGGATGACGTTGGGAGAAAAGTAAAAGACGGAGAAAAGAAGACAAATGGTTGATTGTAATTCAAGGTAAGAGAGGAAGAGAAACTACAAGGAAATAATATACATCCTACTAAAAGGGGCGTTTCCTTTCAGCCATGCAAAGGAATGGTTCTTTGACCAAAGGCAAAATACGAAAATAAGGATGAATAAAGAAAATTAGAAAATGGGAAAACAAGAAAGGCACTAGGAAATAAAGAAATATGCGCCTTTCGCAGCTTTCATAGCCAAAGCGAAATGCGATATTATGACGTCAAAGAGGATAAGGGCAGTAATGATGTTTTATATATGTATATGTGTATAAGAAATGTCTGAAAGAATGAGAATGGTGAAAATGGAAACAATGGATGAGGTTAGTCAAGAAACGCCAGAGGTAAATTGTAGATAGAGGCAGAGGATGCTAGAGCGATTACATCATATTGATTTAAGAGCTACAACGTAGAAAGTTTGTGACAGCACTGCCTCGTAAGTCGAGCTGAGCAGCATAACTAGAGTTCTAGTTAATTGCTTTGCAGGGTACTACGTGGTGAATGTTGGAGATAAACTCACGACTTTAAAACTGCATTTCCTTCTATCACTCCAATTCTCTGAAAATCAATCGATTTTATAAATAGGTTAATATATTGTTTTAGATTCTAATAGTAACTACAATTATGAAGATAAATATTTTCTTAATGAAATCTATTCCTTGACAATAGATTTTGAAATAACATCATGTACAATTTTAGAAAATTTTAGTAATTTAGCGTGAGAATACAGGCGAGAAAATATGTGGTATTTTAACACCACTAGTTTCCATTCTGACCTTACTTCGTAAGAATCGAGTATTGTAGTTGTGTGGAAATCGGAGACTTTTCAGTAGAAGAACTCTTATTGTGCAGCTCTGGGAACGAAAAGTGGACAGATCTTGTCCTATATATAGTAAAATACTTCCTCCAACACGTTGTAGTCAGACGTCCTGCACTTGCTGACAACGTTTGGGTACCACTTAGGTAAACACACCTAACTAGCTAGATTGTCCATCAACAATTGACTCTCAAGCATGGAATGTTAAATAGTGGAGCTCCACCGTATTATAAATACAAACTCGAGGAGACCACAAGCCTTAGCGCCAATAAATATACTAATAGTGGCAGTATACAAAAAAATGTATATACGAAAATTGGCAGCAGATTTTCTTCTTTCATAGATGAGCTAGATTGTTTCTTGAAAGATATCCATGGGATCAGGAATTTTTTGATTGATTGATTGTTAGTGATTCCGTGCATCAACTACCGAGGTCACTAGTACCGTACGTGTTCTGCATGTTTTTCATCGGGAGGTGGCGGTGATTTTCCCCACTAGATAGCGCGATCCGGCGCCATCTTACCGTCGACTAGCGAGGTTTTCCCAACAATGCATCTCCCAACAGCGGGCACCGCCCAGCTGGTACAAATTCTAAGCCCCCGACCGGTCTCCCGGCATGTGTGGTAGTGTCGTGCATGTTAGTGTAAGGTGAGTAAGGGGTAAGGTTAGGACAAGGAAGAGGAAGGAAAGATCGCGCGCGGTGCGTGGCCTGTTAGGGTACTGTTCCATCATTCGCCTGGTGTTGATCCGGCAAATCAAGGAAAACTATCGATCAGAGAAACCGGTCGCTCCAGACAGCGATTGAATTCGACCTAGCTGAAAAGCTAGTATCGAAAAACCTGCCGCGACGCCGTCGGGACGCGAACCGAGAACCTTCTCGTCAGAGACACTGCAGTAACATCAGTTGATACACTGAGCTACCGCTCCTGGTCGGGAGTATTTCCTTTTCGTCTGTAATTAGAGTGTTCGAGGAAAATAACCAGTCACTCCATAAACCGCATGTGAAAATTTGTCGCTTCCATCTCTGACACTAGGAGGCGGGGGGGGGAGATTCTTGTAGAGCCAATATTCTGAGCCTGGAATAAAATGTCCATTATGAATGTATTAGGGCTCGGGATAGCACATATTGTCTCCTATAAGCGAGAAACGTGTCCATGAGGATTTTCTTATAATGGGGTTCTACCGGAAATTCAACACGGTATTTGCTTCTTGGTGTACTTTTTTCTCATTGACATATCCAGTGATTTAAAAAAAACACTGCAAGCAAAATATTCCTATCACAAAAGGTAGAGAGGAATTACTAATTCGAGACCACAACTTTGCAGCCGCATACAAATGCCATTTTCCACAATACTCCGTGGAGGTTCCTGTTCCAGACGCGATTTTTTTTTCACCTCAATTACGGTCGTCACGTAAAGCAGATTCCGAGCTCCGGAGAAATCTTTGAGGAGGCAGACGGAGTCTGAGGGCGGGCGCTGTGACGGCGACGACGACGCGGGGTCTGGGACGGTCGCCGCGGAATCGAGCGGCGCGGGTAGCGTGGGAGAGATGACACACGTCGAGGTTGCACCAAGTCCAGACGCCTAGAGTGCCATTTCTTCCGCCGCCATAATGAAAACTATGTACTCTACCGCAGGAGTTGCCAATTCGCAGTGCTCTGACCGGGAGGTCCTAGGTTCGAGTCCCGACGGCGGCAGGATTTTCGACAATAACGTGTCAACTAAGTCGAATTCAGTCGCTGTCTGGAGGAGAATTCTAGCGGCCGGCTTCTCTGATCGGACGTTTTCCGTGGTTTCTTCGATCAACACCAGGCGAATGCCGGAGCAGTACCCTAACAAACGGGTCACGGACCGCGCGCGATCTTTCCTTCCTCTTCCCAGTACTATTATATCCCCTTGCACACACTTACACTAACATGCACTACACTACCACATATTCCGGGAGACTGGTCGGGAGCTTAGAGCTTGTCCCGGCTGGGGCGGTACCCCGCTGGTGGGAGAGTCCTGATTAGGGGGAAACCCCACTAGCCGACGGTAGGTCGGCGCCGGATCTCACCATCCACCATCGCCGGATATCACCCCAATCTCGCGAAAAACATGCACTACACTTACGGGACTAATGGCCAACGCAGTTGACGCGCCCGGAAACATGAAAAAATAAATCAATCAACCAAATCGTTTCTAGAATCAAGCCCGTTAAAATACTTCATTGATTTGGATATTTATTTACTAAAACAGTAAAAAAGTGACGTATGGGGGAGAAAATTATCTGCGCACGCTTTCTTGAATAGATAATTTTGTCTACTGCTAAGTCATTAGTATCGTAAGTGTAGTGCAAGTGTTTTCCTCGACGGGTGGCGGTGACCATTCCCCGCTGGATTGACCGATCCGGCGCCGACCTCCCATGGTTAGCGGGGTTATCCCCAAAAAGATATCTCTCATTACATTGCCCCGTCCCATCTGGGACAAGCTCTAAGCTCCCGACCGGCCTCCCGGGAAGTGTAGTGTGGTGCATGTAAGTGTGTGTGTGTGTGTGTGTGTAAGTAAGGTGTAACGATAGGACAAGAAGAGGAAGAAAACATCGCGCGCGCGGTCCGTGACCCGTTTGTTAGGGTACTGCTCCGGCATTCGCCTGGTGTTGATCGGAGAAACCACGGTAAACTACCGATCAGAGTAGCCGGCCACTAGGATTCTCCTCCTCAGTGAGTGACTTCGACCGTGCTATCTAGCTAGTGTCGAATATTTTGCCACCGTTGGGGCTCGAATTTAGAACCTCCCGATCAGAGGCACTGCAGTGACATCAGTTGATGACCTGAGACACCTCTCCTTATACCCTGCACAAAGAATGGTTTGTTTATCGACACTCTTTGTATACTGTACAGCATAGAGCATAATCGTACAAACATATACATCCATCAATTATTTAAATATTGTATAAGATTTAGATAAATATGAACAAACATTTTGGGGGAAAATTTTTAATTCTATTTGTGTTTTTTTATTTTTTTCAATGTTATAATGTTTTTTATACATATAAACAAAATTTTCAGAATCTAAACTACAGATTTTAATTGATACAATACTGGATATTCATTAATGAGAATGATATGAAATTCTAAAAAAGGCGTGAGTTTGTAATTTATTTATATAATTTGAAACTTTATATTAGAAAACAATGCATTATCAACTTCATTAATATCTATGTAATTAATGTATCATGATCTTAATTATATTGATCAGTTGCCGATGCTTGAACCTACCGACATTTATTTCGAACTTTAATACAATTGGAAGGCTCCGGTGCAATGGGAACATTGGCGACAATTTCAAATTTCAACGTTCCTCTCATCGATCAAAATTGAGTATGTATTCGGTAGGATAGATAGGTCACAATTACATAGGTCTCAAAATATTGACATTTGAAAATATATTATTCAGAATTGGTGGGAATATCATACATCTTTGCATAAATCCATCAATTTTTGTAAGTATTTTCATGACTCTTTCTATAAAGTAAAATGTATATATTTTAAGCCCTTTTACGAAGTTAGAATTATGAAAATAATTTTGTTGATGATAGCTTCCAAAGCAGAATACATGCATTTTTGATTTTATTTTTCACCTACTGATATAAATATGTAAAATAAATTACTGTCTTAAATAACTTACAGAAAAGGTATTACCAGGAAAATCGAAATGTAACACGATAAGCGTCATCATAAAATTCTTGGAATGCACCCCAACCACATCCCCCGCAACTATTAGGGCTCTGGCTACAACTCAAATCGTTTTGCAAACCAGACCCCCTGGCTACTATTAGCATCCCAGAAACAATTACGGCAAACACACCACTAATTTCCATCCAGTTTTGTCAAATTAATAATTTATTTATTTAGCGTCAGAAACAGAATTGTGTTTGACCTAATGAACGACAAATAGAATTCGATTCTTTAGTTACTTCCTTATTTACAAAATTCCCTTTTCATCAGTTGTATTAGCTTAGTAAACCTACTTATACAATTGCTATGGCAAAATTATGTTGAGCATTGAGAGTTGTGAAACTCAGCTCATTTACTGAATTAGTATAGTTATAACATACGAGTGCGCACAAGGGGCGACAGGAGGGTAATTGAAGTCCTGAAAAGTTTGGAGGACCTTCAACGTATCGGAATAAAAAATATTTCCGTAAATATGTTCAGTCCTTGACTTCCCACCTCTGACCAGGAGGTCATAGGTTCGTGTTTTGACGGCAGCAGGATTTTCCACCCTCCCTAGCTTTTCAGCTAGGTCGAATTCAGGTGCTGTCTGGAGGAGATTTCTAGCCGGCTGCTCTGATCGGTAGATTTCCGTGGTTTCTCCGACCAACACCAGGCGAATGCCGGAGCAGTACCCTAACAAATGGCCACGGACCGCGCGTTATCTTTCCTTCCTCTGCCTTGCGCTATCCTCACCCCTGACACACACTCCTATACTAACATGCACTACACTACCACACATGCTGGGAGATCGGTCGGGGACTTAGAACTTGTCCCGGCTGGGCAGTGCCCCGCAGGTGAGAGATACCTGGTTGGGGTAAACCCCGGTAGCCGATGGTAGGTCGGCACCGGATCTGCCTTCCAGCAAGGAAAACCACCACCTCCTGTGTAAAAACACGCATTGCATTACGGGACTAATGACCATAGTAGTTAAGCGCCTGGAATCACTAACAATTAAACAGCCCAAATTTCTTTCTATGTGGTAACAGTTAAATGGGTTTAATATAAAATTAATTTAATTTATTAAAAATTATATTAAACTTACAATTTTGTTCTCTTTGTGTGTTTTGTATTTCCTAGTTAAATGTCTGTACCTTAAATGTCTGTAGCCTGTAAAGGGTAGTAGATAGATAGATAGATAGATAGATAGATAATAGATAGATAGATAGATGATGATGATAGATAGATAAATAGATAGATAGATATTTATTATTCTGCAGATAGGTTTTACAACCTGGTAGAATCTTTCAATTAACATTTTAAATTTTTAACTTTAAATTACTTAACAACGTAACATTAAAATTTTTTTAAAGACATAATAATAATAATAATAATAATAATAATAATAATAATAATAATAAATAATAATAATAATAATAATAATAATAATAATAATAATAATAATAATATGCTAAAATAATAGCATTAATAATTTTTTGGTTGACCTTTCCAGTTATTTTTTAAAATAAAATCAAGATTAAAGACTTTTTTTTACAGTTCCTTTCACTTCACTTCACTTCCCTTACTTCACAACATTTGAAAATTACTTCTTTTTACTTCTATATTTTTCACTGCACAACATACAAACTTCAATACAAGCCACTTTAATATAATTATAATAATAATAATAATAATAATAATAATTTGGTATTGGCCAAAGCTACCGAATAGATCATTCCAGCATGAAAGCTCTGATCGAAAAGTATGGATCGAGAGTTACGAACGTTCTGACCACTAAATTAAACCAAAAAAATTCATAGATAACTCATTGGAAATCCTGCTTTCCCTTTCGGATTCTGAAGTGGTCGTGTGGAGACTTCAATAAACTGACCAGAAGGCTGCATACTAAATTCAGGTGTCTTCACACAAACTCATCTATTAAAATATTATACCTACCCCGAAGAGAAGGAAGGAGGGGGCTGTTATACACTGAAAATCTTCGCAGAATCTAAGAAAAATGAAGCAAAAGTTACTCTCGTTTGAAGATGCTTTAATGAAAATGGTTAAACAAACAGATGATGGTTAATTCCACTAAACTTGTGCCTTGAACTCATGAAGAAAGCAAATGAAATAGGGAACACCAGAAAAAGAGACAACAAAATAATCTAGGGGAAATAGAACCAGAAAGATCTAGAAGATTGGCAACAAAAGCAATATTACATTACATTTATTTGAACTGCAATTGGGTATGCCCCGGTGGCGTTAATTAACAATAATTACAATAATAATAACACTTAACATTAATAATAACAATAAAATAATAATAACGATATTAATAATAATAACAATAATAAAAAAAAGGAGTACAAAAAACCGAACTGCAAAATCATACTATCACTAATATTCAGTATTAAAACAAATTTTTCAACTGTATGATATATAATAATTATAATTTTTGTCGGTGATGCTAAATTTTCAAGCTACAAAATATTGGCTAAATTTATTTTTTTTAATTCAGATCGCTTACTACAATTAACTGCACGACACTCCCGCAAACATTACACTACACTACCTACAATACACACCCAACTAACTTTTTTTGCTTTGGTTCCCTGACCAGCATTTCATCGCACTTCACCCATTACCGCACTTCACCGCACCCCCGCACTTCCACCCCTTCACAGCACTTACTCATTTAATGTCTATTACTATCATATTGTTTCTATTTCAAAAATTTGACACTTAGGGGAAAAGGGTTTTTAAAAACGGGGGTAAACTTTCCCAATCTTTAATTGTTCTGTTACAAAGGAAAATTTCCCCAAGATCTGAATTTTTTTTTTCCTTGTTCAAATTTTTTGGAGTGTGATTTTGGGAAATAATTTTTTTTTCTAGTCAACCGTTCCTTTCCCAAGCTTTTTGCCCCCGTATGATTTATAAAGGCGCAAACCCCGCCCTTTTCTTCCCCTTTTTCTAGATTTCCCCATCCCTTTTTTTTATCGCGTTAGTTCTGAAAATTTTTCGCTTTTCTATTCTATTAGTTTTTTCCGGTGCGATTTCTGTATGGATCCCAACATGCCCCTTTTTCCATGAGAGGCGAACCAGGAAAATATGCTAATTCTTTGCGTTTGCAGAGCTTTTCAGAACGATTACAAAATGAAAAGACCCCCTTTTTTTAACTCCCTGTTATATGTTTCTCCCCCCCTAATTTATATTTTTGAATGCCAAATACTTGCATGATGAGACTTTGGGATGATTCACCAAACGATAGTCGGGTTCCTCAAAATTTTCGTCCCCCCCCGAACGTTTTGTTTTGCTTTTCGATCCTTTAAATTTCCCCATGTCTTTTTTTCCAGCCCAATCACAAATGTTCTAAATCCTGCTGTAATATTTGTTCGTGGGTACTTTTGATTTTTGGATATAAACAATCGTCTGCAAAAAAACGCACCTTTGATTGTATGTTAACGGGGAGATCTTTTGCGCAAGAATCCCCCCTAACTTCCCGGGGAACCCCCTTTAGCCACCAAATTGAACTTTTGTTTCCTGTCTCAAAAATTCCCCCCTTTCACAACTCTGCATAAATTTCCCTGAATTTAAAAATTTCGAAAAGATTATGCGGTACACGTCGAATGCTTTCCAAAGTCGATTACGTTGCATCCACCCCCCCACCCGCGTCAACTTCGTCAGCTAGATCTTGCAAAAGAGAAACGATTTGGCTTTCGCACGAATATTTATTTTAAACCCATGCGTCCGGAAAAATCCAGTTCGCTTTTTCCCATTCGCGGGAAATTTCCCCTATTAAAAGCTCCATTATTTTGCATACTACGATGTGACGATACTGGGCTATAATTACAAACTTCGTTTTATCACCTTTTTTAAAATAGGGACCACTATAGCTGTCTTCCAATCGTCTGGTAGACTTGCATTATTTATTGAAACATTGAATAATCTTTAAAAAACCAATACCCCTCCCCACCGAGTTTATAAAACGTCGAGATGCCGTCTGGTCCCCGGGTTTACCGTTTTTCAGTGATTTTATACGTTTTCGGGTTCCTGCATGAAGCTTGAACTGGTTTTCATTGAAAATAATGAACTTGCTCCTGCGCCCGTTTTGGTTTTTAATATTGATACAAAAAACGCGTTGAACGATTTTCTTTTTGCTTGGTCGCCGTGCAATGGCGCGTTATCTGCGTCTAAATTTTGAATTTTTCCCTTTTTCCCCGGGGTCTGCGGACATATTTGAAAAATCTGACCAATTATTTTTCCCCGTCTCCAAATATTTCTTAAAAAAAAATTCATGCCAATTTTTTTTCTTTTTCTAATTCCCTGTAAATTTTTTTTAAAATTATCATGTCAGCAATGCTGCGATGTTCCTTTAAATCTGTCTAACTTTTTTCTTTTAAAAGCCGTACCGCCCGTTGTAATATTCAGGATCAGTTACTTTTCAGTATTTTGCAAGGAACGAACGTATCTAAAGTGTTTCTACGTTTTTTTAAAGCCCCCCTTGTTCCTCCATACCACCTTCTGTTCTTAGAAAGTATGTTTTTTTTCCCTTAAAAAAACTACGTAAACCTTCGACGTTTTTTTCTATTTGCCTGACTATCGTTCCTTTCACCTTAGGTCGCAATTACATTTGTTTGTACTTCTACCATCACTGCTTTTTTGGTCGCTAATCCCCAAAAACGTCCGAAAGGAACATTTCCAGGGTGAACAAGGAAAATGTCCAAAATTTCGCCGCCGCGTGGGGTTTTCGACACCTGCGTTAAAACCCCGTCCCCACACGATTGGGCCCCTTTTTAATTTTCCTGTCGCATACCTCTCCTTTCCGTTAGCGTCGGGAAAATTTAGGTCGCCAGCGACAAGAATAGAACGACCGTTTCTGTTTTCCACCCTATCACCGATTTCATCTAAAATTTCATAACCGCGTTTGGGGGCCCGTAAAAAAGCAATAATTTCCCCGGAATTATCTATCTTTATACCATTCCTAACATTTCAAAATTGTTTCTAAACCAAACTTTCCAACATTAACGAGGTCTGACGCGGAAACCCCGGGACGGAAATAAAAAATTTAAAACTTCCAGAACCCATGTTGAAACATCATCCCCGCGAATGGTTATAGACAATTTTCCCAGAAAGGGGGGTATAATGGGACCAAGGGGATATGCGAACAGGGAAATATGAAAATTTGAGAACATACCCGGGTTGACAAATGCAGGAAATGCGGGACCATTGGAAAAAATGAACAGAGAATGGCTGGGCGTCCCGCCGCCCACAACGCTTGCGTAAACACCCTAACTAGCTAAAATTGTCCATCAACAATTGACTCTCGCATGGAATGTCAAAAGTGAGCTCCACCGTATTATAAATACAAAACAGAACTTTAATGGAAGAAAAAGCCCCTCATAATTTGGGGCAGACGCAAATTAACAGATAACACACTGGCTTTTTTAGACCAGGGTATACTAGTTTTGATTGACAAGTACTAAAGAAAGAAGAATGTTTTGATATTTCGTACCATTGAATCAATCTAAAGAAAAAGAGGGAAAAAATTACTAAATGAAGATCCTATAGAAATAAATAAATGTGGAATCACAGAGTGAAAAATATCCATTTTTTTTCGGGAAGGTAGTAAAAAAAAATTCAGAAAAGTAAAAATGGATTACCCAAGAATCCAAAAATTAAACAGAAATAAGGATCCCAAACATCTGATGAGTTCATTTCGTTCTGAACTAACACAAATGAGGCTCCATATTTTTGGGGGTCAGAGGAAATCTTCCCAGGCCCGAGTTTTTTTCCCTAATCGTGGCAGGAATGGGATGATGAATACAGCATAAGCTGCTGAGGAGCACAAGAGGATAATAATAAAAAAAAATAAATAAAAATTAAAAATTTAAAAATAATAATAATAATAAAAAATTTAAAATTTTTTTTAAGGGGATAAAAGAAATAAAAACAAAGGGCAGAAACACATCTGATATTTTTGGTAGTCCCAATTGACTTAGAAGAAGAAGAAGAAGAAGAAATTAAATTTTTTAACAACATATCAGGTCTAAAATGAAATGTACAAAATCAAGGAACTCTAAGGTGAGGGGGGGGTTGAGTTAACGCAGAGCCATATTCCCAATTTTTGCCCTGCCCGGGGGTCAGGATTGAGCCCGGACGAAAATTTTTCACGTTCCCTCCAATAATCCCAGGAAACCAGACGAATGAAAAAAATAGTTCCCAAATTCACGTCACGGACCCCCGGCGTCTTCCTATTTTTTTGTCCTAACCTCTCAGTTTACTCACACACTTACAGCTACATATAAGACCACACGTGTTGGCAGAGCGTCAGCTTGACTTGGGGACGTGGCGGGCCCCTATTGTGGAGTATTAAAGAAAATCGCTCAAAGTGACGTTTTATTAATAAACTCAACTTCATTAACCCCGCCATTTTGATTAAAAATGAAAAGGAGTTAATATGTTTATAATGTTTGTTTAGTTGATTAGACACAGGATTTTTTCCCAAAATTTATATTTATTTAACACCCCTGTTTTTGGGCCCTAAATGATTTGGAAATTTTTTTGATTTAGATAACTAAGTTCTCATTCGGGAATCGGGAAAAACCCTTTGAAGTTTGTATATTTGTTGGGGATGAAATACATGTTTAGTTTTCGTTTCGTGTAAATTGTTTAAAGTCTAAAATAACCCCCAAAAAGGGGGCAGAAGAATATAGGATAATAAACCCTTTTTTAACAAAAGAAATTTAAAAAAACTTTAAGGGAAAATTTTTTTTTCCTAGACGTTTTTTTTCCTGGTTATCTAGGGGGTTCATATTCCAAACAATTTACCATAAGGAATTTATAATTCAGTCTATTAAAGACGTTGAAAAATTTGATAATCTATTATATTGTGAAAAAAAAAAATGGAAATATGTTTCTTTCCCTTTTTATATTCCCATTTTTTCAAGAAATTTGATAAGATAATTTAACAGTTAACTTTCATAATTCAAAAATCAATTTTTTTTTAAATAGACAAAACAGTAAGAAGAAACAAAATTTCAAATAATGTAATGACTTTTAATTTCTTAAAGTTTTTTATTTTGGGTTTAAATAACACCGGCGCAATTGACCATAACCCCTAAATGATTAAAAGCTTTTAAAAGGTGCCCCCCCCACACAGCTCTGGGGAGGCGCCACCCCCCCCGGGGCCTTTACCCGCCCCCTGCGGACCCCAGGGGGCGGGGGGAGGGAGGCTGGGCAGGGCCCCGGGAACTGAAAATGAAGATGGAGAGTACCCCGACTGAGATCCCCCGGGCAACGTTTTGGCCCCCCGTCGCACCGAGGGGGTTTTTAAATATATATCCTTAGATTTTCCTACGTTTTGCTGTGGGGAGAAATTCTAGGGGCCCGGGCCCGCTCTGATCGGTATTTTTCCGGTTTTTGATCAACAAGGGAATGCCGGGCAGTACCAAAAAGGCAGGCCCCGCGCTTTTCCCTTCCCTCTTTTTTCCTTCCCCTTACACACACACACACCCCACTAACATGCACACCACCATATTCCGGGAGACCGGTCGGAGCTTAGAGTTGCCCGGCTGGGGGGTCCCCCGCGGTGGGAGAGCCCCTTTGGGGAAAACCCCAGCCACAGATGGGGGATCTCCCACCCAGCGGGGGAAGATCCCGCCACCCCGCGAAAGCACACCACTAGGACTAATGACCAAACAGGCGCCCGGAAACACGAAAAAAACAATCAATCAATCAACCTTACGTCTTCAATGAATTCCCCTTGAAATTTGGGTTTGCAAAAGGTTTTCAATATTTTAAGTTTTTGGTACACGGTTTTGGAATCGAGATGAGTTAACTTACTTATGAGATTATAATAGTCAAACTGGGAGGGTTGGCTCAAGGCAACAACAGATACCACTGCAGCGATTTTGACTGGGAGGTCTTGGGATTTCATGTCCCCTGTGGGGAATTTTGACACTATCTGATAGATAGGTCGAAATTTATCTGCTGTCTTGAGAACAATTTTGGCGGCTCTGTCGGTTTTGGTTACCTGATCAATACCAGATGAAGGGGGGACGATATCAACAAAAGCCCCGGGGGGGCATAATCGTTTTTCTTTTCCTTTCTCTTCACATACATACACACTTGCGCTCCCCTGCACCAAAAACACATGTGTAGTCCCCTCGGCAGATTAGAGCTGTTCCGGGAGGGTAGGGGCCCCCTGAAGGCGAAAAGCAAACCATCGCAAACTGACTTTAGTCCCCGTATTTAATTTTTGGGGCGAGGGGGCCCTGAATACAACATGCACCACTCCCGGGCGTGATGTTGTTTGACGTGGCCGGGAAAAACAATCAAGCAGCCAACTAGGGCTTCAAACGTTTGTTCATTTTTTCCCGGGAAACCCATATTTCCCCAAGATTCTTCCAGTTCCCTGTTCTTTTAGATAAACCAAATTAACGATCATACTTATTTTAAAAAAGCCTGGCCCGAATCATCTTGAAAAGGACTGCGAAATTTTTATTATGCACTTTTACCTACACTCCTCTTAAAGGGCCCGTCATATTCTATCCCGAGAGACGTGTGATTAAGGGGCAGATTTGACGGATCCCGAAGACAAGATTGTTGTTTTGGGGATAGAATGATTGGAGGGGTCGGTGCCTTTTTTAACATCCCAACATTCGCCCGTATGGGAAAAAACCACGGAAAACCCCGGTCAAATGGGGGCCAGGGGTCGATCCCGGACCCCCGACTGGAAAATTAGCAACGACGACCCTTTTTTAGAGTTCTGTTTAAGGAACCTCATTAACATATCCGAGTATTATAAAAAGTCCATTAGCCGAATCCTTTTCAGAGCTGAAGTTTTAAAGGTTAGGGGGAAATTTGTGAAGGAGTTCATTTTAAAGATTTATTTTAAAAAAATAATAATAATTAATAATAAAATAATAATTTCTTAAAAAAAATATATTTTTTAAAAATAATGTACTACAAATCATTTTTTAAAATATTATGACTTCAAACATGTACCAAAAATGGAAAAAAAAAAATAATAATAATAATAATAATAATTAATACATTTTTACTTATTAATTATATTATTTTCTTTAAATTGAGGGGTCGTCCCCGGGCCCCGCGCGTGTGAACACCAGGTGCAAGTGGCGCGTGCCTTGGGCCCGGGGAGTTCTGGGGGGCCCGGGGGCGGGGGCCCGGGGGGGGGGTGGGGCGAAATGGGGCACGGCGGCGGTTTAAGGGGGTGTCCTGAACGGTCGCTTGTCGAGTCGAGTCGTCGCGGCCCGCCCACTCGCGTCGAGGGCGCGGTGAGGGGGGGGCTTGGGAAAGGGAACGGCGACGGCGCGATATTACGGTGCACCGGCGGAGCGCGGGTAGGTTCCGGTTGCGGTGGGTGGGGTTGGGGGGGTACGTGAGGAGGAAACTGGGTTGGGGGGGTGATGGTTTTAGATGGGGATGCGGGTGGGTGGATAGGTTTTATGAGTATGCGGGGGGTGGGTAGATGGTGGGGGTTGGGTGGGTTGTTGGGTGGAATGTAGGGTGGGGGGGTGGATAGTTTTTTTGGGGGTGCGGGGGGGTTAGATGGGGGGAATTGTCGGATCG
>CAXIVR010000001.1:312529231-312544879 GCA_964035755.1 Teleogryllus oceanicus | reverse complement strand
AAACGGGGCCCCAAAATTTTTTTCTAAAACCGAGCCAAGTTCAACCTGGTTTATTAAAGAAAAGTTTGATGATCCGTTACCATTTTGGGAACCACTAATAATACAATTCGAGATAATCAACAATCATAGCTAGTTGCCGTGAGCGCCAGCCTCCCCCCTTCCATCGACCTCGTTGCTCTGTTGCCTGCATCCTTTTGTGCTCTAAACGCCCCTTCTTCACTCCTGATGCTTCGACGCCACAGCTTCGCTCCAACCCCATTTTCCTCCCACCCTGATCGCGCCTCCACCGCATCAATCACCGCTGCTCCCCTGCTCCGCCCCCCCCGCACCCGGCGTCCCAGCAGCATTCGCCAATCCAAGACGCCAGTAGGCTCTTCTGACAAAACAGCCGCAGCCGTCCACAGTACGGTTGCAACAATCCTCTATTTGGGACAACCTTCGTAGCGTCAATGCCTCTTGTCCTTCTTTGTATTTTAAATATCCTCCTTTAGTATTTTTTAAACATTTGTTGTCATTTATTTTATCACAAGACTAACATCTGCTATGTTGTATCGTTTATTGGTTAATTTTGAATGGAAAACATGAATAACGTTTTCTAAACGCTGATATTTTGTCAAAAAGTTTTACTTTAATCGCAAATGAAGACAGAAATAGAGCTGATATTAGTCTAAATTAAATATTTAAAAAAAGAAATGTATTGATTTTTTTTCTGCCTTGTCGAGTGTCCTCACTTTTACATTATCATTGTTGCAATCCTAGTCCTCGTCTATAAGATAACCGATTCCTGCAGATTCTATTGGTCAACAATCCTAGCGTCATAACATGTATATGTCGCCATCAAATATACAAAATGCTATATTTTATTTCAATATCGACTAATTTTTAAAAAATGATAGGATATGTCAGGAAAAATAGTTTGCCGCTCGCCGCTAAGAGCGCGTGCGCCATCCGTCGCCGAGCGCTCAGGACAGGGGTAAAATTGGGCTACAACAGCACATCCTTTCTGAAAATTTTTGATTTTTTGCAATTTTTAAATTGTGAAACCTAAACGGAAATGAGACATACGCTGTTTTAAGCGATTTTTACAATATTTCAGAATATTTGTATTTGAGGATTTACAATATTCAAGACAGTTTCAATCCGTTTTAAAAAATATAAATTGCAATAACACTACCCAAAAGACGCGAAAAGTAGTAGTTTAAAATATGTGCATGACCTTATCAAGATCAATTTTTAATAAATAATAAAGAGGATTACAGGAATCACGTGGATGGATTCGTTTATTATTCATAAATTCTTTTGTAATCGAAAAGACAGGAGTTATATGATGTGTATCCTGATATTATGCTCTATGTCACACGGGAAATGAATATTCGCGAATACGACAAACGGTACAAAGACTGACTAAATATGAAAGAATTCTGAACGCATTGTATGATGAGCTTAATTTGTGTTGAATTCATTTAAAGAGACGTTCCATTTGAAGTTTGACCGAATTTGAAGATCCAAAAATGTTGTTACACTAACATCAGTCAGTTGCATATTGTTGATTTTCAATTGGGAATACAATTGTTTATTTGAAATGGAAAACTGAATTGAAACCGTTCGCTTCGTTTACAATTAATTTGTTATTACGAAACAGAATACTATAACCGGGAAACAGTTCAAATGGATACATGGGGATAGAAGTAATGAAGTAAAAATCGGGACATGCAAATGTGAAATTGTTTGTATGTGTACTTGATGTTTCTAAATTCTTTTTGTAAAATTTTGAAGTTACACACCACAACGTAGTATTCCAATACATGTAGACGAGCAAGCAGTAATAATAAAGATCATAAGTAAAAGGCGCATCACTCATAGAATAGCAAGTTTAGTGGTGTTTTGGGGCTTCGCGCTCGGTCATGTTGGTAAAAAAGGGGTTCATACACTTCAGTTACTTCCTCTGCAATAGTCTTTCTTTATTGATCCACCACTACATACACTAATACATACAGTGCAAAGCCGTAATACACGAGCATGATTCAGGATTCCTTTCTTATGCATCCTTGAATGTAATCCTGGTATGCTATTCTTGAATGTAAATTAAGACACAGTAGTTGTATAACATTATGCTGCAATCCAATTACCATTATTCATTTCATCATCACCAATAACTGTCGGTTAAAAAAAATACACGCAGACACTCGAAATAAAATATTTTTAAAAAATCATGACTGAGACTTTCTACCGACGTCGCATACGCCTCCAACGGCTCTGGTTCCCGCCTTCGCCTCCTCCCCTCCGCCCACCCATCCGCAGCCCGCCTGCGTTTCCTCGCCCTCGCCCGGCGCGTCGCCGGAACCAGCAGTCGTCCTCGGCGCAGCTCGCGGGCCGGGAGTGCGCGGATTGCGGCCGCATCTGGAGGCGCTCAGCGGGAGGACGAGTTTTGCCCCTGCCCCTCCCCTCCCCTCCCCCCCGCTCCCAGCCCATCACGAACTTCCACTTCCTGTTCTGCTCCGCTTTCACCTCCATGTCCCGCACCACACTGATTTGCCCCACCCCACATTGCCACATTGCACCTCACCTCGCCCCACATCCACTCCACCCACACCAAATCGTACCGCCACGCCCAACCTTGCTTGGGTGTGATCATGCCTACTCCGCCCAACCTTTCCTGCCCCGTTCAATTCCTCCTTCCCCACATCTTTACGTCCGCGTCAGCCCGCTGCTAGTGGACCATCCTCTTACCCTGCGATCCTCCCACCATCCTAAACCCCCACACTGACTCCACGAAATATGCAGTTCCACCTCCGCTCAACTGTTCTTTTCTGGGCCCTCGCATCGCTCTCTCCCCCTGCCCGCCCAACACATCGCCACCTGACTTCTATTCCACCCCGCTTCCCCCCCCCACCGCGCCCCCCCGACCACTTCGTCCGCTCCGCTCTTCCGGCCCCACCCGCCCCACCGCCCCCACCCGCCCCCCGCCCCCACCCCCCCCCACCGCACCGCCCCACCGCCCCACCGCTCCCCTGACCCAACCGCCCCACCCCCGCCCCCTTTGCCCCCCGCCAAGCGCGTTTGCCCAGCAAGCAGGATGCAGCCGACATTTTGAAGACGTCTCGAAGCTCCCCCCTCGGCGCGGCGACGCGAGCCGTTTCCGACGGAAGGCGGCGGGCGCAGGCCGTGCGTGCGGTCCGGCCGGAGGCGGAGGCGGAGGCTGGAAGCCGAAGCCTGGGAGCTGGGGCTGAGTCTGGAGGCCGCGCGTGGTGCACACTTCCGCACGTGTGGGGATTCCCACAGATTATATGGCTTCGAATTTTCAAAAGACAATACACATTATTTCTTGATATGGAAAAAGCATTTGGTTGTCTCGCATAATGGTCTTGTGCGAGAATGCGACCAATCTGCTTTCCTCATTATTCAGATTCGTTACATCCAAAAGATTTAGAGTACAAATTAATACTGAACAGTTTACGAATCACACCAATTTTGGTGTCTCTCGGGGGTCAACCATTTTCTTACTTTAATAAACATTTGTTACTCATGCTCAAACGCGTGATATATTTGAAATTATTTCGCCTGTAATATTGCAGTTTCTTCTCCACATGAAGGCCCAAGAGGAGATCATATTACAATCTCATTTAAATAATTTTAGCTGACAAAAAAAAGAAAATATTAATTGTAAACAAATGCATTTTCACTAAAAAGATTAAATATATCCTTTAATTCTAAATAAAGCAATAAAACGGCTTCCCTCTACAACATCGGCAAACTGTTTGGGACAAATAATCGACAGAAAGTTGAGATGGAAAGATAATATTTCAAAAGTAGCTAACTATACGTTTAATAAAATGCCAACACTATGTCTCTTAATAAAAGATTAGCATAGAATCATTTTCCGTATTGAAATATATTGTTCGGCCATCTCATCATGCCTTCATATACGGAGAAGTACAACTCTACATATTTTAAATATTACAATTATTCACAACGATGATCATAAAGCTCCTTGGTTCATTCGTTATCATTGAATTAATCAACAACTTTCTGTTTACACTTAAAGCTTAGGTAACTAAATTATCTTCAAATTTTTGTACTAATCTGCCTTCTTTCCCGCAACTAAGACATTTTCTCTTGGAGAAGCGCTTACCATTTCAAGTTAAACCGTTAGCCAAGAATATATTACGTCCTCCATGATTGCTATTAGTCACCTGTAACTCTGATGTACTCTGATGGTGTAACACTGACCTGCAGGAGTTTGCGAAGCGCCATTTAGAATAGGTGACGCGGAATGCTCAATACAACTGTTGTCTCCTGCACGATAACGCTCGGCCACAGAATAGAGACTACACAGAAAAGAAAGTAGAGGGCGACGCCTTTGATCTTCAGAGAGCCACGGCGCAACGCGGACCGCCATCTAAATCTACAAAGGAACCTATGCAAAGAAAACTGTACAAAATTTATTTTGGTGTATTTTTTCAAACATTACGCAAATGTAACTTTTAAATATCTCTAACGCCGTTTATGCACATTTCCCAAAAATTTGTAAAGCTGATGGATTTGCGAGTTAAAATACTTTTAAAATTTCTTCAGATAAAGTTTTCCGAAAACTCACAAATTTTCTGTGAAAAGCAGCGTCGATTTCGCATTTTAGTGAAGCTTAAACTATATTTTCTTAAAAACAGCTCGAAATTTTAAGAAAATTTTCATTTAGGAAGAGGTTTTACTCTTCTTTAATATTCTTAAAGTAATATTTCGTTCTACTATTAGGAAACCGAAGAATTGAAAAATCCCAAAAAATTTCTTTGGGGATATAGATGGCAGCTATAGAGTATGTGGTAAGTCGATAAATAGCCCAGACCAAAGAAAATAGAAAACTAATCGAGAACGTCTGGGACATTTTGTAGCACTACTACTTATGTGTTTATAATTCTTTACCTTTTGTCTCTTTTCTTTTTATTAATATTTTCTATACACGATGTTAAAATTTTTATTGATGCAAACTTTAATTGGATGTTTTTCTGTTATAAAAACACCCAAAAAAGTAAAATGGGAAAAAAAGCGCTTTACAAACCCTTCACGGGCAACAAATGGGTTTTACAGCTGGTTAAACCTTTTAATAAACCGTGCATTAAAGGGGACGGTTGTGGGGCTTTGTTTTGGTGTTTAATGTGGCTGGCTTGCGACCCGAGTTCCTCTGGTAAGTGGTTAAGTCTGGACCTCCCCCCAGCGATTTTATCTTTTTTTATAAGAAACCCGACCAGTCACCATCCGTATCACACATGTAGGGGATGGCTATCAAACTCAATAAAAAAATTTATTTTTAAATTTATTTAAAAAGATAATTGGCCAAAACAAACTGAAACTTTAAAAATAATCTAAACTATTTTCTTTCCACAATTTAAAACCCAAAATCATTTCATTTTTTAAGTTAGCAGTATTTACATATAACATAAAACATACGCTTATAAACATATTTAAAACGCGTCCACGAGTATTCCAAAAACCATCCTCTCTCCGTCACAGGGTATTGTCTTTATGTTTGGGCTCGCCTGCACTCGACTGGGATGAGGTCATCTTGGGCAGTGTGGCGAAATAGCGGTAGCGCTCCTGCTATAGCCTCGGCGACAATGCGCTCGTAGACGCGCATCTCTTCGCCAGTGGTATTACGACAGCGCTGCGCCGACTCACCCACTCGCCCAGGCTCCTACCACGAGGGGAAGGAAGCTGACGTCCGAGTTTCCCTGGCTGCTAGAAGGCGAATATATTCATTTCGCCGCCTTCTCATCATCCCCGTTCACTGAGGCGCCCCGGGTATGCTACGCAGACCGAGGCGTCGACGACGATCCTTGATGGTCCTAACCAGCACCAGGCCCGGAGGGGTCCGCCCTCCGATGGCGGTCTTCGAAGCATTTCCACCCACTCGCGACTGCGGCTGCGTTTTATCGTGTTCCAGTATTCTGTTGTGGGCAGCCACCGGATCGCGGATGGGAGCGGCACTCGAGATGACGTGGCGATCTTTTCCCGGAGGCGGGAGTTCATGTTATCACTGCTTGCACCCGCGGCGGCAGGGCGCTGACCCCTGGGCCGCTGGGGTTGGTGATTAAGCGGCCGGGAAGAATTGAGGCGTGCCGAATGGATGAATTGTAAATCGACGGCCTAACACAATGCAGGGAAAACAAAACTTTATCCCCCAGTACGCGAAAAGTACCCGTTCTGGGAGTGATTGGGGGAAAAAAATCCCCGTTTTATCTTCACACAAAATTTTACCCCCAATTTGTTGTCTTTTTTGAGCGTAAAAAACTTGTTTTCTGGGTGCGGGTCAAAGCAATCATATATCCATTAGTTTTTTTTTTAATTGGTTTATTTAAAGTCCTTAACATCTAAGGTCATGCGACCACTATAGCTAACTATGGTAACTATGAGGATGAAACGATATGGTGATTTGATAAGGGTGAAGGACGAACACAAATCAACCATGCCCGAGGGGCTTTGAACCGCGACCTTCGGGCCGGATCATACGACACTACTGCTAGCCATCTCGGCACGGGCTGCATCCATTACGTTTGTTTTAAGAACTTTTCGTAAATTCATTCGTCATACGAAAATATAGTTTACTGTTTGTAATTGGGTTGGAATATTTGTTGTTTTGAATCTTAGGGTTTGTAAATACGAAATACTGGTAACGTTGTCCGAGACGGGGATGATTGTTTTTGATACCCTTTGGAAAGGAGCATTGCCTTCATAATAGCTGTTTTTAAAGATATTTATTTTCCTACCGGAGTTTCTTGTTTTATTTCTAGGATTGTTTGTGGATTTATTCTGACGTCTAGATGTAGTTTTCATTTCATAAAAATGTTAACAGTCGTTGTCTTCCCACCCTTTCATTGTGTGCTTTAGTTACAGAAAAGTTCATTTTACATGCTAGTGCGCAGAATCAGTTCTATATTAAAACGCTATACCACCCTTTTAAATTACGGTCTCTAGGACGTATTTGATTTCCCTCCATTGAACTGAAATTATCAAAGTCATTTTTATTGGTGAGGTTTTTTGGATTCCAAATATTTGAGTAATTACTACTATTAAAACCTTTTATTTATTAAATGAGCAGTTTCAATGGTTTTTCCCATCATAATCAATTTCTGGTTTCCCATACATAGATTTGATGACGAGGGAGCCATCGAAAGCTCCAATTAAGCATGTTAGTAATGAAACTTTTATTAAAAGCATCTATTCCAACTGAACGTATAGAAAGAAATCACAAGAAACTGATAAAAAGTATAGAACCACAGAATATGAAGGATCTTGTTCTCAGGCCGTAAAAATGGGAAAAACAGAATTTAGTAGACCAATGTTTGGTTAATAACTATTCAGTATACATTTTATCAAAAGCATATATTACAACCCTTAATTACTACCTTAATCTACCTATTTTACACATGGGAAGATAACTGAAGAGCACCAGGCTAGTTGTTTGAGTTGTAGTGAGTTAAATTTGCTATAGTGTTGATGTTAGATTTGTGATTATTGGAGAGGTGGGCAACATTCGGGGATGAGCAGTATATTTTTATTTGTTTTTAGTTATGTCTTTGTTTGGAACCATGGTGCAAATGTTGCTAATCAAGAAATCTATTTTGCATTATTTAGAGTTTATTGGTACGTGACGGATGCATTGATCCAACGGACATGCTGTAACACTATTAGGTAATTGACAGATTTGGAACGGCGATCTCAATTGTTATGAATGTCCCTCATGTTTCAAAATGCCGTATCACTACATTGGAAGTATCATGTAGGCACAAAATTCAACAGCGGCATGCGATATTGCCAGTTCCATGAATCTTCTCTCCACTCTTGCAGGGGAAATTCTGGGGAAGTGGGTTGCAGGAACTCGAGGGCAGAGAGAAATTTGCGCGAGAAGTGTTTGGGAGAGTTCTAGTAATTCCTTTGCTTATGGTGCCTTTGTGTGGAGAAAAAACATCAAGAACATAGCCACGTTAGGTGTCGTTTCTGCTTTCTTTGTGACTATTAGACTTAACTGTTACGAGTGGTCGTCAGACTGATAGTAATAATGAATAATTGAAATAATAATGAACTGATAATAATGAATGACACTGAAGTGTGTCCCTTCATTACTAAATAAATAAATAGATTTGCGACACAAATAAAAATTTACAGACCCATATATTTCAAAGACGAGGATACGGAGGCGGAAATAATGCGAAATCCTTTAAACCGTCACTCACTTGCTCTAGATATAAAATTAATTGTTTTGAATTTGGAAACGAAGAAGCACTCAAAGGAAGCAAACTTCATTCATTACAATCAAATTATACATTTTCTTTACTGTATTAGAATACAGCAATATGTCAGGCAGATGTTTTTACGATTACGATTTTGTCAAAGTGCATTGCTAGTGAATGTCCGCCGCTTCCCGCAACGTTTGGCAATATGAACAATCATAACTATTGTGCATCGTCATTTGTCCGTCCATTTCTGTCTATAGCAATAGAGGTCTAATTATTCTATTGTACAATATGACGGCATTATCGATAGGCAACTGCTGGACTTTATGAGGGGGTTGTAATTGTGCTATTTTGCTTCTCGTTTAGTGTGTTTTTATTGGAATGTGTGAATTCCGGATTGATTTACTTGATCAGTTTTATTTATTTCGTCAAAGAATGGTTAAAGGGGTCGTGTGGGGGGACAAGAATAATTTGCACACCTTTCGAGTTTCTGAATCTCTTCCACACCTTTTTCTATACGTACTTCAATAATAAAAGTACCAACAAAGTTTAGCAACATATAAAAACTGTACACACTCGCCTCGCGAATTATAGAAAACTTATTTGGATCGGTAACGAACTACAGATTTATTTTTTACTTTCTCGCTTTTACTTCGTTAGAAAAATATAGTAATTTTGGAGTTTTCGACAGAAAAACTCTTATTGCCGAGCCCTGGTAACCAAAAATTAAGTAAATCTTGTTCCTATATGTATTAAATCTCTTCCACCTAACATGTTGTGTAGACAGATACCATGTTTTGTGGGTCCTTGATACCGAAAAATCGATTGACGGCAAGATGTTTGTGGTCAACGCTGCCGCCTAAGCTGTTCAGCCTATTTTCTTCAAAATCGGAATTCCTCCATCGATTTAGAAGAACCTAATGCACTGTGAGTTTGAAATTGATATTTTGATTTTTGTGGGTTTCTTTACATGAAGCCTTAACAACATTAGATAATTTTCTTAAAAATTGCTGCACACTTTTCGATCCAACTTTATCCTCGGATAGCGTAAAGGACTCTTCAAAAATGGTGCAAGTCTAATTTTCAATGAAATCCTTCATTTTTCGACAATTGCAAACCTCGGCATTTCTTACATCTACAATTATTAAGAAAGACTCTTTCTTTTCAATGAAATCTGTTCTTCAATGACTCATCTTCAAATAAAGTAATGTATAAATTTTTCGAACAAATGAATAGTTTTCGCGTAATTTTGAGTGAAACATAGGCCACTTTTAAACATTTACTATCTCAAAAAAGGCTCCAAATGTTTTCATTAAATTTTCTCCTCGTATGTATCAAAGGACGGCGGAAAAATTGGTGCTAGTCTCATTTCCAGCAACTCTCTACATTTTCGAAAATTGCAAAAAGTTAACATTTGAAAACTACACAATTGATTTTTAAAATTTTGCCTTAAACAAAATCTGTTCTAAAAATAAGCTCTTTAAAGAAGAATATGTTCAATTTTCCCAGAAAATAGTCTTTTCCCGTAATAATTATTTCTGCTTCAAATTAATGTATTTTATAAAAAAAAACTTTTCTCAAAAACCGCTGAGAATTTTTTTCTTCGTATGAATAAAACAAGAGTGGCTTAAAAGAATGACTCAGGTGTCATTGTCGTTAAATTATGAATTTTCGAAAGTTGTGTTGGAAATAATGGGAAAGTCAATTAGGATTTTAAGTATCAGCCCAAGTGAGTCCATCATAGTGTCAGTGTGTTGTAGCTGAAAATCGCACAGCGAGGCAAGTCGATGGACGTTAGTTCGAGTCGCGGCGCGGAGAAAAAATTGTGCTTGTTGAAAACATTTTGCAATCACAACCAAAGACTTCAAAGGCTTTGGTCCTTCAGTTTTGGACTAGTAACGTTGCGGACCAACATCGTCGTTCGGAATAACTGATTCCAGCCGAGAGCATTTGTTTGAGACGTGGTTATTCCTTGGCTTTACGCATATGTCATCGTTTCCGTTTTCTGTTTTGACTTAAATTCGTGATGAGTGCACGAAAGCAGCAACGTTGCTGGCTGTGCTACCCAAGGACAGAATGTAGAAGTTTTGGAAAACTATTCAAATATTTGGTACCACACGAAATCAGGCAGCACTTTTGGTTTATTTCCTTTGTACTTTAGCTTTGTGTGACGTGTTTCATATTTTTGGCATGTAAAGAATTGTTTAACTAAATATCTATCTATCTTATCTATCTTATCAATCTTATCAATCTTAACTATCTAATCTATCTAATATATCTATCTAATATATCTATCTAATATATCTATCTAATATATCCATCTAATATATCTATCTAATATATCTATCTAATATATCTATCTAATATATCTATCTAATATATCTATCTAATATATCTATCTAATATATCTAATCTATCTTATCTATCTACCTTATCTATCTGTCTTATCGATGTTATCTATCTTATCTATCTACCTTGTCTATCTGTCTTATCGATGTTATCTATCTTATCTATCTAATATATCTAATCTATCTAATATATATCTAATATATCTTATCTAATAATCTATCTAATATAATCTATCTAATATATCTATCTATCTTATCTATCTACCTTATCTATCTATCTTATCTATCTATTTATCTATCTATCTATCTATCTATCTACCTTATCTATCTTATCTCTTTATCTTATCTATCTATCTATCTATTTATCTATCTATCTTTAGATAGATCTAAATAGATATACACAGTATTCGTGAGACTATCTTTTTAACATATTTTATTGGTAGCAGAGTTGTACAAAAGTATTTTATTTGTTATCTTCAGCAGTGGGCGTGCTGTGTTTGGAAAATAATTTTGTGTGGTTTTGTCAAACATGTTTGCTGCGTTTTGACGGTTTGGTGTTTTGAGAAGTTTGATAAGAAAACATTTGCAACTACTTGTAGTTCCTTGAGAATATACTTTTAATTAAGATATGGTTAGTAAATGTGCGTTGTTTTTCCGTAAAACTGAAAAATCTGGTTTTAATTTATTAGTCCTATAGCGTAGAAAAACAGTTGAGGAAAAGCACCGGTAATCCAGTACTCAGAGGTTACGCTGTAAAACGACTTGGCGAGTATCTGAGTTTGATGGCCGTTGCTGAAGTGGGGGTGTTTCAGAGAAGACGTTAACTGGTGGCAGTGTGGCGGAGAGGCTGAAGTGCCTGAGCTTGAGCACTATTTCCAAACTTCCTTTTGTGACGCATTTTAGTAAGAGCTCTGGCAATATATGGCGGAAAAGATTACTCTCGTTGACGAATTTCGGCAAATTTGCATGTTTCATTCCTAAAAGCGGAGTGAATTATCACGGATTTTGAGGGGAACCGCCAAACCAAAGGGTGGGTAAAGCACGTTGTTTTGGTGTTCATTGGACACATTTCGTAGAACTTCGTCAATACATTCCACTTTCTGAGGGATAAAAAAAACCTTCGTAAAATCCCTGCCTCAAAATTTTAAAATTTAGTAATGCCTGGTATTACTTTAGTAATTTAAAATTAGTAATACGACTTGCTTTACTGATAGTTTTCTGATAAGTCGTACATATAAAATAAATATTTCTTGGAAACTCTTTATCTAATCATCTCTGAACGATGATGTTTTGAAATTGAAAGAAATTTAGTAAAATATGTCAAATTGATGTCCAATAACGTCCTCTTATGAAGAATATTTGTAGAAAAATTTAATTTGTGTAATTCTGTATTTTATTTGGTTTACTTTTTTTTTTCCACCGGCACCTTAAGGGAAGTTGAAGAGCAAACGGGTTTTCTTGTAAAATAACATTGTTGAAAAACATTTTTCGAATACGACTTTATATGTGAAATTATTGCCAACACAAAGCTGAGTTTTTTACGCAACCCAAAGTTTTCAATCCCTTGAACAAACATTATTCGGTTTAAAATTTTTTTAAAGTTACTTTTTGGAACTCTTATTTCTAGTTTTAAAACTTATGAGCACATATTAAAAAAAATTTCGCTAAATTCAATTCATAATAGATGTTTTAAAAAGTATAATTTTTTCAAGAAAATGTTTCTTTTATTTCAAATAAAGATATCAACTGTGAAATTTCGGGGAAATTTACGTGCAACGTTTTATATTTATTGACTAACCACCAACTTAGAACAAAGTAAAACAAATGAATCAAGCTTGTTTGAAAGATAAAATCTGTAGAATTCTTCAATAAACCTGGGCCCCTATGCACCTTTTTTCTGACAAGCACGTCCTAACTAAATTTTTTTAAACAACAATGACTAGAAATCGACAAGCATCATCAAAAGGATTTATATAAGATAAAGTGTATACTATAAAGTAAAAAAAAACAATGTAAAGTTTCTACGCTGAACGCTCTAGGGTCACCTCACATGATGACCTTTAAAGGGTGCATGTCAAGAAATTTAAAATATGTTTTTAAAATATAATTTTAGAGGAAACATTCTACATTTATCTTATTTTATCTTATTTTCGAGTTCATAGATAGTTAGACGGTAAAACAGCAGCGTTGAAACAACGGTTAATTGAGGCATTTGTAACACACCCAATTTGTTAGATCGTTACATTATCATATTATCAGCTTATTACTGTCAGGGCGAAAACTCACAAATCGCCGGTAGGTGAAGACAAGGAAATAAATCATGTTCTCTAGACAGCCAATTATGAATGAAGATTCCTAGTTTATTAATGCTTGACTGCAATGGATGCAAGGCAAGACAAAATGAATTGATACTGTCTGTTAGAATAATTATTTTGATTTTTCCTCTGGATAGATCTAAGTGAGATCTTGAACTGTATTGAGAGAAGAACATGTAGTTTATGCGGAGGGATTTAGATTACCATTTCCAAATTATTAGTATCATGTTGATGTAATTTTTTATTTTTTTCTCCGACTACATTCTTTGCTTTTTAACTTGTAAGTCAATGCATATCAAATTTTGTAAACAAATTGGAAAGCTTCCCTATCTTTCAATTCTCAGATTTCCGTCCTGAATATTCGAAATTCTATAAATTTAAAAAAAAATACAGTATGTTGAACACAGGTTCAATTTATGCAAGAATTTCCGTGACCGTAGAGAAAAGGCTTTATTCAGCGGCCTTCCTTGTCTCGGGAAAAGGGGGCTGAATAGGGGTTTATTTGCAGATAGGGTACAACACACCGAGATCTTTTGTAAAACCCAATAACTTAGGAACAAAAGCAGATAACAAAACAATTTTCGACGTTTTCTCTCTAAAAAGTAGTTTCAATTACCATATGGGTCAGTACATACGTTTTAGATCCATATCTGAAAACGATATTCATTTTTCAAATATTCAGTTAAAATGAACTTACATTCTTCATTTGATCTTATAGGACCAAGTAAAATGTCATCACAAAGAAAAATTGATTGGAAATCACGATTAGAAGCCGGCGATTGTCGATCTCACATTGTGACCACTTACCGGTGCGTCTATTTCAAGGCAAGGAAATTCTAATTAGTCATAGATAAGACGACAAACTGCATTTTAGAAAAAAGGGAAGAGAGAGTTCTTGGTGACCCCATTTAACGCAGTCGCCTCCGTAAGTCCACTGCCACGACTCACAAACCGCGCATCGTGTCTTCTCGTCCGTCTGGTCCCGTCCCATGCCGTCCCGTGCTGTCTCGACTGGCGTGCGCTGAACGCGGCGTTCTTAACGCCCTACACGTGTTCCCGTCTTAGGGCGCACGCGCCACGTTGCGTAATGGCTGACGGGCGCTCGCAGTTCGCGCGTTTGTCGCTACAGCGTTCCCGCGGGCGCAAAGTCGGCGAAGTGCGTGCGTTAGTCAAAGCGAGGCACGGGCGGCGCGGCGGCGCGGCTGGGAGGGCGCAGGGCGGGGCGGAGGAGTGGGGCGCGTCTCTCCCGGAATGGAGGCGATCCTTCTCCCAGGGCGGCGGCGTCTGCGCCCACGCGCGTTCATTTCCCCAGGGCAGAGGCGTCGCCGGCCGCCAAGGCGCCCCGCCCGCGCCTGCAAGTTCGCAAGCCACGCGACGACGCGGTGGCGACTGAGGGGAAAGAAGAGGCCCTGCTGAGTTATCGTCTCTTCGAATTTATTTATTTATCTGTTTGTTATTTATTTCTAAGAAGCACGGTGTATATTCCAAATAATTGATTGATTGATTTTCGTGTTTTCCGGGGCGCGTCAACTGATTTGCATTAGTCCCCTTAGTGTGGGGATGTTTCTTCCGGAGATGGGGGGATCTTCCCCCCCTGGATGGCGAGATCCGGGGCCGACCTACCGTCGGCTGTGGGGGTTTCCCCAAACAGGACTCTCTCAGCGGGCGCCACCGGACAAGCTCTGAGCTCCGGGCCGGTCTCCCGGATATGTGGTAGTGAGGGATGTTAGTGTAAGTGTGTGTTTGTAAGGGGGAGGATAGGACAAGGACGATCGCGCGCGGTCCGTGGCCCGTTCGGTAGGGTACTGCTCCGGCATTCGCCTGGGTTGATCGGAGAAACCACGAAAACTACCGATCAAGAGCAGCCGGGCTAGAATTCTCCCAGACAGCGACTGAATTCGACCCAGCTGAAAAGTTATGTCGAAAACTCCGCCGTCAGGGCTCGAACCCCAGACCTCCCGGTCAGAGGGGCTGCAGTGATATCAGTTGATGCACTGAGCTACCGCTCCGGTTTAAAAAAATGTTTTAGTATTAATATAATTACATAAACCTCCTCTCCTTTTCCCTCATTCCTTTACCTTTCTTCTGTCTTCTTCTCTTTACTCTTTCTTTCTCTCCGATTACTGTGAAATAATTAGCCAAAATGAAGTCGAGAGAATTTCACAACGTTACGATTTCGGCCTTTTGCCCATTGTCATCTTTAGCTCCCTGTGTAATTATTTAATGTGCCATTTACTTGCAAAATAAGGGACGTATTGACCTAAACAAAACAATTTGTTGTTGGATTATAAGGTTATGGAATATGGGATTTAATGAGGCCATGCGTTACTCAGGGAAAATTCTTGTCGAAAATTTAATGTTTTGTGATTTTTCTAGTAACCAATTCAATTTAGATCCGTGTGATGCAACAGTGACCTTCCCCTTTAAAAAATTTTCTAGAATTAAGAATTTGGGGTATCTCCCTTTTCTTTATTCTGGGGTCTTGCTAATGGGACTTGAATCGAAACGAACTTTTCCGCAAATCGTAATCAACTTTTTTCCCCAAAAGGTGTCTGAAGATCAACTCGCCATTCTCCCCTTTTTTTGTGGAAATAAGATTATTATAAACGAGCTCGTATCTCCCCCAGAATGAGGTCTTTTAAATTTGCGTAACGAAGTTCATCCAAATTTAAATTCGTCGCCTTTGCGACGAGTTTCGTCGAAGTCGTGGGGTTTGGGAGGTTCGCGCCGCGCCCAGGCGCCGTGGCAGCTGAGTTC
>CAXIVR010000001.1:312271384-312529131 GCA_964035755.1 Teleogryllus oceanicus | reverse complement strand
AATAAGCAAAAAATTTTTTGGCTCTTATTCTTCCTGCCCGAAAAATAAACGATAATTTAAATCCACTTTTTAAGTGTGCACAGAAAATGAAGTTACATTTTGTCAGAACAAAAAGGGCCATCTCAGCATTTGCTCAATGATCGGAAAAAACGGAAAAAAAACCTGATCGAAAGGGACACGCAAAACCCAAACCCAAAAAGGAAATTGAAAATTAACTATTCCCATTCTTTCCACATTTAAATACACACGTTAATATAAATTAAATTAGTAAAAAAAATATGTAATGCCATGAAAATTTGATTCAATTTCAACAAAAATATCTTTTGGGGGCCCCCTATTTGAAAAATTGTTTTTACATTTTTTAAACGTACGTATATCTGTATGTTAGTATAGAAAGTTATTGATGCTGCGGTTTTTTCGATTTTCAAGGAAATAAACTTTTTTGGGCCCCTGATATCAAAAAAGTGTTTTCTTTATAACTCTCATTCGTCTGTTTCCCCGTCTGCAACCCCCTGGCCCCTAAAACCTCACAGTTTTTTTGAAAAATGGTTTTGGTCAATCTGGCTCCTCTAAAAGCGCTGGATTTAAAAACATTCTTAAATTTGGTTTTTTTCCCATAACCCTCGAACATTTTCTTTTTCAAACTAGATAAATACCTTACAAGGTAGCATATGTCGTTTTTCCCGGTTAATTTTAAATTTTTTCCAAATTGAAAAGTTTGCACCCCATTTCCCTCCATAAAAAATTGATGTAAATTTTATTAAATAAAATTGGTTGTACATAAATAATTTTTTATTAAGGACATGTACATTTTAAATCTTTTAGTTTTTTTCCCTCAATACTTGCAATATTTGAAATTTTAAAAAAATTATAAAAAACAAGATTGTTGAAAATTGCTCTAAATTTTCTTTAAACTTTCTAGGGAAAAGTCTAAATCCTCTATAAGATGACATAAACGCCATTTGCTATATTCTTTTTTTCTTTAAAAAATTTCGAAAATTAATTTTTTTGCCCCCCAAAAAATTTTACATTAACAATTTTCATTATTGTATTTATAGTAAAGTGTCAAATAATATCATATAACTTTCTCAAAAAATCAGTTTGCTGACAAATAGAAAATTCAGACAAATTTGGAAAAATTTGAAGTCAAAAAAATTTTAGACAAATTTTGAAAAAACCAAAAGGTTTGGATACCCCACATTCTCCCTTGACTATTTCCCTTTTTTAATTTTACAACAGAAAACATGGTTTGTTTTTTATCAAGATTGTTTGAAAAAAGATCCGTGGTGGTTGAACTGTTAACATGATGGCAGATAAATTTTTTCCTGGGAAGGGTTTCTTTTGTTCATGGAAGAAATGCAAAAAAAAAATAAAAAGTATTTCTGTAAAAAAAATCAATTGATAAAGTTCTTGTGAAATTTTCGTGGACAATGTTTACAAATTAAAGTTATATAAATCTAATATACACCACTGTCTTAAACGACAATAATCGTGTAAAAGGGTAAATAAATAAAATATCGGGCATGAATATATATGAAAATTTTGTTTCCATTTGTAAAAAATGGACGAGATAGAGAAATTTAGCACATATTTGGAATCAACATTCCAAAATTAGAGAGGCAAATATTTAAAACATCAATTTTACATTCTCGCTACAGAATAGAGAGAAAGTTATGTAATGCTTCATGAAAGAACGGGAATTTTCGGCAGAAAAGCTATTATAGCGCCCTGGTATCGAAAAAGTGGATAAATCCAGTTGCTAAATTTAGAAAAATTCTCCCTAACACATGGTGTAATCAGAAGCCATGTTTTGTGGGTCCTTCATACCGAAAAATTGAATGACGGCAAAACGTAAACCATTCAGCCGATTTTCCCGAAAATTGATATTCCATGATCGATCTGGCTGATATCGCGGCTCGTTGAATTTGAAACCGATACTTTAATTTTGGGGGGTACTTTACATGAAGTCCCTGGGTCATTTTCAAAATTTTTAAAAGAATTAGTTACATCGTATTTTATTAAATTTTGTTGTTGTATACTGTGGAGGATGTTTAAGACCATAGTCGGAGCCCCATTTTCGTTGAAAACTCTGATTTTCGAAAATTGCGAAAATTCCAAACTTTACGGCGTTTTCCTACAATTACAATTATGAAGATAGATTTTCCCGTAATGAAATCTTTTCCTCAACGATAGATTTTGAAGTAAGATCATGTAGAATTTTCCGAAAGTTAAAGTACTTTTCACGTAATTTTGGCTGAAAGTACGGGCGAGAAAATATGTGCTATTTTATTACCACTAGTTTTTGTTTGTTTTTCAAAATGTAGAGCAGTGTAATTGGATATCGATTAATTCAAAAGAAAACGAAGTAAAAGTAGGCCGCAATGTCGGCCTCTTCCCATGTTTTACACGCACGTGCAATGGGAATTTTGCTGATTTTACATGTGTTCTGTGCTTGTGGAAAAAGATATTGAGCGAAATCTCCCAAAACAAAGGATTTAAAAAATGTAGGAGAAAAATTGAGGAAAGAAAGTGAAACCCGAAAAACATTGGGATTAGCATACAAGATATTAGGGATCAGGGGTGGATCCAGTCGATTTAGGGGGGAACATTTTTGTAAAAATAATAATAAATACAATATTTATTATATTGTATATTATTTTTGTAGTGAATGTTTGATACTATAGAACATTACTCCTTAAATAATCACATAATTCTAACTTAAATATTTAAATAATGTTGCCAAATAAAGGACGTTAAAAACTTATTTTTATTTTTCCTGCAATTTTCCCATTATTTTCCCACTAGTTTCTATGCCTTTTGGGGGAGAGCATGACCCCCTCCTCGGATTCCATCACTGTTAGGGATAGAGATGTATTTCGCAGGAATACCGATTAAGTCAAAGGAAAACGAAGTAAAATGGTAACTAATGCGATCACAAAAAAAGACTAGGAAGCTGAATTAAAATAAGGATATTCTGAGAAGTCTTCTTAGATGAAAAATATTGACACTTTTCAATTATTCCCAGCGGTTAACAGGAGACAAGTTCCAAAAGAAAGTGTTCTGCACTTACAATTATTTTATAAATACTCCTTAATTAAGCTCCGGTAAAATTTCCCAATATATTGCAGTATATTTAAATACATTTTCGATATTAATATACCGATTTATTGAAAGGAATTGCGAGGCTACAATAGTACATACTTCCCCGCATTATTTTTAACTTTTGAAATTTTCGAAAATTCGGAAAGTTCAACAAAAACGAGACCTGCACCATTTTAAGCATCCTTCGCTCTATCCGTGGAAAAATAATTTAAAGAGCAAATTTGGAGCGGTTTTTGAAACGGTTCTTTTTTTATAAATTGCATTAAATTCAAGCAGAAATTACAAGAAAAATACTTGTTTTTCAAAAAAATTGAACATGACTACTCTTTAAAGATCTGATTTGTTAAAACAGATCTCATTTATAAACAAAATATGTCTTCAAAGTTGTACTTTTAAGATGTTATTTTTTGAAATTTCGAAAATACAGAGTTTGCCAGAAATGTGACCAACACGATTTTTTTCAATTGTCCTTTGATATATACGAGGGCAATTTAAAGAAAAAATGGACCGTTTTGAGACAATAACTGTTTAAAATTGCCTACATTTCACACATTACCCCCAAACTACTCATATTCTCGAAAAATTGTATATGAACTTATTTCAGATGTCTCTGTACAACGGTTTTTATTAATAAAACTCTTCAAAATCTTCATTGGTGTAGTTGTAAGATGACCCCGAAAATTTTGAAATTTTGTAATTTGCAAAAAATAAGAGATTTCAATGAAAAATTAGACCTCCCATTTTGTTCTTACACTATTCGGAGGAAAAAGTTCAATAAAAATTGAAGCCAATTTGAGATTATTTTGAAAATGTAGCTTACGTAAAGAAATTATTACTCTAATGATTGTCTTGATATTTTAGAATGAGGATTGTATTTAAATAGAATTATGGACAATCAAAATCTTAAAACATTCATTAAATTCAAGATAATGTTGTATATAGGTGACTACAACGTTTTGTGGCCCAGTTGTACGCCATCATCAGGCAGAACAAAAAAACAGAAAATTACAACCTGAAGAAATAGTGATAAAGTAAAATTAGGCTATTTGAAAAAGAATATATGTTGACATCCTTTAGCGTAATCTTGGACAGTCTGCAGTGCCATTCGAGGCGATCTTGGCCAATGTTTGCTGTCTCCAGGACACGGCCTGTAAAACCGATGCGCACTTACAGTCCTTCCTGTATACCAGGAAGATCGCGCATATGACTTGCTAACTAACGCTCTGCATTTGCAGTCAAAATTCGTGAAGCGTACAGTCTGTACCAACTCACGAGACATCCATTCCTCTAAGATGGACAAAGGAGATCCTGGTTTCCTATTCCTTTAGCATCATGTTGTGATGATGCTTTCAAAACACGAAAACCCGTGGAATCTTAAGTGATTTATCCAGAAAACTACACGCCACAAATGTATCTTTTAGAGGATATTCAAGAAACATCATAATTAAATTAGTTGTATAGTATATTGCATTTTGATGTGAAATGCCGTCATTAAATAAAGCTCCGTGAAATTATTACACTCCCATGCACGAGATGAAATTTCAATGGAACGTGTTATATATTTATGATAGTTATGCAATGAATACAGTTTCGAAGGAAGGACAAGTTTCTTATTTTGTTAGGTTTTATTTCTATCTATTAATGTGTTTTAAACAGTTCTTTTATATGTACGAACTGAGGAGAAAGTATTTAAAGAGTGAAATATAGTGAACTTTATGATTGTTACATTAATATTAATAATTTAAACAAGTATTCTTGTTCCTTTCTGAAAATAAATTAACAATTTTTCAAAACAGATTTTACTGTTTATGTAATGTTGGCACGATTCCGTGACATTTCATTCCGCATCAGATGTAAACAAAGAATAATAGATATTTTATGAATGAAAAAAATGAAAAACAAA
Source organism: Teleogryllus oceanicus (assembly GCA_964035755.1). Lineage (NCBI taxonomy): Eukaryota > Metazoa > Arthropoda > Insecta > Orthoptera > Gryllidae > Teleogryllus > Teleogryllus oceanicus. The sequence goes on along the minus strand of CAXIVR010000001.1, from coordinate 312,524,126 downwards.
AGAGAACGATATTTTAAGATTTAATGAAAAAAATTTTTACTGTTTCAAGGATCTTTGAAGAGTTGGTGAAATGCTGAAATCATACTAGAAGATTATCATAGAAATATTCATTTCCTTTCATAGAAATGTTCACTTGTTCATTTCTTATTAAAGACATTTTTTTCGACTAAAATACCTGTAATATGGAATATAAATGAGGATACAGTACATCAAGATCAGTAGAAATACAGTGCATGTTGTTGGGTATTGAATCGAGTATTTCAAGATGTAATGTATTTGCAGACTTAGTGGATATAAATTTTAAAAAGAGTGTCACATTTTCATTAAGCGAGGCCCAAAAGAATATGTGAACGCTCGTGTTCCGCCGGATGTCCACGTGTTCCAACCGCCGCCTGAAGTCTTCATCAGATTCATTGTTATTTAAATTAATTCAGCCTCCCACGGACAGAGTGTGTTGCTTTTCTGCACACATCACAAAGACCCAGAAACATCGCCGATGAAATTATAGTAAAAAAGAAACGATTTATAAAATCAAAAGCTACAAAAAATAAAATTATTTGTACTACTTCCTTTCGTGATGAGAATCATTTAAAAAAAAGTCCAAACTAAAACTGGATTATTCATAGTTTTATTATGAAATTATATATTAGACACCGATTACTGATTGATCCATTTTCTACATTCTCTATATTCACTTTTTGATGGCAGAGTGAAGAATGCAATGATATGCGCACAAAAATCGGCGTTTTTTGGGCAAAAACTTTTCTCATCCCCGAGCCCTAACGAAAATGTGTTGCTACGAAAGTAGCGTGACGTCGCGTTATACGTGGCAAAGAAATTGAAGAAAAAATTGGGGAATTTTTGAAAACGTTTTTCTTATAAATTGCATTAAATCAGGTAAATCTTCTTAGAATGACCAGAAAGTACAAAAATCCTGAACTAATTCAAAAGTTACACAACAAATATTAAAACACTCTTCATCTCATATTTTCAACACTGCATAGAGCAGCGCGTATGGTTTCTTCACACACGAAGAGTTTTGCCGCCAACCAGGTATCAATATACAGAAGAGTACGTAACTAGTAGCGGCAAATTTAACAGAATTCTTTTGTTCCTCGCGTATATTTTCCCCCAAAATTCAAAATGTAACATTATTTTGTCGATTAACACAGTAGAAGGTAGTGGTCTCTTTGCAATTTGGCTGGTCAGGAGGATTAGCATTTTCGCATAGAATTTGCTTTCGTGACATTCCGTTAGTTTCCCGTCAATATTCTAATAGTTTGAAAGCGAAATAGCGTCCCGAGCTCTAACGACTTCATCTTAAGTTGATACGGAACAAATAGTTTGAGCCTGAAAGTTAGGCATCCCAACGTACATGCACTAATTATTTCATATCTTGTGGGTTGGTTTGTGGCGAATACTTTTCACTTTCTCGTATTCTCAGTTTCGACAAAAATATACATTGCTTTGTGTTGGATCGATATTTAGCCAGAAAACAAATTTTGTGAGTCCAAATAGCGCTCAAAGCGGCACTGCGTAGTATAAGAAACGTTAAGGTAACGTTGCAGGACTATGGTCAATTTGTCGACAAAAATACACGTTTTCAGGATCCCCGATGCTGAAAAAGTGGATTATCCTGGCTCCTATAAGTAGTACAGACAAAATACACGCCTTAATACTTAAAACGTGTTGTTTTTTGTTTACTTAAATCGTCATTCTGTCTGTACCCATCCCCGTAGGCAGAGTTGTGGCCACAACCTTTCAAATGGTTCTTCATAGATAATCCCAGGTGAGGAATTCGATTCTCCTACCCGGGTACGCAGATTCCAAGTGATACTTCGTTGGCATATGTAGACTGCAGTGAGGAGACGTGCTGGGAGCTCCGTGCACTCGGGTGTAAAACGCGGGTGGCCCCTAGTTCGATTCTTTTCTTCGCCGAGGCAGTGCCTGACACTCATTTGAGGACGAGCAGTAAGCGGCATAAAGAGTTCCAGAACCAACACGGAAAGTTGGTAGTCTCGAGCTGGCGAGGCGGCCTCACCAAGAAAATCTATACTAATAAAAGTGAATTCAACGACGTGTAACCGACATCGATACCGCAAAATGTAGCGTATGAATAGATATGAAATGTTTGCAGGCTCTTCTTCAGGATTGACGCAATGTCCTAGTAAAGTTTGGTAAAAATTAACACAACCCAAATGCGCGAAATAAATAAATTAAATAATATGTTTGTAGATGCACCGCGACCATTTTTCGCCTCTCGCTTAGAGCACGTGGTTCCTAATATATTCCGCCAGAGCCGCAGCAAAACTGGTACCTAATTTATTCGCTAGATGTCAGTAGCGATGCATAAGATTAAAAAAAAGCATCTAATAGCAATGTATTGTAATATAAAATGAAAGAAAATTATAGTATTTTATTAAATTTGAATAATTCGTTAAAATAATCTGCATTGGATTTATTAAATTGATCTTTCTCATTCGAAGGATTGAATTGAAGAAACCGGGGAAAGCGGTTTTTTGGGCTAGTGAGTCATAAGATGAAAAATGAGCACTTCCGTTTCAAATGAATAAAAACTTCGTAAGTCTCCAAATAATTTTTCTCGTTTCACGCGAACTTTTGCACGTTGTGAACAAGTGATAGTGCAGGTTAAGAGTTTTGAAAATTGGTTTCCTGAGTAACAAAGAGGTCACATACGTTACGCGCGTCGCGCACATAATTTATTTTGTTGTCTCGTTCTTTAAATTCGCCTATGAGTAGTAGTGACGAAGAACAGAAGATGTCAAAGGCGCAACTTGTTTTTGCTGAAATACTGAGCGAATATATAATTCTTTTTTAAAAAAGCCAGCTTCCGAAAGTACGCTGTCCCTAAAACGAAGCATTACAAAGTTTGAAAAAACAGTACCCCAAAAAATCCGAGTAGAAATGAACAACGGCCAATTAACATAGAAGATATGCAATACGAAAATGCCCCTGAAAGCAAAAACCGATAAAAATCGTACCAAATATATAACATTGTTCTTTTCGAATCGGTAAAGATTCTAATAGTCTATCTCACGAGAATCTCGCCTTATGTTGTAATTTTTTTAGTCTGCTGCATTTGCATGTGAGCACACGGTCAAAGTCGACCGTCGTCAAAAAGTATGGTACCATACTTTTCAAACATGAGTCTGCCATTGAGGTCCCTCCGAAATGTTTAAGGAAGTGCTCAATCTAGAGAGTAAACGCTTAACTTTATTCATACCAATTCTGAGCATTTGCTCGCCAGTTGAGAGTACGCTCAGAGACGGAGCGAGTGCTCAGACTCTGAGCAATTGCTCACCCACTTTATTCATACGAAATTCAGTAGGTTCTCCGAAACTCGTACCAAAGAGTAAATGTTTACTTTTATTCATTCCACCCAATGCGTTGTGTGAATCCCTACCCAATGAGTTGTACATATCGCAACAATGTACACAAAATTTAAACAAAAAATGAAACCGTTTTATTCACGAATCTGTAGTATTTGTCAAAACTGACTTACTTAATGTTTACGATTGATTGATTGTTAGTGATTCCGTGCGCGTCAACTGCTAAGGTCATTATTCCCGTAAGTATAGTGCATGATATTTACTCGGGAGGAAGCGGTGGTCTTCCTCCGCTAGATGGCGAGATCCGGCGCCGACCTACCGTCGGCAAGTGGGGTTTTCCTTTACCAGATATTTCCATCTAGCGGCGCACCGCTCCAGCCGGGACAAGCTCTAAGCTCTCGACCGATCTCCTGGTAAGTGGGATAATGTAGTGCATGTTAGTGTAAGTAAGGGATGAGAATAGGACAACGAAGAGGAAGGAAAGGCAGTCGCCTGATGTTTATCGGGGAAACCACGGAAAACTATCGATCAGAGCAGCCAGCCGCTACAATTCTTCTTCAAACAGGAACTGAAATCGACCTAGCTGGCAAGCTAGTGACAAAAATCCTGCCACCGTCGGGGCTCAATCCTAGGACCTCCCGGTCAGAGGCATTGCAGTGCATCAGTTGAAGTCCTGAGCCACCTCTCCTGGTACTTAAGGTTAGGAATATATTTTCATATAAGACATATATTTATAATTACAACACACGTCCTTGGAATCATATCCATAAGTTCACTACAATCATATCAACAGCACACTACAAGAAATTCGCATATAATACATGTCCATTACACAAGTTGATGAGACAAGTAAAATCTTTCCGGCTGAAAAATTGTTTCTATACAATTACAGAGTGCAATGACTATTAAAAATAAAACAATATTTATTTTCACAATGATATTTAATGAATTTGTATCTATAATTTTAAGACTTAATGTGAGCATAAATGAAGATTTATTATGCGCACTTTGCTGTGCTCTTTTATTTTCTCGTACTACGTACTTTCATTCTACTGCCCCGTTCTCCCCTCTGAGTAAGGAGAAAGTCCTGTAATGCTGCACTGGAGAAGGCGAAAAAGTCGCCGGTGCGGAAGGGAAGGGAGGTAGGGGCAGGCAATACGAGACGAGGCAAGAGGCGAGGCGAGAGGCGAGAGGCGAGGAGAGAGGTGTGCAAACTGGAACAGCCATGTGAGCACATGGGAATGAAACATATCAAATACTTTATTGCTAATTAACTGCCACAATTTCGAATTAATTTCGTTTTTCGTTCATCATTTCGTTTATCATTTTCGTGGCGAAAATAGATTTGAGCTGGCTTCACACGACGTCAGCACACACGTAAGTTAGATTCAAATCGTCGCTCGACGGGAACCCTCAATTGATTTATTGCTAATTGCCGCATTGTGGAATTAATTGCCAGGGTTTTTTTCGTGGCGAAAACGTGTGATCTGGCTTGACACGATACCAGCACACATGTAATTTAAAATCGGATCGTAGCTGGACAAAAGCCCTCAAATGATTTATTACTAATCTACTATCACAATTCGGAATTAATTACCACGCATTTACGTAGAGAAAACGGGCGTGAGCATAAGATGCGGTGTTGGCCACTACCCGCATACTATCCACGCACATACGAAATGCCTGCTGACTCTTGCTACCGGCTTACAAGGTAAGACGATTCAACTTATTTGTACTTTCTCGTATACGTACGTATATACGGAGTAATATACGTAGTACAGAGACAATTCTAAAACGCGACAAAAAAAAGGCGATATTTCGACAGAAAAACTCGTATTGTGGAGTCCTGATACAGAAAAAGAGGATAAATCTTCTTCCAATGTGTATTGAATTACTTAGAGTTTTCAAATGTCCGTCTGTCCTCCATCTGTCACTCAAACTATTCGTTTCCAAAATGAGTATTCTCAAGTCCCTCTGGCACGACTCGAAGTTCTTCTTGAGAAAGGTTTTTTAAAATTTGAGGATATTTTACACGAAGCCTCTGGAACATTTACAAAATTTTCTCAGAAATAGCTGTAATTCTTTTTTTACATTTTTTAAAGAATAGAATCAAAAACGCTTATAAAGATGACTTAGGTCTTATTTTCACTGTTAACTTTGAATTTTCGAAAATTGCAAAAGTCTGAATTTTCTCCGGCGTCTTCCTACAACTACGATATTGAAGATAGAAATTTTTTTCTTCAAATGAAATTTGTTCTCAATAATTAGTTCTTTAATTAATTTTAAGTGCATTTGTTGAAAATGTTAATACAATCGAGCAATTTCGATTGAAATATTAAAAAATATTAAAAACGAGATCTTCTAAAAACTCTTACTGCAAACGTTGTGTCTGTCTTCAAACGTTTTGTAAAAAGATAGTGCTAAATGCACTGCATGAGATATCATAATCGCCATTTTAGTGGATTGTTTTAACGTTTGAAAAATTACACAAATTTAATTCTATTAAATATCCCTCACGTTAAAATTTACATTATAGATGTATTTCCTTGTTGAATGCGTTTGTTAACACACAAGCTTCAAAGTATCTCTAAAAATATTTATTCAAAAATCCGTAAGTATTTGGGAATTTTCTGAATGGAAAATTTTCGGAAACGTTGAAACCAATTTTTTTAACTGTAGAAAATTTCACCCCGAAAATCTCCAGAATTGAAAAGAGTTCAATTCTCTTCCATAATCCGAAAATCAATCTCGACCAAAATATGTGGGGCCTAGAAAATAAAAATACAGAATACTAATAAATGTAGGTGTTTTTCATCACAGAATAAAAAATATCTAATGCACAAAAAAGAAAAGTAAATCACCACGTTAACTGAACAGTTCTCTAAATATTTTGTCTTATAATATTTTATCAAATTTAGGTAACTATTAACGAAAATGTGAAATTTTTGTATTCGCTCCTTTAAGATTCGCAGGGGGATTATGTCGAAATTGGTTAGTACCATGACAAGAATATTGTTAAACAATGTGTTTGTTTTGATCATGTGAACATGGCAGTCATTGAAGATCAGATTTTGGAGATATTTAAAGTGATTCATCGGTTGAATATTGAAAGAATAATACAGTTTGGTATGATTGTCGATGTTATTTACTACTTACGTAGTGATCGTATTTCAAACGCATTAAATGGAGTCGTTTTCTTGCTGAAATTAGTTCGCGTGGAATCTTTGAAAAAGAAAACATTGTAATGCGTCTCATACGTACGTTAACATTTAAATTACATACAGAGAAACCGCTAAAGAGTAAGTGGTTGAGAAATGTAAGGTACGCCACCTCATTGTTTAGCAAATAATCAGCAATAATTTTACGTGACATTTTGCACTACTGCGGATAGAATTTCACTTACAATCAGCTAGCACAACCACATTCCAAAATCCCACTTTCATTGAAACAATAATTTTGAGCTATTTCTGTCCCTTTCAAATATAAAAAAAGTAATTAATTTACTCGTACCATTTTAAAAAAAGGCATTACATTACTACGCCGTCTGCCTCATTACCAGTGCATAAGAAAACATTGTAAAAGCAAAATTGTTTTAATTTCTCAACAATTACATTTTTTTGAGCATTTAATTATCAGTCTGACCGATTCCATCGAGCACGATCCGAATTTAAGTTATATGTGTGCTGGTGTCGCATCAAGCCAGCTCACGCCCGTTTTCTTCATGAAAATATGTGGCAATTAATTCCACATTGTGGCAGTTAATTAGCAATAAATCACCTTCGAGCAACGATCTGACTTCATTCTGTGTGTGGTGGCGCGTGAACCGCCCATTTCCGTTTTGCCGCAAAATAGTTGCAATTAATTTAAAGTTGTTGCAATTAATTAGCAATAAATCATTTGACATGTTTCATTCGGGTGGGCTGACATGACTGTTCCAGTTGAAAACACCTAGAGGCGAGACGAGATGTATGCTAAAGGAGTTAAGTTGCAAAAGTTAGATACCTCTGTTGAATGCAAGCAAAGAAGACTGGAAAAAATTTGCTAAAAGTATAGAAACTGATACTCATGTCCTCAATAAATGAACGTTCACGCACGGTACATCAATTCAAAGTTTTGAAACTTCTATACGTGAATGTGAAAGACAAGACTGGACTGCAATCTATCAGAAAACAGGATAAAACCACTCCTCCCTGGGAAACAATTCAACTCTCAGGACTAAGAAAGACCTAAAAGAAACAATTATTGCCAATGACTAACTAGACACTCAACTGAACTTAAAAGAACTTAATACAGTAATAAGAAAAGAAAATAATAGGAAAAGCTCTGGGTTAGATGAAGTAATACAGAGCTCATATATTAAGGAAAGGAGCTAAAAGGAAACTTTTAGAATTATATAATAATAATAATAATAATAATAAATAATAATAATAATAATAATAATAATAATAATGCGGTCAGTCGAAGGAAGAGCGAAAGCTACACGAGAGGAACGACGTAGGACAATGGAACACTGGCAGGAACGCTGGAACTGTGGGACCAAAGGAAGGTGGACACACTGGCTCATCAAGCAACTGTCACCATGGATGCAACGGGAGTTTGTGAAGTAAATTTCTTTCTCTCCCCGTTCCTGACAGGCCACGGCTACTTCAGAGACTATCTCTACCGCATGGGGAAGATTACATCACCCCACTGTAAATACTGCATAAATAAGTTCCTGACAGGCCACGGCTACTTCAGAGACTATCTCTACCGCATGGGGAAGATTACATCACCCCACTGTAAATACTGCATAAATAAATTAGACACCGCTGAGCACACCATTTTCCCGTGCAAAGAACTGGGAAAAGAACGCGATAGGCTGGAGGAAAGACAGGCAGCCTCACCAGAAAACACGGTGGAAGTCATGATGAAAGATGGGAAATCCTGGAGCGCATCTCCACTTTTAGAGAGCGTCCTGCGGACAAAGAAGAACGGCTGTCTAGACGGTAGAGTATAAAACGGAACAAACGCAGTGACACCCATCAAGAAAGGCCGCAACCCGAAGTAATGCGAAGCGGTTCCAGGTTGGGGTCAAAGAAGAAAATGGTTGTTTTTAGTGCGGGCGCCTAGTGAGAATCCACCTGTTTAGCAACCTTTTCGCTCTTCACCTTTTGAAGGTTTTTTTTCCACCTGCGCAAAAAAAATGCGGTCAGTCAATGCTACTATATGGAGCCGAATTGTGGATGATTGTGAAGGAATACAGAACACGGATCTCAGCAGTGCAGCGTAGGGGCGCGCTGAGAGTGGCATGCTCTTACCGAAGTCTCCGAAGACGCTATCCTGGTGATCGCTGGGGTAATACCTATCGACCTGCTCGCGCTGAAGCGCACGAGAATTTGCGATAAGAGCGGAGTCGAATAAAGAGCGCAAGCGACACAAGAGGAGCAGCGAAGGACAATGGAGCACTTGCATGAACGCTGGAACTATTGGACCAAAGGGAGGTGGACTCACCGGCTCATCAAGCAACTGTCACCATGGATGCAACGGTTGTTTGGTGAAGTGAGTTTCCCCCTCTTCCAGTTCCTGACAGGTCACGGCTACTTCAGAGACGATCTCTACCGCATGGGAAAGGTTACATCACCCTTCTGTAAATATTGTAGAAATCAATTAGACACCATTGACCATTTTCCAGAGCACAAACTGAGAAAGAGAACGCGATAGGCTGGAGGAAACGACAGGCAGTCTTACTCCAGAGAAACCTGTAGAAGTCATGATAGAAAATGAGAAGTCCTGGAACGGAATCTCCCATTATATAAAAACATCCTGCGGGCAAAGAGGAATGAAGGTTGTCTAGATGATAGTAATGTATAAGACGGAACAAACGCAGGGACATCCATTAAGAAAGGCCGCAAACCGAAGTAATGCGAAAGCGGTTCCAGGTTGGGGTCAGAAGAAACAGGTGGTTATTATAGTGCGGTCGCCTAGCATGAGGTAATTCCACACTGTTGAGCAACAGGTATTCCTTTTCGTCTTTTGAAGGTTTGTGATATCAATTGTCAGTACATGATATCAATTATGGTAACATCTTACATTTCATTTAAAAATATTAGTAAATTCAATGTTTAAATCTTGAAATGGTGAGGAGAATGAGGCAGGTTTAGGTCAGGATTTGTATTTCTACACCTAGTCCTGTTGTCCTACCGCAGCACCTGAAATCAGATTGCACATATTAGTTACTGAGGGACTCCTGAACACAATAAAAAAGTTTTTGGCCAAAGAAGTGTTTGACTTTATTCTTGAAGTTGAATAATCTTGTTATGTGTCTCAAATGTATTGGTAATTTGGTGAAGAATTGTATTCCTGTAGAAAATGTACTTTTGGTATAATGTGTTTGTAATACAATGAAGTAAGGCAAACTATTTTTTTTATTTATTTTACATTAAAAACTGTGTGTGACATGCTATGGGAAGAAGTGAATTCTGTGCACATTTTCAAAATTCTGTGATCCCATTCCTTAGCCATATACTAATTGAATTTTGAATACAGAAAGAAATGAGTGTTATTTGCAAGGATTGTTAACAAAAGTATTCGCTCTGATGTAATAAAATCTATTTTCAAGGGTAAATCAGCAATAAATTTGGGCTCTTATCGGTCATCATGTCCTTTGTCAAGGAATAATACTTCTTGCCACGACAACATGGAGAACGATAATTTGAATATATGCCACTGAATATATCCACATGCCACATATATCCCACTGAATTCTAGAAGATGTGCACAAATAATGAAGTTACAATTTATGTCCAGAAGCAAAATAAGGGCCATCACAGCATTTGCTCAAAGGATCAGGGAAACTGGGCAAAAATCCTGATCAAGATGGGGGTCATTGACCCAGAGGCTGCAATACAGTACTTGTTACAGGTCGTTTATACACATTTATACAGTTCAAATGGTAAATAATGCTTCATGTATAATTGTTAAAATTAATGTTACTTTTATAATCTAATTGTATTGAAACAGTTATGCTCCAGAAACGATTTCACTTGGGATTTAAACTTTTCTATCGAATTTAATCGTTTAATTCTATCAAATTTAATTGTTACATATTGTTTAGAATTATACAGTACAAATGGTAAATAATACATTAAATATCACTGTTAAAATTAATGTTACTTTCCTTGTGATGCTCAGTATAGTCTCTAATTGTATAGAAACAGTTATGCAGCAGAAACGATTTCACTTTGGATTTAAACTTTTCTCAATTTAATCGTTTGTCATCTGGCAAAGTGTTGTGAAATAATGTACATGTATTGTAGGTGAATTTTTGGCAATGAGCTGTTGATACTGTCCCCTTATGGATATGATTACTACATTGAGTGTTATAGAAATAAATATATATGAATATATGAAATAAATGAAAATATATTACCGCCCTTAAGCAAGTCATTTTTTACCAAAACCACTGATTCATAGATCAACAGACATGGTAATGGTAAAATTCCTAGATTAATAAAGAAAGACTTACAAGAATCATGAGGGTGGGATTTGATTATTATTAGTACAATTCTTTTCTGTAATCTAAAAGTCTGGGAGCTATGAGATGAAATTTCCCAGAATATTATGCCATATGTCAGGCTGGAATGAACATTTACAAAATACACACAATGAGCAGTATAAAGGCTGATTGAATTAGAAAGAATTCTGAACACAGCATAATGAACTTAATTTTGTGTTCAATTCATTTAAATGGACGTTCCATTTGAGATTTGACTGAATTGAGAGGCCTAAAAATTTTGTTCCCTTAACATCAGTCAAAGGTACAACATTCATTTTTAATGGAGTGCAGAATTGTTTATTTGAAGTGGAAAACTGCATTAAAACCATTTTCTTTTCATTTAGTATTAATTTGTTATATTTATTATTTTTATTATTTTATTTTGTTATTTAAATATTAAATACAGAAAAATGTACTGGATAATTGGAAGATGTTCTTTCCTTTCAATATACAATAAAATATTACTTTATAAGTAAATATTGAAACCAATATGGACGTATGGTGCACAACTCTGGGATGTACATCAGAGTAACACCGAAATTATCCAAAGATTTCAGAACAAAGTGCTAAGAAATATCATCAAAGCACCTTGATATATAAGAAATAAAGATCTGCACAAGGACATCACATTTTTTTATGAATAAAATGATCTGGTGGCTTGCAGCATCAAAAATGCTACTGAACAAATCCACACAAAATGGTTTTTCAAAAAGTAGCGCACACACTAATCAAGAACAAATAAAATACTCTTGTTTAACATTGCAAAAATTTAAACATTTTAACTAAATTTTTTTAAAAAAAGTCTTCATGAATAACGTAAGCCTTCAATGCAATAACTCAATTATGGTTGCAATTACAATACAACAGTTCTTCACATTCTGAGAATATCAAAAAAGTTGCTGTTCAATAGTGCAACATGTGAATAGCAAATATTTAACAATGGGTGGCCTCTTCCTTGGAGCCTTACCATCATATGTTAGACGTGTTGTGAGCAGTACACCAAAATGAGGGAAATTTAGTCGAGCTTGACAATGGAAATAAAACAAATTTAAATATTTCTTCTTGGTCAAAACTGTTTCATGGGTTTTGGATTTTCCCAAGTTCCCAGATATCTAATGATATCATAGAGACCTCTCAAATTGCCTGAGGCTGCATAGTTTTCTTTCAATTTCTGTACATATTAGAAATTAGTAATATAGATGGTAATGGTCATAAATTATACCTACATCTGCACCCTCATTAGGAAAGTAGCCTACAGCCTGAAAACAGATGAATCTTCATTAGGCTCTCTCCTGAGTAGCCAACCATCAAAGTGAAATGATACGATTCTAGGTAGCCCACAGTACATGAATGTGTCAAAAATCACTAAAATTAGTTAAGGGGGAGTTCGCTGTCACACAATAACTAATTTTATTTTTATATTTTCATTTCTATATTGGTATTAAAAAGTATATGTAAAGATACATCATATTCACAAATTCCTTAGATTTCCACAATTATAAATGTAATAATGTCATATAACAAGCCAAATAAAAGGGAAAGAATACTAAGTTTCAAAAGAACAGACAGGTTTGGCCTTAAAAAGTAGACAAAAAAATGTATTAACTATAGAGAAATACCTATCAACAGCACCAAAACTTTGCCAATATTTTAAGAAATAGACTGAAGAGTACAGTGAGATGTTCATGGAAGAATAACAAAATGGATTGAGAGAGGGAAGAAGTACAAAATATGCCATTTTCTACATGCTTTACAAACAAACCTGGATAAATGCAATGATGTAAAATGACCAACCAATCTACTATTTATAGATTTCAAAAAGATATGATTGAGTAAATAGAGAAATAATGTGGAAAATACTAGAGAAAGATGAGATACTGGCAAAAATAATCAAAGTATTTTCCTTAGGTCTGAATTCACAGATTAGAATAAAAGTGCGTAATGGAATCATGTTAAAATTCTGACCAACAAAATGTGTCTCAGACAGGGCTGCAGACTGTCACCATGTCTATTTAACATTTACACGAATTATATTATCAAAGAATGGAAATAAACAAATAAAAAGGGAGTAAATCTGAACCAAAAACAGACAATCAAAATCATTCTTTATGCAGATGATGTGCTCATAGTAATGGAGTCCAAAGATGGCCTACAAATTGCAAGAAATGTGTTAAAAAAGATAATATGGGATTCTCTACAAACAAATCAAAAGCCATTGTATATCACGGAAAAGAAATGAGATGAGTTAAAATATTCATTTAATGGACAAATAATAAAACAAATCTCCATGTTCAATTATTTAGGACAATTCATTGGATGTAAATTAGAAGATGTAAGGAAATAAAATTCAAAGATACAACAAAACAAATGGAATAATCAAACAATATTTTAGAAAGATATGCCTCAAAAACCAAGTTAAGAATTGTAACATAATTAAGAATATGTAACAGCAAAACCAATACTTACATATGGATCAGAAACAATTAAATGTAGAGATCATCAGATGAGAAGCCACGCAGATGAGATTCGAATGACAGCCTGTGAGTAAATCCTTGAAAGACCTTGAATGAGGTAAAGTCGTCAGAAAAATACTCAAGAAACAAATATAGTAGTGGAGATAAAGGAGTCAGAAGAAATGGTTTTCTCATGTCAACAGAATGAAAGAAGAAACTACCAAACTATCTACTCTCAAAAGCAGTGCTGAAGAACAGGCTAATAGGGCAAAAAAGATAGGGAGCCACAGTTAAGGTGGATAAACAAGGATGAATGTTCAGACAAGGCAAAAGGCTGCTCTTTGAAGAATGTCTTCCAAATGTAGCTAAATTTTCTTGATCATCTGCACAAAAAATTTTTTGATTTCTTTACCTCTGGCAATGTTTATGCCTCTTTCCACTTCTTTCCATTTCCAGAGCACATGATTTATAAATGCATTCAACAGGAGAGGTGATAAGGTACATCCTTGGTAAAGTCCAACATTTGTGGGGATTGCTGTTGTGGCTCTTCCACCTGTGTTTTGAATTTTAATTTCTGATTTCTTACATAGACTGACTGACTGAGATACCCTGCATCAGATACTTTGCCATCTGTCAGATGAAATGATATACTTTTTCACTCCCTTTTGGGGATATTTCTCTCAAGAGTGGTTTTTCGTAACTTCCACCTTAACACAATACACACAAATTGTGGTCAGTATACTCAGACCTTTCTTAATTCTTCATGTGGATAAATAATCTGTGAGAATAGAAGCACCCAATCCAGATAATGTTTCCCGTCTTCTCGTTTTTAAGTTTCCTGTTGATAAAAAAACAATAGAAATTTATTTTAAATTTAAATAGAATATCTCTCACAGAAAAAGTAAATAGTATACTCTGTTACATTGGATTATTTTACTGATAATGGATAGAAACGGTGTAGGGATGTAGCGACTCCATCACCCTGCATATCCCTACCAGAGGGTGGGGAATGCAGCAAACAGCCTGGTTTCTCCCACCTATAAAGGAGCAGTTGACTGCTGTCCTCACCTTTCGATGTATCCATCTTTCAATGCCATCCCTCCCTACCCGCAGGACCAACGGGTGGATTGAGTAACTCGGCGGTTCCCTATTCTTATGATTTCCTCCCTATTCCCATCACACTAGGGTTGATGGGATTTTTCAGGTGAGGTGAAACCTGTCTAGGGGAAAAGACCCTAAATAAATTCTGCAAGTTTGGAGGTAGCCCCTCTACCGAATTCAACCTGCGCAGTGCCCGTAACATGGCCAGGGGATGTATTCTACTGAAAGCCTCCCAAAGGGAAAAAAGCGGGCGATTTGATGACAACCACAGCAAACGAAAGGTTAAAGCATAAGGGAATGAGGATGACTAAACCTAGTAACATGGAATGTTCGGCATACAAAATAAAGAAATAGAACTATTAAAGATATTTGAAGAAAGAAAAACCAACATTGCTGTAATAACAGAAACAAAAAAGAAAACAAAGGGAACAAGAGAGATCGATGACTGGGTAAATATCTATAGTGGAGTGGAACAGCGAGAGAGAGCAAAAGCAGGTGTAGCAATGTATGTGGATTACAAATGGAAAAAGTGTATTATGAGCTACAAATACATCAATGAAAGAGTAATAAGAGTAGACTTTAAAATTAGTAGAGGTAATCCTACTGTTATAGGAGTTGTAGTATGCCCCCGAGGAAGGTAAAAAAGAAGAGACCATAACATTTTATGACAAGCTGCAGACAGAGGTAAATAAATGATATCCAAAAAACTCGCTAATTATAGTGGAAGATGTGAATGCGAGAGTGGAAAACATGCCTATTCCCAATGTTATAGGACCCTATGGAGAACAGGTAATGAACGAAAACGGAAAAGAACTGAGGGAATTTGTAACATACAATGAACTAAGTATCACCAATACATTTTTTTATAAAAAAGAACATTCATAAATATACTTGGGTGCCGAGACAACACTCAGTGATAGATTATGTAATAGTTAATAAAAAGTTAAGTTTCGACATGAAAGATACCTGTGTTTTTAGAGCATGTGACATTTATTCAGATCACTATCTGGTGGAAACAAAAGTAAACATAAGAGCAAGGTGGAAGAAATGAACTGCTTCAAAAAATAAACAAGAAGATGTAGGGTATAAAGTATATCTACTAGAAGATGATAGTATAAGGGAGTTGTATCAGAAATGGTTGAATCAGTTCTTGAGCAACATCATCAAATCAGAAGATCTGAATAATGAATAGAGAATCATTAAAGAATCAATAAGAAGGGCAGCATATGAGGCATTAGGCACTTGAAAAATTAGAGGAAAAAGGAAAACTTTCAAAATATGGAATGAAACGGTTGCAGAGGCAGTGCAGGAAAAAAAGGTAGCATACCTAAATTATTTACAAAACAAAAATGAGCAGACTAAATAGAGCTACAATCAAAAAAGGAATAAAACTAAATCATTAGTGAGACAAGCCCATCAAGAATCCTGGAATAGATATGTGAATATTTTAGAACAGGATGTATTTGGAAGACAAAGTATACCCTATAAAGTATTAAAAACAATGAATTTAGAAGAAACAGATTCGGCAAGATTGAATACAATTTCTGGGAAAGAGTGGTTGGACTACTTTATAAAATTATGGAGTGGGAGTGAAGAAATTTATACACCAGATGAAAAAGGAACAAAAAGAAAGGTAGATTTATCAGATATGAAAGAGCTTGATAATGCATTAAAATCCCCAAAAAATAGGAGAGCCTGTGGTTCTGATGGGGTTAATATAGAATTAATGAAATATGGAGGTATGTTACTGAAATTTCGACTGCTCCACCTAATGAATCAATGCTGGTAAAGATGTACCATACCAGATGAATGGTTAGATTCGTTAATTACTCCATGTTTTAAAAGAAGAGATCGAAGTAAATGTCACAACTATAGGGGTATTTGTCTACTTAAATGTTATAAAGTATATGTAAAATTGTGAATAACAGAATCGCTCCAATTGCGGGACCGCACTCTACCTCAGGAACAATAGGGGTTTAGAAAATTCGCTCAACAACAGACGAAATATTTACATTAAAACAAATAACTGAGAAACGCAGTGGAGTTTAATAGAGAAACACACTTAGCCATCGTGGATATTGAGAAGGCTTTTGATAATGTCAACTGATGTAAATTATGGAGCATTATGGAGGAAGAAGGGTACCCAAATCATCTAGTGCAAGTGGTGAAAAATATGGGATGACAATACTAATATCTGATAAAACACTATGGATTTGTTTCTGGGAAGAGGATAGTAAATAAAGGAGTAAGACAGGAGACAGTCCTTCTCGAACACTCTTTAATATATATCTGGGATATATAATTAAAACGTGGAAAAACATGGCACCCCCAGGAATTTACCTGCGTAACAATACATTTGTAAATACGCTTTTATATGCAGGCGACCAGGTTATCCTGCAAGAAAATGGAGATAATTTGCAAAGATTTATTTACCAACTGGAGCAAACTTTTATGGAGTACAATCTGATAGTATCAGTTAATAAAACCACAGTAATGGCTTTTAAAGGAAAAGAGTCAGTAAGGACAAAGATTGTGCTTAAAATATGGTTTTAGAACAAGTGATGCATTTTAGCTACATAGGGTCTGAAATTACATATGGAAGAGAGAAGTCACCAGCAAGATTCATAAATTTTAAGCAGTTTGTGGAACTATAAGTAGAACATTTAAAAGAAAGCCAAAAAGAAACCAATTAAAATTTTATGATATTATGGCCCTCCCCGTTTTACTGTATGGACGTGAAACTTGGGTTCAAAACAAGAAGATTTTAGGAGGATTGAATCAGCAGAAATCGATTTTGAGAGGAGTAAAGGGCTGTACATTAAGAGATTGAATAAAAGTGAAAAAATAAGAGAAAAACTAGGGAAAGAAACAGTACATGAAAAAATTAAAGTATAGACTGCAATGGGTGACACATATTGGAAATATGCAAGACAGACCTCTAGTGCAAGCTCTGAATTATAACATAGAGGAAAGAAAACATTGGAAAGCCTAGAATGAGATGGAAAGAGGCTGGAACAGGCAATATGCCTAATACGTAAAGGGTGATGATGATGATGGATAGAAACACAGTGACAATATTTTTTCATTTTATTGACAAACATATTCAATTTAATTTAATATATTTTATTTCATAGGAGAGAGAGGTATAATAAGCATATAATAAGTAATAATACAGGAGGAAGAAGTCAAAGTTTCCTTCTTCCAAGGTTTCTCAATGTCTTTGTCATAAGCTTTCTCATATTCTACAAATAGGAATTTTGGCAAGTTTTGTTTTCACCATCTTCTAACAATCTGGCTGAGTGTAAAAGTTCCATTTATGATATAATGACCTTTCTGAAAGCTGAATTGCTCTTCATCTGTTGTTTCTTCACTGAATTCTTTTAATGTTTTGACACAATCCACTGATTTCTATATGAATTTGAAAGACATTGGTATTATATCTAACTGAATGGAGGGACAAATAGGAATCACATGGATTTTCTTCCCTTTCTCTTTTTGAACTCTGATTAAAATACAACATTCTTTCTTAGAAGTATTGCACATTTCATACATGCATTGATACTATCAGCTAATGCCATAAAAACAAAAACAACTACAACAACAACAAAATACATAATGGAAAAATATGTAATGCATAACATAAAAAGGGAAAACAAACTTCGATTCAACCTAAAGGGCCACCCATAAACTACGTAATGCAAATTTGAAACTATGTATTTTGAATACCCCCCAATAATTGTATTATGCTTGCAATAAGACCCCCAATTTACAATAAAAATAAATTATAAAGCAGTAACAATGGGTTGTATTAATTTTATTTGTGTTATTAGTAGTATAGTAAAGTCAGAATTAGTTGGTGAAACTAACTGCACTTAACAATAAGAGTGGGGACAATTTTTGAATGAAGGAAGGACATATTGGCCAGAAAATGTCTGATAACAAGCCTTACATACACTGTCGTGAAAGACACATGGGCCCCATGTCTACTGTGCCAATTTCATTGAATACTAGAATATACTATAGTTCAATTTTAAATATTTTCTTCATAATAAACAGATTCAATGAATGATGAAAATATATTTCCATTTATTGTAACAATTTATACATTATAACTTTATAATTTATTTATATTTTTAATTTAGTTAAATATTAATTTAATATATTTAAATAAATGTAATAAAACTTAATAAAAGGAATTATTTCAGCAAGTGTTGAAAAATTTTAAAAATAAATATCAGCATTATATAATAATAAACTATGACCCTTCTACCTCTATGTAATGCAGCATAACTCAAATCCTCTCTGCCCTCTTTAGCATGACATAATTTATGAATGACCCCTTGAGCATGGATGAACTTGCAGGAATACATTTATTATTCAACACATATGGTGTTAGAAATAAGCAATCAACTTCCCAAAAAACTTCCAAACTAGAGAGTTCAACAGCACAAATATCGACAAAGAATATGAAATCAAAGTATAGTACTAAATAATAATAATAATAATAATAATTAATAATAATAATAATAATAATAAAAATAATAATAATAATAATAATAATAATAATAATAATAATAATAAATAATAATAATAATAATAATAATAATAATAATAAAAATTTAATAATAATAATAATAAAATAAATACCCGTGTGGTGTCGGGGTTTTAGTAGAATAGCACCTCGGGACCTCCCCTGTCGTAGAAGGCGACTAATCAAGCAGCTGACCGCTGTCATTTCCCCTACATCCTGTAATCCCCTACTTGGTGTGTCATTGCTTCCACTAACTTGTGGCAACTATTTTTTCTATCCTAGGCCAATTTTGTATCGCCAACTCTTGTGTTCCAAACCCCGACGCTATTAGGTTTCGAGGGCTAGGGTCTTTCCCTATTCTACTCTTCTATTCTAACTCTATTCTTTCTGTCCTCTTCTTTCTTCCTTTTCCCCTTTCAGCTGGCGGGAAGTTTAAAAAACGCTGGGAAGGGCGACCCGAAGAAAAACCCGAGATGGAAGGTCCTTCAGGATCAACCGTTACGGTGCAGGATCAGCCCCAGTACCGGCGGTCGGTGGTGAGCAAGCGGGGCCACCGGGCGTCGTCCAAGCAACTGCAATGCCAGAGACGTGGATCACTTGGCGTCCCTGTCAGATAATGCCAAAAGTGCATTTAACCCTTCGTTGGAAGGCAAGCTGCAGAGATCACCCTACGGCCCTCCATATCTGGGAGTACCTACAGAGCCGAAAGAAGATCACCTCCAAACCCTACGAAAAGTGGTGTACCCACGGAGTTAGGACAGAGACGTGGACTTGGCGCCTCGGTCAGACAATCCCAAGGCGATTAACTCCCTGGAGTGCGTGAAGCTGATCCCCCTGCAGGGGAGAGCGTGGTGATCCCCCCAAGGGCCCATGGGTATACTGCTGGAGAAGTGGGCGGCCATGGAGATGTTGCAGGGGAAAGACGAAGTTAGTCGAGGACCTGGAAACTCCCTTAAGTGGGGTGGGAAAAATGCCCCGAATAACCCACAGCCGGTAAAGGATGCAATGATGAAACCCTTTGCATGACATCGACTCGATGAAATACAAATGCAAGGCCATTGCGGGGGAAAGAGCAGAGTTCCTGGATCGACTACAAGAGTGCTCAACTACAAAAAGGAAAGCACTATGCGGAGACTCAAAAAGAAAAAGGAAAGAGAGAAGCCCCCAGCCCCGGCGAACCACCAGACGGGATAAGAGGAAGGTGACAGTAGTGACGGAAGGAGAGGTAACGGACAATGCCGTGAAAGAGAAGAATATAAGTAGTGGAAACAGAGGCATAGTGAACAACGGCGAAAGACATGGTTGTTCGCAAAGTCGACCAAAGAAAGAAAGAAAAAGCAACAGAGTCGGAAGGCCAAGAACCGCCCGGTATACAAAACCCAGGCGATTAAAGTAGGGGCCCAAAGATGGTAATCCTACGCGGATATCATCAAAAATGAAGGAGTCGGTAGACCCTAGGCACATGCGGCGAGATCCTGAAGATCCCAGGACGCAAAGGAAGGAGCTGCTAATCGTCATCCGGAAGACCGTGATATTGACTCCTTGAACAAGGCAGGTGAGGCAGTAGGCACGCAAGCCACAGTAAAGCGCTGGTGCAAAGCGGCTTTTTAAAAATAAGGGACATCGACGAGCTGTAGTAGTCGAAAAAGGTTATCAGGCGGTTGCCCAGGTGAAAAAGCAGAGACTCGGAAACCCTTTTGGCTCCTGTAGAATGCGGAGGGAGACTAGTGTGAAAACAGCGACACTACCTACCAGCTGAACAGCCAAGAGTTTTTAAAAAATGGAAAAGCTCAAAATTGGGTGGGTTAACTGCAGATTAGCGAAGAGGGCAGATAATAAGATCTTCAGGTGTCTTGATTTCGGGCACATATCAACCTCCTGCGGGGCCCCTGACAGAAGAAACATTTGCTACAAATGTGGCAAAGCAGGACACAATGCAAAAGATTGCAGGGGAAAACCAGTGCATTCTCTGCAAAGACAGGAACAAAAGCGACGACCATGCCCTGGGAGGCAGTAGATGTGAGTCGTTTCCCGCATGTAAAGACAAACGCGCCAGATATGCTCCGATTGTTACAAATTAATCGAAAGAAGCAAGACAGGCACGCGACTTGGCACTGCAGGTGGCTGCCGAAAAGAAGATAGACCTGATTTTTTTTTGTGAACAGCCCTCTGACGACTCTACGTGGTATCAGGATGCAGAGAAGAGCTGGCATTAAGGTTTAAATGAACCTAGGCGTACAGAATCAAGGAGACGAAATACGGCGTCTGGGTAGAGTTAGTAACATAAGAATTACAGTTGCTCTTCTCTCGAACGATACCATCGACAAATTTATAGCCGAAATGTATGAACTAGACACTAGTCTACAGACAGCCAAATCAAAGATATTACTGGCCGACTTCAGGTAAATCCCCGGAAGGGGGTGAGACACGCCCGATAGAAGAGGAGCTTTTTGTTAGAATGGGGCAAGGAATGATCTTATCATTCTAAACTCGGGGCTGGGAGAACCTTCCAACGAGGGAACGCCTCTCCATTCTAGACCTGACAATATGCTCAACAAAGCCTCGCTAGATATGCAAAGAGCTGGAAATATTGAGGAGGAAACTCTAAGGACCACTTATATAGTGTCCCCCCAGTTGAAAACAGAGCGGTAAAACGACAAGCACACCCAGGAACAATAAACGACCACCCTGGAATCCTAAGAAAATGGATGTGAAACAAAACGTCCTTGGAAAATCAGTTGTTGAATAGCCTGGACTGGACAAAAAAGCAGAAAACTCGACAAATTACAAAACACAATCGAGACAGTAGTACCCCAATGCGATGCCTCGATGCCTAGACGTCGTGGCCCTGGAGAAACAGCAGGTCTATTGGTGGACACGGGAAATAGCAGCAATACGAAAGAGATGCATCAGGCGAAAAGGCAAGCGACGAGAGCTAAGACAATCCACATTTAAAGAGCATTCAAGACGACTCCAAACCCTCAAAAAAGAGATTAAAAAGTAAGCCATATGTTGGAAGAGGCTCATCAAGAGGTCGAAAGTGACCCGGGGCATGGCCTACAAAATTGTGCCCAAAGAAGTTTTAGAATGGAGGAGGACCCCTGGACTGAGCACCCAGACTGGTGAGGAAAGTCATAGTGACCTATTCCCATTAGAGAGTGCGGGACAAGACAAAGACCGAGCGTCTTCTCTTTGACGGGGGAGTCCTGTTTACGACGGACGAACTACGGAGGCGCAAATAGCCTAAAATGTGGGAAAGCTCCGGATTCGATGGGATTCCGAAATGTCAAGATTGTTGCAGAGCAACATCCTGACTGTCTCTCTCCGTGTTTAACTCATGTCTCAGGAACGGAATATTCCTAGAAGATGGAAGAGGCAGAAACCCATCCTCCCCCGGGAAAGGGGTAAAAAAGCCTGACAAGACCTCGTCTTTTAGACCCTTTGCCCCCCTGGACACCAGGGGAAAGTTACTGAGGGACTAATTATATCAGGGCTGGAGGTATACCTATCAGACCTACCCCCTAAACAGTATGGCTTCCGGAAGGGCGGACGACAACTGACGCCATTCTCGAAGTGGTCGGGATTGGGAACAGGCCAAAGGTGACGGGAAGAAAAAAGGACTCGGCTCTGGGGCCATAGACATCAGGAACGCGTTCAATAGCGCCAGATGGAAGGACATCATGGAGGCTCTGATGATAGAAAGTCCCTGAATACCTTCTGAGAATGGTTGAGACTATCTTCATGAGGAGTATAGTCTATACGAATCTCTTCGCAATGGGGAAGACGTGACGTGTGACGTGACATGTGGAGTCCCAAAAAGGTTTCGAAACTAGGCCCATTTTTTATGGAACGTCATGTATGACGACCTATTAAAAATCGACCTACCACAACATACCAGCTGATTGGATATGCAGACGACACGCTGATTACAGCTCAGGAAAACACAGAACTGCTAGAGATGCCCCTAAATGAGCTCTCTTCGGGGTTAAAAGATGGATGACGCAAAGAGGCCTGCAAATGGCAGGCTGAAAAGACAGGGGCAGTACTAAACGGACCGAAGAGCTATCCAATTCCCGCATCACTTTGGACGGAGTAAATATCCCCTGGAAACGCCAAATTACATCTTAGGTGTCGAAATAGACATAGGCTGAGCTTCCCCCACATCAGCAAAATGGCAGAAAAGGCAGCAGCTACTGGCAACCTCTCCGGGGTTATGCCAAATATAGGAGGACCAAAGAAGCGAAGAGACGTATGATTGCCAGCGTAGCCCACTCACAATGCTTTATGCGGCCCCGGTGTGGGCTGACAAACTATAAAGCAAGGGGACTGAAGTACGCGCAAGTGCAGCGAGATTGGGGCTGAGAATAGTTCGGCTTATCGCACAGTATCCGACAGCGCAGTGGGAGTACTGGAGAATACCCCATTGATATGTTGGCTAGAAAAGAAAAGCGGGGGAGACGAAGGAAAGTCTGCTGACTCCAGCGGGAAACAACCGGCGAGTAGGACAAAAGAAGACATTAAGAAGAGCGCCCGAACTCACTACTGGCGGAATGGCAGGACAGGTGGGATGGGGATCCAAAGGAAGGTGGACGCACCTCTTGATACCGCATATCGAACCATGGTTCAATAGAATGCACGGAGAAATAAATTTCTACCTCCACAAGTGCTCACAGGTCTGGGTTTTTTTAAATCCTACCATTTAGATTTAAAAGAGCATATGACTCAAAATGTAATTCGTGGTTACGAGGATGATGACGCCATGCACACAATATTGCATGCGAGCATGGAACATGGAGAAGAAGATTGAACGAGTATTTGAGGCAGACATTTTCCATCAAACATAGTTCGGCTTATGCTCAATCGGAGGAAAGGTGGACAACAATACAAGAGTTCTTGACCTTGTGATGAAAGGAAAGAAGAGCGACTGAACGTAAATGGAAGAAGGTAAACCCGCCTGCCTCTCCATGAAATAATGTCCGCGACGATTCCGTGGAGAGGCGCAAGGCTAAAAAGAGGTTTTTAGTGGGTATACCACTGAGAATGGAGTCCACACACCAGGATTATACCATCTGAATCCCTGAAGGTCATAATGCATTTTTCCTCTCACCAAAAAAAAAAAAAAAAAAAAAAAAAATAATAATATATAATAATAATAATAATAGGGACTTCATGGAAGTTTGATTCCCGGTTGAGGGATCCCAAAAAATCTCGTCCCGAAATGAGTTCTGAGTTTAGAGCAAAAGAATGAGAACTGGAAGAAACGTAAATCCTGATGACTTGTTCCCAAAACATCAGTGGTACCAAAGTACCTTACAGTTAAAAGAAAGAAGGAAACTTTGAAAAGTAAGTCCGTTTCTAATAGAAAAATGTGTTAGCACCTGTGCTGGATCTGCCGTAAGAGAGATAAAACTCCGTCTGGACTCTAATAGAAACATTTAATGACTATCAAGGCCAAAAATTTTAGAGTTAAGCAAAGGTACTATCGAAGTTGAAGTGATGCCCATGTAGCTGAATACCTGTAAAGGTGTTGTAGTTTTCAGTGACTTACTAAATTGCAGCGAAAAGGGAAAAAGTGCAGAACTGGCTCATCAAGGAGTCATTGCCTGTCGTAGGCTAACGATGAGGCGAGACGGCAGATAATTCCCTTCAGCATCCCATGTTCTGACGTTCAACCGCAGCACGTTACCAGAAAGATTAAAGCTGGCATTCATCGTCTGGAGTACGAATTTCATTCCTCAACCAATGAGTGCTTTGGGGCTTATTTCGGACACACAGCATCTAGATGTCTAAAAACAAAGCATGTCAATGTGGGAAAGCAATTTATTATGGTGATCCATGCATGGGTCCTATCAAATCATCAATTCAGCAGGCAGCACTCATCAGGTCAAGAGACTGCCCAATCTATAAACAGGAGGCAGCAATACAACAAATAAAAGTCAGGCAAAACTCAGCTATCCTGAAGCAAAAAACTTGTTTGTCCCGAAAAATATTAAAACGTTGAAGCAGTTCTAAAAGCACCCCTTTTCCTTCCCCAGTAGTGAAAGAACCAATGCCTGTAATAACTCAATGTATAGAAAAGTATTTCAGTGAAATTTACAAGAACAAAGTAAACACAGAAGATTTAAACACAAACACCAAAGCGAAATAGTTCTGAAAAAATCCTACTTGGTCAAATGATGCAGAAAGAATTAGTGGCCGCCGCCGCAGCCACTTCCAGTAAAGGCGAATCGGCAAGGGCCACGAAGTCGATCGCCTCGTCCTCCAAAACACACCAAGGAGGACTTGCTCAAACAAAAAACCCAAAGATCAAGACACGACCACTGGCTCCCGAGACAAGCTCGATGATATGCGAAAACAACGATTCCAGTCAATCGAAACCCGGCAAAAGTCCGCGCAAAAGAAAAGAAGAAAGGATGGCCAAGAGGAAAACCAGAAAATGGGACCCATCCATGCCCAAACAGCAGAACTTCATCCCAACTATGGAAATATTATTCAATGGAACATTAAGCTGCATATCATTATTGCGAACTGAAGTTATGGGCCCAAACCCCACACCGATGTGTGTGTGCACAAAAACCCATTTTAAACCAAAGACCGTTTCAATTTAAGAGGGTTATAAGATCTTTCCCCAATGACTGAACCCGATAGGCGAGCTAGAGGTGGTGTTGCCATATTGATCAGCAATAAAATCCTGCTAGTCAAGTTCACCTCAATACACCTACAAGCATTTGCTGAACATTAACCCAAACCCTTGAAGATGACGTTATGTGTCTTTCTACCAGACACCTCATGGCAAAGGAAGAGCACAAGGCCTGATTGATCAACTACAGCCTCCATTTCTTATTCTAGGCGACTTTATCTCACAGCACCACATGGGGCTGCCTTGAACAAATGACGCCGGTCGCAGAATCGACGAACTGTTACTCAACAACGAATACGTACTCTTAAATACAGGAGCAAGCACTCACTTTAAGCAGAAATGGAACATTCTCAGCCATAGACCTTTTAATATGCAGCCCAAATCTTCAACACGCTTGACTGGGAAACCACTTCCAGATCTTCATCCGGGGATTACTTTCCTCTCGTTGATATCATCAAACATATCAAAGAACGCCGTATATTTACAGAAACTTGGTGCACCGAGCGTGCAGACTGGTTCAACTTACCAGTCATCTAACACCAATAAATGTCAGTGGAAACACAGAGAAAGACGTAACAGACTTCACCAATACTTAATTTTTCTGCTGGAAAATCATTCCCCAAACTACTGGTCATCCAGAATTCCAGTACCGTGGTGGAATACAGAGACCAAAGAAGCAATAGGGGGAAAAGAAGAGCCCCAACACCTACAGGCGGTCCCAACACAAAAATCTAATTGCTTTCAAGCGTTTGCGTGCACTTGCTCGCAGGAAAGTACTAGCTGCCAAACGATCAAGCTGGGAATACGTGACAACCATAACCAGAACGACCAAAGTCACAGAAATATGGCAGAAAATCAGGTCAATAGCTGGAAAAAACGTTTCAGCCCTATTACATGCATAGAATATGAAGGACAACTAGTATGCAACCCAGAAGAAATAGCCAATCCTTTTCGTCTCAATACTCTAAAGCCAGCAACACAAACAGCTATCCTGAAGATTTATCCGAAAAGGCAGGAAGAAGAACAAGAACTAGATTTCAAACGGATACAGATATGCGTATAATTCTACTTTACACGGGAAATTACAAGATGCTATAAATGCAGCCGGAACACTGCACGGATCAGATAACCTCCTCAGCATACTACGTCGGTTGGAGGAAATACTTTCACCTTGCAATATATAAACAACATCTGGGTGAAGCAATTTCCATATGCTGGGAAGGAAGCGATAATAATCCCACTTTTAAAGGCTGGCAAAGACCCGAGAACCTGAAAAATATCGGCCAGTGTCACTGACATGCTGTCTAGGAAAATCCTAAAAAATGGTCAACACTCGACTAACATGGTGTCCCCAAAAAAAAAAACCTCTTGAATAAACATCAGTGTGGGTTTCCGACAGCATCACTCTACTACCGATCAGTTAGGGATATCTAGAAAACGCAATACAGAACACCTTCATCAAAAGACAACATATGGTGGGTGTATTCTTCGACCTAGAAAAAGCGTTTTATAAGACCTGGGGCTACAACATTTTGAGACAACTGCATAATTGGCAAATCAGAGGCAACCCTTTCCCAAAAATTTATTTTCCAGCTTCCCTTTGTACCAGATCCTTCCAAGTTCGTTGGGCAGTCTATCTCAGAAAGTTACGTACTTGAGAACAGTGTACCACAGGTTCTCCATTAAGTGGCACGCTTTATCATTGCAATCAATGAGATGTTTGATGGCATAGAATCATCAGTTGGAAAATGCATGTATGTTGATGATATTGCCCTATTTTATTCAGCCAAATCGCAGCAATGATTAAATTTAAACGCAAAGGCCATCAATACACTAGTACAGAACCGGGGAAAAAATCGGATTCTCATTTGAGCAACTAAAACCAAATGCGTCACTTCTGTAGAAAACGGAAAAGATACAGAGATCCAGATCTAACGTTACATGGTGTTCAATCGTACAATGAAACGGGAAAATTTCTTGGCTTGATTTTGATAAACATTTAACCTGGAAACAACATCTAGAGTATATCTTGTCTAGATGCAAAACGGGTCTGAACTGATCCGATGCATTTCGCATATAAATTGGGAGCAGATAGAGACGTCTTGCCTTTTCTACAAATCGCTGGTCATGTCCCAAAATAGATTATGGTGAGCGTACTCCTTCAACAGGGAAATCAAGCTTAAGAAAATTAGAACCTATTCACAACGCAGGCCTCCGTTATGCATCTGGAGCGTTCCGCACTAGTCCCTCCTTAAGTGTCTATTGTGAAACCATTTCCATGTCGCTACCATAGACGGCAAACAATCTACTCAGATATCGAGCAAAATGCTGTCACTACCCGAACACCTAAATTATCTATTGATGACTAGTCCCAACCTGACAAACATTTAATCAAAGCCTACAGCTACTCGTCCCGCCAACATCCGGGCAGAAGAAATAATCAGATGCTACAACATCATTCTAAACCCGGGTTTTTAAACATAAACCATATGAAGTCCCTCCTGACGCTTAAAATACCAGAGATTTTGACTCGACACCACTAGGTAAAGAAAAAGAAAGCCTTCCTACGGAATTAAAAATCAGATTCAGATCACTTTGAAGAATAAAGCAGATCACACAGTTATCTACACCGATGGATCAAAAAAAAAACATGGAGTGGGGAAACGCATTTATAACTGAAGATACATCAAAACATGGACACTTCCACCAGAAGCGAGTGTATACACAGCTGAACTGTTCGCAATTACAAGCCTTGCAGCACTTTAAACTCTCGGTGCAAGAAAATTTGGATTTACTGACTCGCTCAGCTTTAACCGCCATAGAAGACGCCTGCCTGTAGACCACTACTAAAATGATTCTCCTATTATGCCACGAGCTAAAACAGCGAGAAGGTCTGTTACGTTCATCTGGGGCCCTGGGCACACAGGTATCTCAGGCAATGAAGAGGCCGGGGTTCTGCAGCAAGAAATGCCGCAAATAAACAATCAGGAATCGAAATAAAGTACGCCCTCAAGATGTAAAAATGCTGCTTTAAAGAGCATAATAAGAGCATGGCAGACTACGTGGAATAGTCTTCAAACAAAATTAAACCCAGTGAAACAGAGCGTCAATGAATGGTCATCGTATCACAGCTACACTCGTCGAGAACAAGTGTGCCTTACAAGACTACGAACAGGCCATACAAGGATAACCTCTTCATACCTGCTGAAAAAGGAAGAGCAACCTCTCTGCGACTGCGGTGGTGGAATTCTCACAGTGAAACATCTTCTAACAGACTGTGCAAATCTCTCAAGACTCGAGACAGATGTGGTATCAAAGGAACTTGAAAGAAGATCTCGGAAAAGAAAAACGGCAACAGACAAAACATTACGATTTCTGAAAGAAGCAATCTTTTTATAAAATTTAAATTGTACAGGTTCAGCTTTTATCACTAATCAGTAAAAGGCTAAAGCAGTTGCCAAGCCTCTAAATATTAAAAAATAATAATAATAATAATAATAATAATAATAATAATAATAATAATAATAATAATAATAATAATAATAATAATAATAATAATAATAATATGCCCCGTGTGGTGTCGGGGGTTTAGTAGAATAGCACCACGGGACCTCCCCCTGTCGTAAAAAGGCGACTAATCGGAGCAGCTGTCCGCTGTCACTCCCTAAACATCCTCTCATTCCATGAACTTCGTGTGTCATTGCTTCCACTTACTTGTGGCACACTTCTGCTACCTGTCCTGTGGGCCAACCTTCATATCGCCAACCCTTGTGTTTCCGACCCCGACGCTATTAGGTTACGAGGGCTAGGAGTCATTTCTATTCTACTCTTCTATTCTAACTATTCTTCACTGTCCCCTTCTTCTCTTCCTTTTCCTTTTAGCTGGCGGTAGCTTAAAAACGCTAGGGAAGGCGACCTGAAGAAAAACCGGTATGGAGGATCGTCTAGGATCAACCATTCGGTGCAGGGATCGAGACCCAGTACCGGCGGTCGGTGGTGAGCAAGCAGGCCACCGGGCGTCGTCATCAAGCTCTGCAATGCCAAGTGCGGATCACTCGGCACCCGGGGCAGATATTACGAGTGATAGCAAACTTCGCGGACACGCATGAAGTTTGCGATTCCAGGTTGAGGATCGCAAAACTCTCGTCCAGAAATGAGTTCTGAGTTTAGAGCAAAAAGAATGAGAACTGGAAGAAACGTAAATCCTGATGACTTGTTCAACAACACATCAGTGGTCAAAGCCTTACAGTTAAAAGAAAGGAAGGAAACTTTGAAAAGTAAGTCCATTTCTAATAGAAAAGTGTGTTAGCACCTGTGCTGGATCTGCGTAAGAGAGATAAAGAAACTCCGTCTGGACTCCTAATGAAACATTTAATGACTATCAAGGTCAAAAGTTGTTAGAGTTAAGCAAAATAGGTACTATCGAAGTTGAAGTGAATGCCCATAGTACGCTGAATACCTGTAAAGGTGTTGTAGTTTGCAGTGACTTACTAAATTGCAGCGAACAGGAAATAGTGCAAGAACTGGCTCATCAGGAGTCATTGCCTGTCGTAGGCTAACGATGAGGCGAGACGGGCAGATAATTCCTTCAGCATCCCATGTTCTGACGTTCAACCGCAGCACGTTACCAGAAAGATTAAAGCTGGCATTCATCGTCTGAGCTGTACGAATGTTCATTCCTCAACCAATGCAGTGCTTTCAGTGCTTACATTTCGGACACACAGCATCTAGATGTGCTAAAATCAAAGCATGTCAATGTGAAAGCAATTTCATAGTAGTGATCCATGCATGGATCCTATCAAATGCATCAATTGCAGCGGGCAGCACTCATCAAGGTCAGAGACTGCCCAATCTATAAACAGGAGGCAGCAATACAACAAATAAAAGTCAGGCAAAAACTCAGCTATCCTGAAGCAAAAAAACTTGTTTGTCAGAAAAAGGAAATATTACATACGTTGAAGCAGTTACTAAAAGCACACCTTTGCCTTCCCTAGTAGTGAAAGAACTAATGCCTGTAATAACTCAATGTATAGAAAAGTATTTCAGTGAAATTTACAAGAACAAAGTAAACACAGAAGATTTAAACACAAACACCAAAGCGAAATAGTTCTTGAAAAGAAATCCTTAGCACCCCGGTCAAATGATGCAGAAAGAAATTCAGTGGCCGCCGCGCAGCCACTTCCAGTAAAGCGAATCGGCGGCCACAAGTCGATCGCCTCGTCCTCCAAAACACACCAAGGAGGCTTGCTCAAAAAAAAACCAATGATCAAGACACGACCACTGGCCAGAGACAAGCTCGATGATAAGTGCAGAAAACAACGATTACCAGTCAATCGAACCAGGCAAAAGTCCGCGCAAAAGAAAAAGAAGAAAGGATGGCCAGAGGAAAACCCAGAAAATAAGCAGGACCCATCCATGCCACAGCAGCAGAACTTCATCCCAACTGGAAAATATTATTCAATGGAACATTAACGGCTGCATATCACATTATTGCGAACTGAAATTGTACTGGCCAACCACACACGATGTGTGTGTGCTCAAGAAACCCATTTTAAACCAGAAGACCGTTTCAATTTAAGAGGTTATAAGATCTTTCGCAATGACGTAGAACCTGATAGGCGAGCTAGAGGTGGAGTTGCCATATTGATCAGCAATACACA
Organism: Teleogryllus oceanicus; assembly: GCA_964035755.1. Classification (NCBI taxonomy): domain Eukaryota; kingdom Metazoa; phylum Arthropoda; class Insecta; order Orthoptera; family Gryllidae; genus Teleogryllus; species Teleogryllus oceanicus. The sequence continues at coordinate 312,492,857 of CAXIVR010000001.1, read as the reverse complement.
TCCTGCTAGTCAAGTTCACCTCAATACACCTCTACAAGCAGTAGCTGTAACATTACACCAACCATTGAAGATGACGTTATGTAGTCTTTACTTACCAGACACCTCATGGCAAAGGAAGAGCTACAAGGCCTGATTGATCAACTACAGCCTCCATTTCTTATTCTAGGCGACTTTAATGCTCACAGCACCACATGGGGCTGCCTTAGGAACAAATGACGCCGTCGCAGAATCGACGAACTGTTACTCAACAACGAATACGTACTCTTAAATACAGGAGCAAGCACTACTTCAACGCTAGAAATGGAACATTCTCAGCCATAGACCTTTCAATATGCAGCCCAAATCTTGCAACACGCTTGACGGAAACCACTTCAGATCTTCATCAAAGCGATCACTTTCTCTGTTGATATCATCAAACATATCAAAGAACGCCGTATATTTACAGAAACGTTGGTGCACGAGCGTGCAGACTGGTTCAACTTCACCAGTCATCTAACACCAATAAATGTCAGTGGAAACACAGAGAAAGACGTAACAGACTTCACCAATACTGTAATTTCTACTGCTGGAAAATACATTCCACAAACTACTGGTCGCCCATCAGAATTCCAGTACCGTGGTGGAATACAGAGACCAAAGAAGCAATAAGGAGAAAGAGAGCCCTCAACACCTACAGGCGGTCACCAACACAAGACAATCTAATTGCTTTCAAGCGTTTGCGTGCACTTGCTCGCAGGAAAGTACTAGCTGCCAAACGATCAAGCTGGGAGAAGTACGTGACAACCATAACCAGAACGACCAAAGTCACAGAAATGGCAGAAAATCAGGTCAATAGCTGGAAAAACGTTTTCAGCCTATTACATGCATAGAATATGAAGGACAACAATATGCAACCCAGAAGAAATAGCCAATGCCTTTGTCTCAATACTCTAAAGCCAGCAACACAAACAGCTATCCTGAAGAATTTATCCGAAAAGGCAGGAAGAACAGAACTAGATTTCACAACGGATACAGATATGCCGTATAATTCTACTTTCACACGGAAGAATTACAAGATGCTATAAATGCAGCCGGAGACACTGCAGCAGGATCAGATAACCTCCCTACAGCATACTACGTCGTTGCCAGAGGAATTACTTACACCTTGCTAAATATATATAACAACATCTGGGTAGAAGGCAATTACCCTATGCTGGAAGAAGCGATAATAATCCCACTTTTAAAGGCTGGCAAAGACCGAGGAAACCTGAAAACTATCGGCCAGTGTCACTGACATGCTGTCTAGGAAAAATCCTAGAAAAATGGTCAACACTCGACTAACATGGTGTCTCGAAGAAACAACCTCTTGAATAAACATCAGTGTGTTACGACAGCATCACTCTACTACCGATCAGTTAGTATATCTAGAAAACGCAATACAGAACACCTTCATCAAAAGACAACATATGGTGGCTGTATTCTTCGACCTAGAAAAAGCGTTTGATAAGACCTGGCGCTACAACATTTTGAGACAACTGCATAATTGGCAAATCAGAGGCAACCTTCCAAAATTCATATCCAGCTTCCTTAGTACCAGATCCTTCCAAGTTCGTGTTGGGCAGTCTATCTCAGAAAGTTACGTACTTGAGAACGGTGTACCACAGGTTCTCCATTAGTGGCACGCTTTTATCATTGCAATCAATGAAAACCAAAGGCGGCCATTCTGTAGTACAGAACGCGGAAAATATCGGATTCTCATTTGCAGCAACTAAAACCAAATGCGTCCACTTCTGTAGAAAACGGAAAAGATACAGAGATCCAGATCTAACGTTACATGGTGTTCAACTGGCGTACAATGAAACGGCAAAATTTCTTGGCTTGATTTTTGATAAACATTTAACCTGGAAACAACATCTAGAGTATATCTTGTCTAGATGCAAAACGGCTCTGAACGTGATCCGATGCATTTCGCATATAAATTGGGGAGCAGATAGAGACGTCTTGCTTGTCTCTACAAATCGCTGGTCATGTCCAAAATAGATTATGGGTTGTGCAGTACCTCAGCCAGGAAGTCAAGCTTAAGAAATTAGGAACCTATTCACAACGCAGGCCTCCGTTATGCATCTGGAGCGTTCCCACTAGTCCCTCCTTAAGTGTCTATTGTGAAACCAGTACCATGTCGCTACACCATAGACGGCAAACAATACTACTCAGATATCGAGCAAAAATGCTGTCACTACCAGAACACCTAAATTATCTATTGATGACTAGTCCCAACCTGACAAACATTTACAATCAAAGGCCTACAGCTACTCGTCCAGCCAACATCCGGGCAGAAGAAATAATCAGATGCTACAACATCATTCTACCACCGGTTTTCAAACATAAACCATATGAAGTCCCTCCTTGGACGCTTAAAATACCAGAGATTCGACTCGACACCACTAGTGTAAAGAAAAAAGAAAGCCTTCCCACGGAATTAAAAATCAGATTCAGATCACTTCTTGAAGAATACATAGCAGATCACACAGTTATCTACACCGATGGATCAAAAAACAAACATGGAGTGGGAAGCGCATTTATAACTGAAGATACATCAAAACATGGACACTTCACCAGAAGCGAGTGTACACAGCTGAACTGTTCGCAATATTACAAGCCTTGCGACTGTGAAACTCTCGGTGCAAGAAAATTTGTGATTTGCATGACTCGCTCAGCTTTAACCGCCATAGACAGACGCCTGCCTGTAGACCCACTACTACAGATGATTCTCCTATTATGCCACGAGCTAAAACAGCGAGAAGCGTCTGTTACGTTCATCTGGTGCCCTGGGCACACAGGTATCTCAGGCAATGAAGAGGTCGATTCTGCAGCAGAAATGCCGCAAATAAACAATCAGGAATCGAAATAGAAGTACGCCCTCAAGATGTAAAATGCTGCTTTAAATAGCATAATGAGCATGGCAGACTACGTGGAATAGTCTTCAAACAAATTAAACCCAGTGAAACAGAGCGTCAATGAATGGTCATCGTATCACAGCTACACTCATCGAGAACAAGTGTCCTTACAAGACTACGAACAGGCCATACAGGATAACCTCTTCATACCTGCTGAAAAAGGAAGAGCAACCTCTCTGCGACTGCGGTGGTGGAATTCTCACAGTGAAACATCTTCTAACAGACTGTGCAAATCTCTCAAGACTCCGAGACAGATGTGGTATCAAAGGGAACTTGAAAGAAGATCTCGGAAAAGAAAAAACGGCAACAGACAAAACATTACGATTTCTGAAAGAAGCGAATCTTTTTTATAAAATTTAAATTGTACAGGTTCAGCTTTTTCACTAATCAGTAAAGGCTAAAGGCCTAGTTGCAAGCCTCTAAATATTAAAATAATAATAATAATAATAATAATAATAATAATAATAATAATAATAATAATAATAATAATAATAATAATAATAATAATAATAATAATAATGCCCCGTGTGGTGTCAGGGGTTTAGTAGAATAGCACCACGGGACCTCCCCCTGTCGTAAAGGCGACTAATCGGAGCAGCTGTCCTGTCACTCCCTAAACATCCTCTCATTCCCATGAACTTCGTGTGTCATTGCTTCCACTTACTTTGGCACACTGCTGCTACCTGTCCTGTGGGCCAACCTTCATATCAGCCACCCTTGTGTTTCCGACCCCGACGTATTAGGTTACGAGGCTAGGGAGTCATTTCTGTTCTACTCTTCTTTCTAACTATTCTTCACTGTCCCCTTCTTCTCTTCCTTTTCCTTTTAGCTGGCGGTAGCTTAAAAACGCTAGGGGAAGGCGACCCTGAAGAAAAAACCCGGTATGGAGGATCGTCTAGGATCAACCATTACGGTGCAGGGATCGGAGACCCAGTACCGGCGGTCGGTGGTGAGCAAGCAGGCCACCGGGCGTCGTCATCAACTACTGCAATGCCAAGGGTGCGGATCCTCGGCACCCGGGGCGATATTGCTACAGTGATAGCAAACTTCGCGGGACACGCATGGAAGTTTGCGATTCCGAGGTTGAGGATCCTCAAAACTCTCGTCCAGAAATGAGTTCTGAGTTTAGAGCAAAAGAATGAGAACTGGAAGAAACGTAAATCCTGATGACTTGTTCAACAACACATCAGTGGTACCAAAGTACCTTACAGTTAAAAGAAAGGAAGGAAACTTTGAAAAAGTAAGTCCGTTTCTAATAGAAAAGTGTGTTAGCTATCTGTGCTGGATCTGCCGTAAGAGATAAAGAAAACTCCGTCTGGACTCCTAATAGAAACATTTAATGACTATCAAGGTCAAAAGTTGTTAGAGTTAAGCAAAATAGGTACTATCGAAGTTGAAGTGAATGCCCATGAGTACGCTGAATATCTGTAAAGGTGTTGTAGTTTGCAGTGACTTACTAAATTGCAGCGAACAGGAAATAGTGCAGAACTGGCTCATCAAGGAGTCATTGCCTGTCGTAGGCTAACGATGAGGCGAGACGGGCAGATAATTCCTTCAGCATCCCATGTTCTGACGTTCAACCGCAGCACGTTACCAGAAAGATTAAAAGCTGGCATTCATCGTCTGAGCGTACAGAATGTTCATTCCTCAACAATGCAGTGCTTTCAGTGCTTACATTTCGGACACACAGCATCTAGATGTGCTAAAATCAAAGCATGTCAATGTGGAAAGCTTAATTTCATAGTGGTGATCCATGCATGGATCCTATCAAATGCATCAATTGCAGCGGGCAGCACTCATCAAGGTCAAGAACTGCCCAATCTATAAACAGGAGGCAGCAATACAACAAATAAAGTCAGAGCAAAAACTCAGCTATCCTGAAGAAAAAAACTTGTTTGTCAGAAAAGGAAATGTTACATACGTTGAAGCGTTACTAAAGCACACCTTTGCCCCTAGTAGTGAAAGAACTAATGCCTGTAATAACTCAGTATAGAAAAGTATTTCAGTGAAATTTACAAGAACAAAGTAAACACAGAAGATTTAAACACAAACACCCAAAGCGAAATAGTTCTTGAAAAGAAATCCTTAGCACCCGGTCAAATGATGCAGAAGAAATTCAGTGGCCGCCGCCGCGGCCACTTCCAGTAAAGGCGAATCGGCAGGAGCCACAGAGTCGATCGCCTCGTCCTCCAAAACACACCAGGAGGACTTGCTCAAACAAAACCAATGATCAAGACACGACCACTGGCTCAGAGACAAGCTCGATGTAAATGCAGAAAACAACGATTACCAGTCAATCAGACCAGGCAAGAGTCCGCGCAAAAAGAAAAAAGAAAGGATGGCCAAGGAAAACCCAGAAAATAAGCAGGACCCATCCATGCCACAGCAGCAGAACTTCATCCAACTATGGAAAATATTATTCAATGGAACATTAACGGCTGCATATCACATTATTGCGAACTGAAATTGCATGGCCAACCACACACCGATGTGTGTGCTGCCTAAAACCCATTTTAAACCAGAAGACCGTTTCAATTTAAGAGGTTATAAGATCTTTCTGCAATGACGTAGAACCTGATAGGCAGAGCTAGAGGTGGTGTTGCCATATTGATCAGCAATACACATCCTGCTAGTCAAGTTCACCTCAATACACCTCTACAAGCAGTAGCTGTAACATTACACCAACCATTGAAGATGACGTTATGTAGTCTTTACTTACCAGACACCTCATGGCAAAGGAAGAGCTACAAGGCCTGATTGATCAACTACAGCCTCCATTTCTTATTCTAGGCGACTTAATGCTCACAGCACCACATGGGGCTGCCTTAGAACAAATGACGCCGGTCGCAGAATCGACGAACTGTTACTCAACAACGAATACATACTCTTAAATACAGGAGCAAGCACTCACTTCAACTAGAAATGGAACATTCTCAGCCATAGACCTTTCAATATGCAGCCCAAATCTTGAACACGCTTGACGGGAAACCACTTCAGATCTTCATCAAAGCGATCACTTTCCTCTGTTGATATCATCAAACATATCAAAAGAACGCGTATATTTACAGAAACGTTGGTGCACCGAGCGTGCAGACTGGTTCAACTTCACCAGTCATCTAACACCAATAAATGTCAGTGGAAACACAGAGAAAGACTAACAGACTTCACCAATACTGTAATTTCTACTGCTGGAAAATACATTCCACAAACTACTAGTCGCCCATCCAGAATTCCAGTACCGTGGTGGAATACAGAGACCAAAGAAGCAATAAGGGAGAAAGAAGAGCCCTCAACACCTACAGGCTGGTCACCAACACAGAGACAATCTAATTGCTTTCAGCGTTTGCGTGCACTTGCTCCAGGAAAGTACTAGCTGCCAAACGATCAAGCTGGGAGAAGTAGTGACAACCATAACCAGAACGACCAAAGTCACAGAAATATGGCAGAAAATCAGGTCAATAGCTGGAAAAAACGTTTCAGCCCTATTACATGCATAGAATATGAAGGACAACTAATATGCAACCCAGAAGAAATAGCCAATGCCTTTGCGTCTCAATACTCTAAAGCCAGCAACACAAACAGCTATCCTGAAGAATTTATCCGAAAAGGCAGGAAGAACAAGAACTAGATTTCACAACGGATACAGATATGCCGTATAATTCTACTTTCACACGGAAAATTACAAGATGCTATAATGCAGCCGGAGACACTGCAACAGGATCAGATAACCTCCTACAGCATACTACGTCGGTTGCCAGAGAATTACTTTACACCTTGCTAAATATATATAACAACATCTGGGTAGAAGGCAATTACCCATATGCTGGAAGGAAGCGATAATAATCCCGCACTTTTAAAGGCTGGCAAAGACCGAGAAACCTGAAAACTATCGGCCAGTGTCACTGACATGCTGTCTAGGAAAAATCCTAGAAAAATGGTCAACACTCGACTAACATGGTGTCTCAGAAAACAACCTCTTGAATAAACATCAGTGTGGTTACCGACAGCATCACTCTACTACCGATCAGTTAGTATATCTAGAAAACGCAATACAGAACACCTTCATCAAAAGACAACATATGGTGGCTGTATTCTTCGACCTAGAAAAAGCGTTTGATAAGACCTGGCGCTACAACATTTTGAGACAACTGCATAATTGGCAAATCAGAGGCAACTTCCAAAATTCATATCAGCTTCCATTAGCCAGATCCTTCAAGTTCGTATTGGGCAGTCTATCTCAGAAGTTACGTACTTGAGAACGGTGTACCAAAGGTTCTCATTAAGTGGCACGCTTTTTATCATTGCAATCAATGAGATGTTTGATGGCATAGAATCATCAGTTGGAAAATGCATGTATGTTGATGATATTGCCCTATTTTATTCAACTAAATCGCCAGCAATGATTAAATTGAAACTGCAAAAGGCCATCAATACACTAGTACAGAACGGAAAATATCAGATTCTCATTTGCAGCAACTAAAACCAAATGCGTCACTTCTGTAGAAAACGGAAAAGATACAGAGATCCAGATCTAACGTTTACATGGTGTTCAACTGGCGGACAATGAAACGGCAAAATTTCTGTGGCTTGAGTTTTGATAAACATTTAACCTGGAAACAACATCTAGAGTATATCTTGTCTAGATGCAAAACGGCTCTGAACGTGATCCGATGCATTTCGCATATAAATTGGGGAGCAGATAGAGACGTCTTGCTTCGTCTCTACAAATCGCTGGTCATGTCCAAAATAGATTATGGGTGTGCAGCGTACTCCTCAGCCAGGAAGTCAAGCAGAAAATTAGAACCTATTCACAACGCAGGCCTCCGTTATGCATCTGGAGCGTTCGCACTAGTCCCTCCTTAAGTGTCTATTGTGAAACCAGTACCATGTCGCTACACCATAGACGAGCAAACAATACTACTCAGATATCGAGCAAAAATGCTGTCACTACCAGAACACCTAAATTATCTATTGATGACTCAGTCCCAACCTGACAAACATTTACAATCAAGGCCTACAGCTACTCGTCAGCCAACATCCGGGCAGAAGAAATAATCAGATGCTACAACATCATTCTACCACCGGTTTTCAAACATAAACCATATGAAGTCCCTCCTTGGACGCTTAAAATACCAGAGATTCGACTCGACACCACTAGTGTAAAGAAAAAAGAAAGCCTTCCCACGGAATTAAAAATCAGATTCAGATCACTTCTTGAAGAATACACTGCAGATCACACAGTTATCACACCGATGGATCAAAAAACAAACATGGAGTTGGAAGCGCATTTATAACTGAAGATACATCAAAAACATGGACACTTCCACCAGAAGCGAGTGTATACACAGCTGAACTGTTCGCAATATTACAAGCCTTGCGGCACTGTGAAACTCTCGGTGCAAGAAAATTTGTGATTTGCACTGACTCGCTCAGCTTTCTAACCGCCATAGACAGACGCCTGCCTGTAGACCCACTACTACAGATGATTCTCCTATTATACACGAGCTAAAACAGCGAAAGCGTCTGTACATTCATCTGGTCCCTGGGCACACAGGTATCTCAGGCAATGAAGAGGCCGATTCTGCAGCAGAAATGCGCAAATAAACAATCAGGAATCAGAAATAGAAGTACGCCCTCAAGATGTAAGAAATGCTGCTTTAAAGAGCATAATAAGAGCATGGCAGACTACGTGGAATAGTCTTCAAACAAAATTAAACCCAGTGAAACAGGCGTCAATGAATGGTCATCGTATCACTCACTCGTCGAGAACAAGTGTGCCTTACAAGACTACGAATAGGCCATACAAGGATAACCTCTTCATACCTGCTGAAAAAGGAAGAGCAACCTCTCTGCGACTGCGGTGGTGGAATTCTCACAGTGAAACATCTTCTAACAGACTGTGCAAATCTCTCAAGACTCCGAGACAGATGTGGTATCAAGGGAACTTGAAAGAAGATCTCGGAAAAAAAAACGGCAACAGACAAAATTACGATTTCTGAAAGAAGCGAATCTTTTTATAAAATTTAAATTGTACAAGGTTCAGCTTTTATCACTAATCAGTAAAAGGCTAAAGGCCACAGTTGCCAAGCCTCTAAATATTAAAAAAAAAATAATAATAATAATAATAATAATAATAATAATAATAATAATAATAATAATAATAATAATAATAATAATAATAATAATAATAATAATAATAATAATTACCCGTGTGGTGTCGGGGTTTTTAGTAGAATAGCACCTCAGGACCTCCCCTGTCGTGAGGCGACTAATCAGACAGCTGACCGCTGTCACTTCCTATGCATCCTGTAATCCCACATACTTGGTGTGTCATTGCTTCCACTAACTTGTGGCACACTTCTATTTTTCTATCCTGTAGGCCAATCTTCATCAGCCAACTCTTGTGTTCCGACCCCGACGCTATTAGGTTTCGAGGGCTAGGGAGTCGTTCCTATTCTACTCTTCTATTCTAACTCTATTCTTACTGTCCCCTCTTCTTTTCTTCCGTTTCCCTTTCAGCTGGCGGAAGCAAAAGCTATGGAAGGACTGAAGAAAAACCCGAGATGGAAGGTCGCTCGGATCAACCGTTACGGTGCAGGATCGGAGCCCCAGTACCGGCGGTCGGTGTGAGCAAGCAGGCCACCGGGCGTCGTCACACAACTGCAATGCCAGAGACGTGGATCACTTGGCGTCCCTGTCAGATAATGCCACAAGTGCATTTAACCCCTTCGTTGGAAGGCGGAAGCTGCAGAGATCACCCCTAGCAGCCCTCCATATCTGGAGTACCTACAGAGCCGAAATTGCGAGATCACCTCCAGTACCCCTGACAAGTGGTGTACCCACAGGAGTTAAGGACAGAGACGTGGACTTGGCGCCTCGGTCAGACAATACAAGTGCGATTAACTCCCTGGAGGTGCGAAGCTGATCTCCTGCAGAGGAGAGCGTGGTGATACCCCAAGAGCTATGGGTATACTGCTGGAGAAGTGGGCGCCATGGAGATGTTGCATGGGGCACAGACAGAGTTAGTCGAGGACCTGGCAACTGCCTTAAGTGTGTAAGTGGCAAAATGCTCGAAATAACCACAGCCGGTAAAGGATGCAATGATGAAAGCCTTGCATGACATCGACTCGATGAAATACAAATGCAAGGCCATTGCGGAGGAAGAGCAGAGTTCCTGGATCGACTACAAGAGTGCTCAACTACAAAAAAAGGGAAAACACTATGCGGAGACTCGCCAAGGGAAGAAAAAGGGCAGAGAGAAAGCTCCCAGCCCCCGGCAGAAACCACCAGACTGGATAAGGAAGGTGACAGTAGTGACGGAAGGAGAGGTAACGGCGGACAATGCCGTGAAAGAGAAGAATATGAAGTAGTGGAAACAGAGCAGTGAACAACGGCGAACAGACATGGTTGTTCGCAAAGTCGACAAAAGAAAGAAAGCAAAAAGCAGCTAGAGTCAGGAAGGCCAAGAACCGCGGTATACAGAACCAGGCGATTAAAGTAGTGGCAAAGATGGTGAATCCTACGCGGATATCATCAAAAAATGAAGAGTCGGTAGACCCTAAGGCACATGCGGCAGAGATCCTGAAGATCCGCAGGACGCAAAGGAAGGAGCTCTAATCGTCATCCGGAAGACCGGTGATATTGACTCCTGAACAAGGCAGTAGTGGAGGCAGTAGGCACGCAAGCCACAGTAAAGCGCTGGTGCCAAGCGGCTATTAAAATAAGGGACATCGACGAGACTGTAGTAGTCGAAGAGGTTGTCGAGGCGGTTGCCCAGGTGATAAAGCAGAGACTCAGGAAATCGCTGGCTCCTGTAGAATGCGGAGGGATACGGTAGTGTGCAAACAGCGACACTACTGCTACCAGCTGAACAAGCCCAGAGCTTTTAAAAATGGAAAGCTCAAAATTGGGTGGGTTAACTGCCAGATTAGCGAAGAGGCAGATAATAAGATGCTTCAGGTGTCTTGATTTCAGGCACATATCAACCTCCTGCAAGGGCCCCGACAGAAGAAACATTTGCTACAAATGTGGCAAAGCAGGACACAAGGCAAAAGATTGCAGGGAAAACCAGTGCATTCTCTGCAAAGACAGGAACAAAGCGACGACCATGCCCTGGGAGGCGGTAGATGTGAGTCGTTGCTGCTGCATGTAAAAGACAAACGCGCCAGATATGCTCCGATTATTTCAAATTAATCTAGGCAGAAGCAGACAGGCACGCGACTTGGCACTGCAGGTGGCTGCCGAAAGAAGATAGACCTGATTTATTTGTGAACAGCCCTCTGACGACTCTACGTGGTATCAGGATGTGCGAGAAGAGCTGGCATTAAGGTTGTAAATGGTAACCTAGGCGTACAGAAATACAAGGAGACGAAATACAGGTTCGTCTGGGTAGAAGTTAGTAACATAAGAATATACAGTTGCTACTTCTCCGAACGATACCATCGACAAATTTATAGCCGAAATGTATGAACTAGACACTAGTCTACAGACAGCCAAATCAAGATATTACTTGCCGGCGACTTCAACGAGTAAATCTCCGGAATGGGGTGAGACACGCCCGATAGAAGAGGAGCTATTGTTAGTGAATTCGCGGCAGGAATGATCTTATCATTCTAAACTCGGGGCTGGAGAACCTTCCAACGAGGAACGCCTCCCTCCATTCTAGACCTGACAATATGCTCAACTAGCCTCGCTAGATATGCAAAGAGCTGGAAATATTAGAGGAGGAAACTCTAAGTGACCACCTATATAGTGTCCTCAGTTGAAACAGGCGTGTACAAAACGACAAGCGACCCAGGAACAATAAACGACCACCCTGGAATCCTAAGAAAATGGATGTGAAAGGCAAAAACGTCATGGAAGAATCCAAGTTGTTGAATAGCCTGGACTGGACAAAAAAGCAGAAACACTCGACGAAATACAAAAACAACAATCGAGACAGTAGTAGCCGCATGCGATGCCTCGATGCCTAGACGTCGTGGCCCTAGACGCAAACAGCAGGTCTATTGGTGGACACAGGAAATAGCAGCAATACGTAAAGAGATGCATCAAGGCGAGAAGGCAAGCGACGAGCTAAGACAGATCCACATTTAAAGAGCATTACAAGACGACTGCAAACTCCTCAAGAAAGAGATTAAAAAGTAAGGCCATATGTTGGAAGAGGCTCATCAGAAGAAGGTCGAAAGTGACCCGTGGGGCATGGCCTAAAATTGTGACCAAGAAGCTTAGAATGGAGGGGAGGACGCCTGGACTGACATCCAGACTGGGTGAGAAAGTCATAGTGACCTATTCCCATTAGAGAGTGCTGGACAAGACAAAGACCGAGCGTCTTCTCTTTTGACGAGAGTCCTGTTACGACGGACGAACTACGGAGGGCCAAATAGCCTAAAATGTGGAAAGCTCCGGGATTCGATGGGATTCGAACGAAATGCTCAAGATTGTTGCAGAGCAACATCCTGACTATCTACTCTCCGTGTTTAACTCATGTCTCAGGAACGGAATATTCCTCAGAAGATGGAAGAGGCGAAACTCATCCTCCTCCGGAAGGTAATAAACCGCTCGACAGACCTCGTCTTTTAGACCGCTTTGCCTCCTGGACACCATGGGAAAGTTACTAGAGGGACTAATTATATCAAGGCTGGAGGTATACCTATCAGACCTATCCCTAAACAGTATGGCTTCCGGAAGGGCGGACGACAACTGACGCCATTCTCGAAGTGGTCAGGATTGCGGAACAGGCCAAAAGGGTGACAGGAAGAAGAAAGGACTCTGTGCTCTGGTGGCCATAGACATCAGGAACGCGTTCAATAGCGCCAGATGGAAGGACATCATGGAGGCTCTGATAGATAAGAAAGTCCTGAATACCTTCTGAGAATGGTTGAAGACTATCTTCATGAGAGGAGTATAGTCTATACGAATCTCTTCGCAATGGGGAAGACGTGACGTGTGACGTGACATGTAGAGTACCACAGGTTCGAAACTAGGCCCATTCTTATGGAACGTCATGTATGACGACCATTAAAAATCGACCTACCACAACATACCCAGCTGATTGGATATGCAGACGACACGCTGATTACTAGCTACAGTGAAAACACAGAACTGCTAGAGATGCACCTAAATGAGTCTCTCTTCAGGGTTAAAAGATGGATGACGCAAAAGAGGCCTGCAAATGAGCTGAAAAAGACAGAGCAGTACTAGTAACGGACCGAAGAGCTATCCAATTCCCCGCATCACTTTGGATGGAGTAAATATCCCTGGAAACGCCAAATTACATACTTAGGTGTCAGAAATAGACCATAGGCTGAGCTTGGGCCCACATCAGCAAAATGGCAGACAAGGCAGCAGCTACTGGAGCCAACCTCTCCAGATCTTGCCAAATATAGGAGGACCAAAAGAAGCGAAGAGACGTATGATTGCAGCGTAGCCCACTCACAAATGCTTTATGCGGCTCCGGTGTGGGCTGACAAACTAGTAAAACAAGCGTGGGACTGGAAGTACGCGCAAGTGCAGCGGAGATTGGGGCTGAGAATAGTGTCGGCTTATCGCACAGTATCCGACAGCGCAGTAGGATACTGGCCAGAATACCCCATTGATATTTAGCTAGAGAAAAAAAGCGGTGTATGACGAAGCGAAAAGTCTGCTGACTCGCGGGAAAAAACCGGCGAGTAGGACGAAAGAAGACATTAAGAAGAGCGCGAACATCACTACTGGCGGAATGGCAGGACAGGTGGGATGGGGATCCTAAAGGAAGGTGGACGCACTCTTGATACCGCATATCAGACCATGGTTCAATAGAATGCACGGAGAAGTAAATTTCTACCTCACACAGTGCTCACAGGTCATGGTTGTTTTAAATCCTACCTATTTAGATTTAAAGAGCATATGACTCAAAATGTGAATTCTGTGGTTACGAGGATGATGACGCCATGCACACAATATTTGCATGCGTAGCATGGGATACATGGAGAAGAAGATTGAACGGTATTTGGAGGCAGACATTTCTCCATCAAACATAGTTCGGCTTATGCTACAATCGGAGGAAAGGTGGACAACAATACAAGAGTTCTTGACCCTTGTGATGAAAAGAGAAAGAGCGACTCGAACGTAAAATGAAGTAAGGCTCAGCCACCTGCCTGCCTCTCCATGAGTAATGTCTCGCGACGATTCCGTGGAGGCGCATGGGCATAAGAGAGAGGTTTTTAGTGGGTATACCACTGAGAATGGGAGTCCACACACAGGATTATACCATCTGAATCCTGAAGGTGCATAATGCATTTTTCCTCTCACCAAAAAAAAAAAAAAAAATAATATATAATAATAATAATAATAATAATAATAATATTTATTGAGTCACAAATACAATTACAATCGTGTATGACAGTCAAATATTTGTATATGGAGGAGTACAATTGCATGCATCTTCTTGGGTGCAGAGTGAAGTTACATTTATTGTCCAGATGCAAAACAAGAGGCCATCTCAGCATTTGCTCAAAGGACCAGGGAAAACAGACAAAATCCTGATCAAGATGGGGTCTTTGGCCTAAAGACAATGCTACAATACTTGTTACAGATATATTAAAATGATTTACGATAACATTTCTTATAAATTAATAATAGTAATGGCAATGCTAATAGTAATAATAACAGTACATGGTATCAATTATGGTAACGGCTACATATCAGGGCTAAAGTGTGAAGGTTTCAGATAGTGTTCTGGGATCTGTAGCAGTAATTACGTACTTCTATTCAATTGTTTGTATTCTGTTGCTACTCATTGTGGCGGCTAATAGCCTAATAATTAATGTGACCAATTAAGGAGAGCAAACACATCTATTGTGGAACTATTCTTTGAAAGATGGCATTTATTTTTATGAAATTACTTGTTGTTATGTCCATTGAAAATAATTCAACTTCTGTTACTCAGTTGCATTTTCTGTTATAATGTACTGTGGATAATATTGTCATAGAATGACCAGAATGCAGAAATTGCGAGTTAGGAATATCATCCTTGTTCTGGAAATTTCAGTTATCATCTTTTAAGTTTTCCGCCTTAAAATCACATTGCTACTATATGTGTAGGTTGCTGAGTGGTTTTACGTTGGTTGAGCTCTTATTGGTCAACACTGTGAATGCGTGGATATTGTGACCAATGAAAATTTGCCATCTGTGTTAGTAGTTTTGACTGAGACTGTGGGACACAGTGGGACACGGATTGTCAGATGCCTTGTAGAATGCGTGTGAGTGTTGTGTGTTTCGCGTGAATTCAACTTGCATGTAAGTGGCAGAGTGATATTATTTTGTCGTCTGCAGGAGCGTCGAATGTTTTGCTTGTAAATGGTTATGACATGAGGCAACCATAAACATTCCACTAGTACAAATTTACAGTTTTGTAATTCATTTGCAGATTTTTAATGCGGCCGGTAGCAGACATGGATCAAGGTGCCAAGATGTATTTTTTCTCAATATGTTTTCTGTACTTCATTTCCAGTGCATTGAGTTTGAAGAAGTCAGAATGTGAAGGTATGTAAGAATGATTTTTGAGTGGCGAAGCACTGCCACGGTGTAATGTCCACGTCAACTTTCTCAATAAACTTAATGGTCTGCGATTGTAAATTTTTTCAATTTATTTGGAAATTATGTGACACGAACAATAAAAATCGTGGCATATTTAAGACTAAATTAAATCCAATTTTTGTAGTTGTTCTAGACATCATGACATTCTGTAATAAAGTGGTGTTTGTTTAGTCTGTGTTACAGTAGTTGAAAAGTTTGGCAATTCATTGTCCGCCGATGTGAAATCAAATCCAAAGCTGATTGAAGACGAATTTCGGAAATTTTGCAAAACGTCAAAAGCCAAAGAGAATAGATTTGTGAGTATGATTCTGATGTAATTTTTCATATCTTGCCATGTGTAGAGTATACAGAAAGAATAAGCATGTGTCTTTTATAGTGCTATTACCTGGGTGGTCTGGAAGAATCTGCTACAGGAATTCTAGGAGAACTGTCGAAACCCCTATCATGGTCCATGCCTCCTGAAAAAATCTGTGAAAAGTTGAAAAAATTTTTGGGTAGCATGAGGACAAAAATAAATTATTCATTGTACAGCTTGTGGATTCCAAGTTTTATGTTAAAAATAATTGTTGCTTAAATTTGTAATTGAGATTCTGGTTTTCAAAAGTTAGCATTTCCTGCAGTGCGTTTGCTATTATGATAATTATTACATTGAAAATTTTGAAGAGTTCATTAATTATCAAGGTTTCAAAAATCTTCATCATTTTCGAAAAATTATTTATGGATATTAATTTGCAATTCTTAGGGATCAACAACTTGTACACTGCACTGAACCAGTTGTATTATTTTGATTTTGGGCCTGGTCGGTGAAGTTCCAAAAGTGTGTATTTAGAATTTATTTGCTCAAATCACATTATCAAAGTTATTTATGAATAGTTTGTAATATCTTTATTGGTATCCTAAGCTTATTTATTCACTTATATGAAATGCTTTTTTGACATGGATTTGTTATTTTGGTAATGTTAGGGCACAAGTGTTATTTGGAAATAAAGTAAAAGTAATACAGTTAATTTTACCCATTGATTATGTGGCCAAGTCAGTCATATTAATATTGATTTAATGCCTGTAAGATAAAGGGAAAACAGTCTCGAGTATTTAGTGTGCAATTTTATAAGTAAATTATGTTAATTTGTTCATACAATATGGATGATGATGATGATAAAATAATAATAAAATAATAATAATAATAGTAATAATAATAGTAATAATAATAGTAATAATAATAATAATAGTAATAAAAAAGAAAGGGAAAAAGTCTTCATATGAGATTGATGCCTGGACTGGGTTCATCCTTTATATCCAAAAATCAGTTTTGGGCTACCAAATTGTGCAATAGAATATGCAAAAATTATTAGTACTAGTTTATATTGATGAAGATAAGTGTTTGATGTATGTATTCTTTTGAACTGTAGAATGGATGGTTATGAAATTAGAAAAACTTGGCTGTTAAGTTAAGAAATTATGCCAGGAGCGACAATGAATATGCAGAATCAGATAAAATACATATGACATTCTTAAAATAAAAGATGTCCTGAATTTGTGGGCTTTATAGAAAAGTGCTGTAAGCTTCAATTTGTCATGAATTTGTGTTATTTCTAAATAGTTTATTTTATTTCTGATTTGTTTTTCCCATCTTTTGTTGAAGTAGACTAGTTGTCTATGAAACATCAAAAGGGATTTAAATTAATTGAACACTGGTTTAATGTTTGTATTAAATCCCTTATTCTTGTGTAGGAGTTTTGTTCTGTTTTCTCATGAATGAATTTGTAGAGATGTTTAGCTCATTAATTTTGCACATGCACAAATATTGTAATTTAAGATAGGAGTGTACACCTGCATTAGAATTATTATTATTATTTTTTTTTTTATTTTATTTTATTTTATTTTTTTCATTACCTCATTTCTTATAACTTGTTGGGGAAAACCACATTGTATTCATCCAGAGTGTAAAAATGAATATGCACAGAGTGATTGAGCAATATTATTAGACTTAAATGTTAGTATTGGTATGTTGAATTAGTATTGGTTGTATATATTTATTATGATATCTCAGAGCTAAGAAATAGGAGAGAGAAGTGAGGAAATAAGCTTCTAGTATAAACCATGACAGTGCAGTATGTCTTTCATAGAAGTTGTACTTGATGAATGACTATTGTATGAAAACTTGGGTTATGCAACCAGAACCTTGAATCTCTGTTACATATTGCATGTGATAACTGAATCCGTTGACAGATTAAGGCTATGGAATTTATGCATATGAGATGAAAGTATACAGGAGACAATGTGTTTCACAGCAAGGTTTGTTTTTTTAATTTCTGTTACAAGTATTACTCAAACTGAGTTATTAGGAAATAGGTTTTTAATTATTTTCAAGAACAATTACTTCTAGTTTCATATTATATTTTTAATTTCAATATTTTACCTTTTGGCATAAATACTTTTACTTCTTTCATTATATTTCATCACCATTCTCTTCATCTTTTATCACTTGCCATATTGTGGATTGTTTTTGTGATATGGTTTTTTGGTTTGTTTTTGCAGATAAAACAATTGACTTACGGACTGTTGATTTGAAAAAACTGAAAGTGCGTGATTTAAAGAAAATTCTTAGTGACTGGGATGAGACTTGCGAAGGTTGTATCGAGAAGACAGATTTCATCAAAAGAATAGAAGAACTTAAGCCTCAGTATATGCATCAAGAATTGTAAAATATTAAATTACTATCATAATTGAGAACTCTTAAGCAATTTAGCCTCGATCCTGTTTCAAATGGCAAAGGATGACAAAAAATGGATAAGAAAAATATTGTAATATACCAGCAATGTCTGATGTGTGGTGTGAATTTGTGTGAATTTGCTCCAGATGCTACATCATTGCATGACTATTACAGCAGGTGTTATTTATTTTATTTCCTTTTCATTTTATTTATTTCATGTTCAGGATAAGTAATCAATTATAATTGTATCCCTTTTCAGTGTAGTTTTGAGAAATCAGAGCCCCCTTCATTGTATTGTAAGCATTTAGTGGTTATTTCTATTAGCCATGGTAAGTGGATGATGCTGTAAGATACTAGTTCAGTAGCAACTTGTGAAACTGCAACATCAAATAAGATTTATGCAGTGTTAAGAGGTTTATTGTTGCTAAAGTTTTTGTCAGTATCAAAACTACTCTGGCAAAGAAGTATTTAATGTAACATTGATATACTTAATTATGTATTATATGCACATGTGTTCTTGAGCCCTGGAATACCTACTCCTTCTCCTTCACTAACATTAGAGGATTTAAGAATAAACGACAGCAATGTTCATTGAAAAAATTTGGTAACAAGAAATATTCACTTCTAATAGAATCTCTTTTGCACTGAAAAATAAGCTACAGAGTTGAAATACTCCCTGCCTCTTGCATCAAGGAAATGAAGGTTCAAGAAAACTTGTGCCCTCCCCCCATGTTTTTACTGCTGTAAGCATTCTTGAGCAACATGTGAATATGAGAATCAACCCAAAGTTACTGTGTATTTTTTTCCAATTGTGGCATTAAATGTTATTTCAAACAAGTGGAGTGTTTATGAGTTGTATGAATGTTTGGGGAATCAGTTGAGTGTAAAGTGCTGAGAATTTGACTATTTGAATATTAATTCATGTACTTTTATATGGGATGGTCAGAAAGAATCTCCTTTAAAGGTGAACATATGAAATTTAATTTAAATGTTAGTACATGTGAAATGCCGTTTGAGCCTACATTAAAGTTGGACTACAGATTTCCTGTTCAAATTGTGAAAAGAATCTAATTCAGTCTGTGAATTTACAAAGAGACAAACTACGACCAAAGTATTGAATGTATTGTGAAATGTATTTAGATAACTAAATGCAGAATAGCATGCATCTGTGAATAAATCTATTCAACAGGGAGAATGTCTATTAATACACCTATAAACACAAAAATTAACTGATGTACTTGCAGAATTACATATTTGCTGGCACATGCAGCTGTTTTACATCTGTTTCCCTATAAACATTGTAAGTTTTTGTCTTCAGATTTTTCTTTGGAAGCCAAAGAACAAATAAATGCTAAAAGGGGTGGGCTTGCCCCTCTCCTGGATCTGCTACTCTGCATCTGCAGAACAATTAGGGAAAACGAACTGGATAAACCCTTAGCCACAAAAATATTAATGAATGTTTTTTTCGAATGATTATGATTGCATGAAATAACTTATTTACATTTAACATAAGATTTCTTTTTCTCGGTAAATATTTCATTTTGTATACTAGTGTTATTCAAACAGAGGTATGCCTTCCCAGGGAGGTGCGAAAGTTTCCAAGCAAGAACTTCGTAAAATTAAGAAAATAGTGCTCTAATGCTTAATAATGCTGTAATTTGTAAATTTCACAACTTACTGATCTTTAGTCAGACAACACAAAGATTAAATTAAACTGCAAACATTATCCAAATGTAAGGAAGAAGTATCCAGAATTAAATAAGGAGGCCTTGTGTATTTTGCAACTTCCTTCCTATGTGAAGCAGGATTTTCACAACAAAATATAGATCAAGAATAAATATCCAGAATGAGATGCTTATTGCCATTTCTGCATTAGTGCTGAGA
The DNA here is from genome assembly GCA_964035755.1 of Teleogryllus oceanicus. NCBI lineage: Eukaryota > Metazoa > Arthropoda > Insecta > Orthoptera > Gryllidae > Teleogryllus > Teleogryllus oceanicus. The sequence goes on along the minus strand of CAXIVR010000001.1, from coordinate 312,472,748 downwards.
TCCAATGTACTGGATGACACCAAACAAGCCCGTCGATCTCGCTGACCTTTCTGAACTATCAATGATTTTTATAGTTTTCCGCACTTTGTCAAATATTAATTAAATTCAGTACAGCAGTGAATAGTGCTAATCACGAGCAATAATTATTTTGCACACAAAGTATATAATAATAAAGTATACATGATAGCCATACTTTCAGAAAAATATATTTAGTTATCAACAATTTAATTTTACTGAGGGGAGGTGTGTGCAGAATTTGTTACCTGAAGGTAACTGTCCTGGCAGCAAAAAGTGTAAAACCCACTGTTGAATACGATTAGACATAATTATTTTGATTTCATCGCATTAATTTCTCAGGGAATTTAACATGATTGTACTTACCTGGATTTTTTCCAGAAATTTGTGGAAATGGAAACTGGTAACTGTTTTTTGAAAGAAAATGTTAGGTAATTATGTTGACTTTGCATGTATAGTGCATACTAAGTACCACTCTGTAGGCATTTCTTAATAAGTACAATTTCTTTTTTTTTTTTAATCAGAGGAAACTTCCTTAATTTGCTATTCACATTTTAACTATAAGGCACTTGTTCTCCGCTTCACTACATTGTCACTGATGTGATTCTTGAGCTCTTCAAAAATGAAGTCATTTTAAAACAACTGAACAACCCAATTCTGATAGTTTTAACCCAAGTTTTAGAGAAACTGTAATGGTCCATTTCGTGGCATGTTCAGGGACCTGTCTGATATGGCTAATGCTGTGGGGGGGGGGGGGGCGCAATTTAAAAATATGTTAAACAATATTTATAAATGAACAAAATTTCGTAGGTGCACACGGGTCTAGTAGATTCATTGCATTTTGAGAATTAATGTTGTGAGTTGTTTTATGAACTTCTTGTGTGGTAGGTGAAAGTTTACAAGATATGGTGGCATCCTGTGTTGAACTATTTTCTATCAGGCAGAAAGATTATCATCAGATAAGCTGGAGGGTAATAGGTCATGTAGCAATTCTTTGTTTGGTGTGTGACACATAGAATTGCCACATATCACGTGTCTAATCGTATCATATGCAGTTTGCTGACCTGGAGCCATTGTGTTGTTTTCTCTGCTCATGCCTTAGCTTACATGAATGCTTCATGTATTTGTAGGTGTTAGAATAACATATGTTCCCCTTGTTTTTCTATTCTCAAAACGAGTAAAGGTTTTCATCTGCAAATTGCAGATGACTTAGGAAAGACACAAGAACTTCTCTTAGAAGACCATGTTGGAAATGAATACTTCAAAGAAAATTCCGATTGTGAATCAAAAGATAACTTGAAAGAAAAGTGTGTGTATGTATGTATGTATGTATGTATGTGTGTGTGTGTGTGTGTGTGTGGATATGGATCATGAAGTAGGCAAATAGGATTTAGAACAATATCATAACATTGTGGAGGGCACTTATTTTTTACAGGTATGCAAACTTTATGAATATATAGGCAATGAAACTTTTTTTCTCATCTTCAAAATATTGCTGCACTAAACAGGAGTGTAATTTATTGAGGAAATTACTAATAACACACAGATCAGAGTACCGACATAGAACGAACAAGTGAAAAAAAATTCAAAAATATATTGTCGCACAAAAGGTTTGTAAAAATTTGCTACTTCTTTTAGGTTTACACAAATGTGCAAAAAATATTTGTGAATTAATATAAGTAACACCACTATTTATAATGGTAGTCGTTTTTGTGGCTCCCGGACAGCAGAAAACTGATGATGGCTAAGCCATCGAAAGCTGCTATTTGTGAAATAAATACTATTGTTGACAATGACAACGCCTTCAATCATTCCAATTATGTAAATGTCAACTACAACTCACCACTGAATCAATACAATTTTTCATTACCAGGGCCTGGCAGGAAGAGTATTGAGAAATATCAGTTTTCCCCTGCAGCATATTGCTGTGTAAGCAATATACAGAAAGTAACAAATTGACAGCCACAAAAGAAATCCTCCAAAAAAAAAATTAGTTGCACACAGAAGAAAATGCATCCAAGCCTTTTGCTTCCAACTGTTAAGTAGCAACATCTTTGGTTTGATTTATCTATTTCTACTTCTATAATTTACCAAAAATATGATTAAAATTACCCTTGTTTTTTCATTTTTTCCAGGAAGTTTGTAAGTAGAAATGAAAGTCATTAACTCAAATGAAATATTGAAGCATGAGTTTATTATTAGAAACAATTTTATGAATACAGGAAATATGTCACACCAGATATATAAAATATATACTGTAAAAAAAGCATGAGAATAAAGATAGGAAATATTATTTAAATTAACTTAATATAAAAAATCTGAAATACATAATAATAGGGACTGACAGAAGCTTTATAGCATAAAATGAACAATATGGCAAGTGTCAAATGTTTCACAACCTATCTTTTTTCCAGTACTTTGAACAGGCATAGGTATTATGGTCAAGTATTATATGGAGAGTAGCAAAAACCTTGAAATTAACTATATGCCATCAAATAACTGATCAAACACAAAAACAAAAAATATATTGTCAATTTCCTTTAGCAAACTTCAGAAAAATACATATATCCTATAATTTTCAATACATATTTTCCATAACCTCTGAAATTCCCATGAAAGTATGCACAGCATATTTATGCTATTAAGTTCTATTATGCTACACTTGTTCCCAACAAAAAACCAACAGTTCACTCGTGAACTTTGTGTAAAGATAATTGAAATAATGTGTGTAAGATTTGTCAATACAATTCAGTTGTGGTCAGAGTTCTTAAGAACAGCAATGGAAATTTGCATGAGAGTATATCACATTTCTTTCAAGGTGTAGAAATGTAACTTCCAAGTTGCAGAAAGAGAATATAAAGGCAAGGTTCGTTTTAGATGAATTTATATTAACTTATTAGAATTTATATTAACTTCATAGAGACTGGTAACTGATACAATGTAATATTCAGTTTTTGATTCCACAGCAATGTTTATAATAATTTTTGGAGATTGCAGTGTTGATATGAAGAAACAAGTTAGTCTCCTTGAAAATTAAAGCGAGTTGTGTTTATGATTGTGTCTAATGAAAACGAAAATTTAGCATTAGTTAACACACACATGCAGAATTTCCTGTTCCTAAAGCCTGTGTATTAGATCCCATTACGTTACCAAAATGTATTTCTTGAGAAAAAGCAAAATAATTTGAGAAGAAAATTCAATTAGAAATTATTTTGTGGAAAAATTTAATTTTTGAGTTTGCAATTCCCACTTCTTCCACTATATCAATAAACTAGCCCCATGATATGAAAGTAATAAGAAACTTAGAAGCAAGCAGAAGTAATAAATGTACACATTACAGAATTGTTTTCCTTACTTTCAGAACTTAAATATGGATTCAGGAAATATATTTCTCAATTTTGTTCGCATTATCATGCATTTAATTCAGAACATTAAATTTGTTAACATCGTGTTTCAAAAACTAAGCATTCAAATAGATTCAAATAAGTATTAATTATCTTGTAACTGTAACATTGCCTTGTTCCTAGATATTGTTCTCTTTGTTGAAAAGAATAATTTTTAATACACATCATTTTTAAGTATTTCAATAGATGATGGTATATGAGCATTAGAATACAATAATGGTCATTTTGTAACATGAAATAAGCATATAAATAATACACTATGATATTTCTGACACCTAGGAACCAGCCACAGCAAATGACAATACAAAATTCTCCTTCAAATAGGAAATTACTGAACTTTGGCATGTTTTATTCAGAACACACACACTTTAAACACACTAAAAAAATTACTCTTTCTGAATAGAGAGAAAGAGAGGGAAAAAAAAATAGTGCAGTTTCATCATGTGTAAATTGCACTGAACAAAACTATAAGTATACAAGGGTCAAAGAGAACAATGAAACAAAAATAAAATATAAAACTACATATTCTCTAAAGAGAAAAAAAATATGATCCAACAATGTACATAATATTGTTGGAACTATCCAAAAACCCAAAAAAACTAAACAGACTTTAAAGTCTGTCTCCAAATTTGGGAAGTTTGTAACCATTACAAAGAATTCATTATATATTAATATCTTTTACAATACATTCTTTATCATTCAATTGTCCATAAATTTTTTGTCATTACATTAATCCTATGTCGCCATTTCATTACATTAATCTTATTTCAATTTTTTTTTCAGTATTATTTAATTACTTATATATCTACACTTACATAAGAAATTTTTCAGAACAAAACATTAAGAAAGAACCATTAGGATGTACTGTGAATATTAAGAATATTAAGTCTTCAATACATTCATTCGTTCGTTCATTCATTCATTACGTAACAATAAACCATTACATTATTTATACTTAACTTATGCATTTCAGCAGCAAAACTGAAAACAGTGGTACATTACTCAGCTCAACATGCATACGAATAAACGTTTCATACAATATGATGTAACACCAAAATTGATGACAGCAGATGAAACTACTTTTAAATTTAACATTTTACGCCCTTCAAATGCAAAATAACATGCATGCATTCAGTTACAAATTTTTAAAAACTTTTTTTATAATTACAAAGTGTTTTCACTTCATTTGTATTTCCACAAAACAATCACACTATGCCAGCAAATAAATTCAATAATACATTTTTAACATTGTTAAAACCAAATGGTCTCCACAAATCTTGTTGACATGACCATATCAAGTTATGGTACATGCAGAGTCCATTTAATCACAGATGATTTTGACTAGAACTGAAAAAGCAAACAACAAATAAATTTAAAAAAAACAAAAAAAAACACACATTTTAAAAATGTAAATATAATATATTAGGCAACATGTTAGGGTATTTTATACTCTGAAAGAAGTTGAAGTGCTTACATTCACTTTTCACTTGCAGCTATACAATACATAGGAAAGTTTGCTTCAATTGGGATTCAAATTTAAATATTAACAACAAAAACAAAATAAAAAATAATGAAGAAAAACATGACATATATTTGAGCCCTCACTGTAAAATACGCAACAATGTTCTACATGCTTATAGGCATGACGGGGTTTGTTGTTGTTATTGTCATTTTTTTCTTTCCCAAAATGGGACACTTTTTTCTCTCTCCATACACCATGCTCCATTACATCAAACATACATGCTTTATGATCTTTATTATTTTTGCATTCAGCATTTTTACATATTTCCAATTCGTTTTTCACATTTATGACTTCATTTCACGTTTCGGCCATCAGGTTGTGGCCTTCTTCAGAACTATGAAGAGGGCCACAATATGATGGCCGACAGCCCCATCGGAAAGTTTATCTATTTGTTATAAGTTTGTAAGTTTAATATTATTCAAAAAAATTCTTTGGTGTGTGTTTGTTCAAAGCTTTTCTTGGAAATTTGCCATTCGAGTCCTTGACTGTTTAATTTTTGAGTTAGGTGTCGTCTCACATTCCCTAAAATAAGACAGTCATATACAGGGGCAGATTTCAATGAAATGTAATTTTTTTCCCCCTTTAGAACGATGATTTTTAGTATAGACATTAATTTTATGTCATGACAAAAGGAAGGAGCTTTGATTACATCAGTAATATATCCAACAGCTTCAGTAGCTCACCTGAACTAATTTTGATCAAATTTTTGAAGTAATTTTTCATTCCTTTCAGAAATTTTAAAAACATTTTAAGAGCATTTTATTGATCATTTTGGCGATGTCTTAGGTCATCAAAATCCAGCCTCTAGTCATACATTATGTGATCCACTTATGGTTCTCCACTTACAGTATTGATTTCATTGCATTTATAAATTTCTATTGATAATTTCTCTTAAATCCTTTTATTGTTTTGTTTCTTGCCATCGCAAGAAACAAAACCATTTCCATTTCATCTTGACTCTTTGCTTATGACTGACTTTTTAATTTTTTGATTAATATTTTTCCATAACTTTTTTTGGTAGTGCTGTGTGTTGCTGTTTTTGCTAGCTGGTCTGCTTTTTCATAACTGTTGTTATTGTTGTGAGAATTCACCCATTGAATGTTAATTATCGAATTCTCTGTTTGTAGTTCTCTAATTTTTAGTCTTATTTCTTGTATCAAGTAGTCATAATCATTGGTCTGGTGACACATTTATTACATTGATACTGGCTGAGTAAAATATCAATGTTTTATCAATTTGTTTTTCATCGTTTGTCGACTATTTCTTTTTCTTTCATAATTTCTATGGTTTCATATAAGGCATATTGTTCTGCTTAATTTACAGAGTAATTATTTAAGTAATTGAAGTTACAATCCATTTGTAAATTTGTTGTCACTGTAAATAGCTACTCTTGATCCCACTCCTTTTTCATGTTTGCATCTATCTGTAAATATTTCAAAGATAAAAATTCAAAGAGTTTTTTTTTTTCTCCATTTGTATCATTTGTGCTGTGTGGGGCTACAAGTTATATGTTGTTTATCTACAGTGCCTTTGTATGTGAATGCTTGTGTGTGTGCGTGTGTGTGCGTGTGCGTGTGTGTGTGTGTGTGTGTGGTGTGTGTGTGTGTGTGTGTGTGTTGGTGTGGGATTTTTTGCGTGTGCGCCTGCTTGTATGCGCGCGTGTGCGCCTGCTTGTATGCGCGCGTGTGCGTGCTTGTATGCATGTGTATTGTTCGTACTTGTGCGCGCGTGTTTGTGCTTGTGTTTGTGTATATGTACTTGTGTTTGTGTGTATGTACTTGTGTGCGTGTTTGTGATTGATTACTAGTGATTCCGGCCGCGTCAATTGCATCAGTCATTAGTCCTCTAAGTGTAGAGCATGTTTTTGCTCTGGAGGTGGCGGTGATTTTGTCCCGCTGGATGGCGAGAACCGGTGCCTACCAACCGGTGGCTAACGGCTTTCCCTAACCAGGTATCTCCATCAGTTGTGCAGGCTCTATGCTCCTGAACGGTCTCTGGGTATGTGTGGTAGAGTAGTGCATGTAAGTGTGGCGAGAAAGCAAGGCGCAAGATAGGACATGGCAATGGAAGGATAGATTGCGCGCGGTTTGTTTCTTAGGGTACTGCTCCGGCTTTCGCTTGGTATTGATCGGAGAAACCACTGAAAACTAGCGATAAAAGCAGCCGGCCGCTAGAATTCTCCTCCAGACAGAGACAGAACTCGATCCAGCTATCTGGGTAGTGGCGAAAATCGGTGTGCTTGTGCGTGTGAGTGGTGTAGTGTAGTATATATTCAAAATATTTACCACGTTTCTTTTCTTACTACATTTTGCTACTTTCTGCACCGGAATGAATTTTCACGCAAGGGGTGGGGCGAGAACGTGGATAAATGGGTTAGCAAGCTCCATGTGTTTTTTTGTGGTGGGGTAGCTCAAAATGTAGTCTCATCAAGAAGATAACATAACATGACAAGTACTGAGATGATAGACACAAAATTTTCTTTTTTTTATTTTATTTTTCTTTTTTTTGCAAAAACGTACATTCCCTGATGTCACAATGAATGAAGGCCGGATTTTCGTGCAGTAAAACTCTCTAAAATGTACAGTGAAAACACACAAACGTGCAATAAAAATTTGAACATTTTGCAACATTTGCATTATGTAGCCTAAAAGCTCCAATTAAACCACTTATCAATTTATTTTAATTTTTGTTGTGAAATTTTTAAATATTATAATTTTAGTGTTTTTATTAAAATTATTTTTACTACATATGGCGGGGCGCAAGTAAAAGGGGATATATCCAGTTTTTGTTGAAAATGGGTATGCCAAGACATTGCTTTACTACGATACTATCATCGTGAAAAGAAGGATAAGTGGTATTTCAATTTTCCCATTAAAATTTAATAGCACAAATGAAATGTCACTTATCCTTTTGCACACAATGATGTTATTGTAACCAATGTCGACGTATGGAAACCAATGTCGATGTATACTCATTTTGGAGAAAAACGTGACATATCTTCTTTTACAAGCGCACCCGCCATGTAGTATTTATTTTAATTCTTCACTCACAAAATTAAATTAGCACAAAAAGTAAATATAAAAATTGAAAAAAAATACCTTCAGGAACAAAATGTAGTTAAGTTGAACAAGAAATATACTTAATTATTTGCATTATAATTAACATAATTTACAAGTTTGTACATTCCAAGATTATTTTCTGTGAAATTACTGAACCTTCTATTATCTAACATACGGCGATGGTGTAGCGGTTAGCGTGTCGGACTGCTATAGTTTGCGGGTTCAAACCCGATCGATGCCGTGGATTTTTAAGGGCGAAAAAATCCTTCGTACGCCTTCCTTCGGAGGGGAAGTAAAGCCGGCTGTCCCATGTTAGTACATTTACTGCATGTAAAAGATCCTCAAGCCTAAATGACGCCTCTGAGCTAAATTCAAATCGCCTGTTTCGTCGCCCAAGTAATACCTTCTTTCTCTCACGATAGGTGAAAGGAGCGTAACGAAATTTGCGTGGTCAGACGGAAGAGCAGGCCTCATGGCCACGTAAAATAAGGCAAATTCAATTCAATTTCAGACAAAAAACTTTGTTCTGTCAAATGTCAAAAATGTCTGTGTCGAACTCCGGCATACGTGTGCACGCAGCTAAAAGCTGTCAGAAAGCGTGTTCATTCTCTCTCGATTTCGCAGGGCAATACCTGTTCCGAGGAATTCGACGAATTAGACACCCAGTACAGCTCCCCACTAAGCTTCGCGCCCAGACGTAAGGTCAAATGTGATTCGCGCGTGCAATCCTCGTGTTGGAAAGTTCAGCGAAGACTGACAAACCGGATATATGATCCGATTGAGAAGATACACCACGGACATAGCGCTGGTTGAGCGACCACAACCAGCGCTATGACCGAGTCCATTCATTTTGTCAAAAACAGTTTAAAGTTATGTGACGTGCTACGGAGAGAAGTGAATTCTGGGCCCGTTTTCGTAATTCTGGGTTCGTTCGTGGCAACACTACTCCCTATTCCCAACTGCAATCCCTCGGAATCTTTAATTAGACAATAGGTATGGTGAAAGAGCTCGACGCTCAGATCGTAGGGCAACTAAACGTAGAACTGACACATAATAAACGACAGTCTGGTTTCACAGACCACCAAATGCTCTGCCAGGTTCCCCCCTCCAAATTGAAACCTTTAAAAATGTAAATTAAAACAACTTGATAATATAAGGATTATATTTTATGCGATAAAACTATTAATTTTGCAAATTCGTCCAGTAAAAGAACCCCAAATGTGCAATTTTCTGGCAGCATTACCCAAAACGTGCAATTTTGTACAAAATAAAACTAGTACTAAAATAAGTCCGTTTCATCATTTAAATTTCAGTCAAGGTTTCTTCCAGTTTTAAGTTACCAAAGAAAATATGTAGTTACATGGGAATCCGGTCCTTACTCATAATTAAGCAAAAGTTATCTACGCATCAAAGGCTTTGTAAGGGTTCTAATGATCAAATGGCGACAGAAAGGCGGAGGGCCTTTGGCCTGAATTCAATAACGAGCAATAACGTATCAGTAGAAACTAGTGGTGTCCCAATAGCACATATCTTCTCGCATTATTTCTAAATAATGAAAAATAATAAGGATATTTTGAACGGTAGTAACAAAATTAAAGCAATGTGGAATATCGTAAAAAATACAACCTCATCATCTCGATACCTTGTAAGTTATGTTGTTTTAAAAGATAATGAAAAAAATAAGTAACCCGAAAAAAGTTTCATATCTTTTCAACCAACACTTTTCTAGAATTGCGGCTGATCTCACGAAGGGACTAAAACCACAAAAATTCAATATCGTACGCTTCCCCAAAAGTTTCCGACACGATGTATATTGTCGAAACTTCTTCCAAAGATATCTTCAGAATAGTCAGTAAGCTAAAAAATAAATATTCATCTGGTTTAGAGGAGTTTCCGGACTGTTTACTAAAAACTTGTGCACCTGCCTTTATACACCCGTTAACTCACATTTTAATGCTTTTTTTATGTACAGGAATATTTCCAGATATTTTCAAAACAGCAAAAATGAAATTTGAAAGAAAGGAACAAAAATGAAATTCAAAATTGTAGGCCTATTTCTCTTTTGTCAGTTTTCTCAAAAATATTAGAGAGGCTTTTCTACACTCTAATGCAATTTTTTCTCGGGAAAAACGAAGCGTTTTCAGACCCTGAACACGGTTTTAGACAATCAAAATCTACGGAAACTGCCTTTTACCCCTATAAAGATGTTGCATCATCAATGGACCAAAATGAAGCACCCATTGAAATATTTTTATAACTTTCGAAAGCTTTTGACGTCATTGACCATAACATCTTGCTCTCAAAAATACCTTCATATGGAATTCGTAATCTTGCATTAGATTGGATAACCTCGTACCTAAAACATCGAACTCCAAGAGTAGAAATACCGTACTGAAACGAAACATTTACTTATCTTTCCAATTCTTTGCCAATTGAGCATGGGGTCCCGCAAGGTTCGATCCTAGGTCCTATCCTCTTTCTGATTTATGTAAACAATATGCCCTCCTTTATTTAAAGTGAAAGAATAGTTCTGTTTGTCGATGACACGAATGTTCTTGGCAAAATAAGAAGCAATAAGTAGTACAATTTCAAAAGTTTCAAATTGGTTTTGTAATAACAAATTAATAGTTAACGAAGGAAAATCTGTTTCAATGCATTTTTGCATTTCAAATCGGCAATCGCAAGTTCCATTGAAAACGAACAAAATGCAATTAGCCGATGTTAAAGTATCAAAAGTTCTAGGTCTCTCAATTCAAACCTCAAATGAAATGGAAGGAATGCTCAACATTACTTTCCATCCTGGTCACGTCGAATCCGTTTTAAAGCTTTTCAGCATTGCTCAACATGATGCCTCATGATATGCACGGCGAATATCTACCAGGAAGAACGGTCTCGATGTAGACATACAAAAGGCAATAACAGGTCTACAAGTAAAAAGCAGCATAGTTTTTTTATACATTTGCTTACAGATTTCAACTTGGAAAAACGAACGAAAATATCAAACATTTTCCATCTCGACATTTTTATGCTACACTCAAATTTTCTTTGCAATTGGCGTAAAATTCCTAATAAACTTAAAATGTTTTTTTTAAGGCCTTAAAACTACGACTTCTCACATTAATGGTATCAACTATAGCTGAACTTGGCAATAAGTGAAAAAAAAGTTAATGGCTGTAAAGAGTAGTGGTAGCGGGTGGTAGGTGAAGTAGTTTTAGCGTTTACGGGAAGGTCGCATAATCATGTCGAAACAGGTTAAAAGTTGATAATGAGTAATATGAGCATGTTTAGACTTATCTGAGGTACTAGGAATAAATATAAACAATGTTGTTTGGATGAGGTCCTGTTTCAACAAGAAAATTAAGTTCAATCTTATACCAAACTCTGTTTATATTTAGCATTCAGACGATATTGTGATTGTTATGTTAATCCTGAAATATGACTTGCAGAGGTTGTGTAAAATTTCTCCTGACAGCTGTTATATATATGTGGTGAATACATAGTAAAAAGCCAACAAAGAAACGTGAGTGAAGAAAGTTTATTTCGCGTATTTCAAATTGGAACTTGGAGATCAAGGCAAAACATGGGCTTCGCTTAAGGTGTGCAGAAGATGCGAGAAAGATCTTTGTAGTTTGAGAGTAAGAAAAACTCATTTCGTTGTGGCATGCCTATGATATGGCATGAACAGAAAAATTATACACCAGACTACTTTTGTTCGGTAGATGTGAAAGAATTTAATACAAAAAATTAAAATACAATATCTTACTCTAACCTTGACTCAGCAATTTGCCCAATGACCCATGGTTCTGAAATATCAATTCCACAGCCACCTTCAATTTAGATATCTTGTGAGAGTCCAAGGAGTCGGACGCATCTGCTTCCCAGAACGAATCTAGTTTAGATTTTTATGTTGACGAGGGACCTCAACTTTATTCTCAGAATGCGCTCAATGACCTAGTAAGAGACTTGGTCTAACAAAAGATGCAGCCAAATTACTACGATGAAGACTAGAAAACAAAATACTGCTATAGTCTAGGACCTCGTTTGCGTGGCACAGGCATCGAGAGAGGGATACCAAGTTTTTCTCCAAAGAGGGAAATTGGATTTATTGTAATGATGTTCATGGGCTCATAAAGTGCATTGAAATAGAATGTGATTCATCAGAATGGCGCATATTTGTTGATTCGTCTAAAACTAGTCTCAAAGCAGTCTTGTTGAATAATAGACATGAATTTGCATCTCAACCTATGGGAACTCGGTTCATATGAAAGAAAACTATAATGATTTGGCTACGATTCTTGAGAAAATCAAATATTAAGAACATAAATGAGTGGTCTGTGGAGATTTCAAAATACTAACAATGTTCGGTCAGCAAGGAGGTTACACAAAAAATCATTGCTTTCTTTGTTTATGAGATAGTGGAGCCACACACCTGCACTGGACAAACACAAGATTGACGACCTCGAGACAGTTTAACCCCCGCCGACACGTCATCAATACGACCTTGGTTCCCCCAGAACAAGTATTATTACCTCCTCATCGTAGTATCCGTAAATTGGGGCTTAAAAAGCAGTTTGTCAAATCACTGCCAAGAGATGGAGATTGTTTCAGAGATGTGTTCCAAGTTTCCGAAACCGAAGCCAAGATAAAAGAGAGAATTTTCATTGGCCCCAACATAAAACTTCTGATAACCTGTTTGTAGAAACAATGAAAACAAGGGGGGGAAAGCTTGGGCCTTCAAGAATGTAGTGTACAAGTTTCTGGAGAATACTAAGGACCCTGACTACAAAACCATGGTACAACGCACGCTGGCGGCATATGAAGCTCAAGGATATAAAACGAGCTTAAAAGTTCATTACTTACACTTCCCTATTGACTACTTTCCTGGAACTTGGGAGTTTATAGTGAAGAACAGGGTGAAAGATTTTACCAGGATGTCAATGATTTTGAGAAACGTTTCCAAGGAAAATGTTGGCTGACTACTGGTGGATGATCTATCGAGAAACCAAAGAAGGAAATCGGAAACGAGTTCGGAGAAGCATGAAAGACAGAAAGAAAGAAAGGAAAAAAACAAAAATTCACACATTAGACCTAAGACCTTAGACCTAAAATGTTTTATAAATATCAGAAACAATTTTTTGATTACTTGTAATAAAATAAATATATTTAGTTCACTGTAACAAATACGGTTTTTGTTTTTCTGTTTGTCTTTTTGTCGCGAACTGGTCACCTCGGGACCACGCGAACGTGCAACCCACCCGGGGTTAGTCACATTTATCGAGGGAAGGTGTGCACGTCACTTTTATGGGGGAACAGCATTTTCATGCCGAATCCGTTTCTACACTCAGGATTGTTAGAAGAAATGATGATGATGATGGATGAAATTGACAATCACAAATATACAGAGGCACACAAGCACAACCATGCTCGAGGCGGGACTCTTAGTCTAAACACAGATAATTACGTCAGCTTATTCTATGTAGGCCTGTAAATATGAACAAGTCGGAAACACGTTTCCCTCCTTTTCAAGAGTATTGGTTAAAATTAGGTTGCGATAAGATCGACGATATTCACCAGAATCACCAACTATGAAAGACGAGACCACGCGACTTCTCTTGGAATAATTAGTGGTGCATGGATTATATGACTATTTGAAACGGTTACGTAATGTTATAATACTATCTGAACCCGCAAATGTGTTTCCGCTTGCATTTTATTATGCATGGCGGGCTTCAAATTCACGTATTTGGGTTTGGCAACCTGAAAGAATACCCACTTTTTCTATTTTTTTTCTGTCCATATTACAACCTTCCCGGCGTTATAAAAAGGAAGTTGAACAGCAACACATTAAAAAATCATGACTTTTTGGAATATTTAATTTTGAAGAATTAACAAAAATCTATCATGGATACTGTAGTAGTAGGAAAACCTTTAAACTACTGCAATTTTCAAAAATTCAGATTGATAACTGATTCTGGGAGCGTCAACTAGTAAGGTAATTAGTCCCGTAACTGTAGTGCATCATCTTTCCTTGGGAGGTAGCGGTGATCTTCCCCCATGGCACGTTTATTAGCGTACTGTTCAGGCATTCGCCTGGTACTAAACGGAGACACGGAGGAAAACTACCGATCAGAGCAGCCGGACGCTAGAATTCTCCTCCAGACAGCAACTGAATTCGACCTAGCTATCAAGCTAGTGTCGAAACTCCTGCTGCAGTCGGGGCTCGAACCTAGGACCTCCCAGACAGAGGCACTGCAGTAACATCAGTTCATGCCCTGAGCCACCTCTCCCAGACAAAAATTCAGAGTTCAACTAAAATTGGTCCGGCGCGTTTTTTAAGTGTATATTTGAAAAAAATGTCGAAGCAAAAACTTGAACTTTTTTTAGAAAAATTCTGAAATTGCCATTGATATTTCAATGTAAAATACGCCCAAAAAATCAAAATATCCGTTTCAAATTCGCAGGACCTAGCGATCAGCCAGAACGGAATATAAGTTTTTTGAGAAATCCAATAAACATTTTAGGCGCTAATGTGGTCCACAGACGGACACACAGACATGATCGTAAACGAATTGTTAGGTATCAAAAACCCCAAAAAGATTTCCAATTACACATTTACAAGGAAGTAATTTACAACATAAAGGAACAAAAATTATCCACTTTCTTGGTACCAGGGACCCACAACACTAGCTTTTTCTGTTAAAAAAATCGCCACTTTTCGCTGCGGCATTGCAATACTTGTTTCTTTACTACGTAAGTATGAACTAGGCGAGAAAGTGAAAAGTGCACGGCCTTCCACAAGTAACGAACCTGTTTAATCGTGTACATTAGTTTTTTATTCTTCGGATCTATCAGACCTACAAAGTGTATTTTTGATGAGAATTTGAATTGGACGTGTTGGTCTTGTGGAAAGCGATGCTTTGGCACTTGGAAGAAAATTGCTGGAGCACTTTGGACAATCTGCTGCCTTCCGTTTCTGGACAACATAGATTCGAGTGCTCATATCATTGTTAGTTCATAAAAGATGCCATGATGCCTGCATGACACCATACAGGAAAGTCTGTCAAACGAATGTTTCGAAATGAACGGGATATCCGTCCGTATCATTAGACATATCGGTAAAACACTGATAACGCTGACACATTTACACCGACTGCTAATGTGTTGATAAATCGCATCGAGAAACCAGTTGTAATTCTCCCGAATGAACGGTATAACATCCACAAAAAGGGACTTTAAACTTTTAGATGAAAACTTGGAGAAACTGAAAATAAATTTCGAAGAGCAATTTTTTATCAACAAACTATACATTTCAAAATCAGCGATCGACTCTTAGCGATCCAAAGACTTTCCCATCTTAGAATATAATTTTTTTGTTTAATTGCAGTTTGCAGATTTTTGTGTTCGTTATTTAACCATACTATGTTACTGGCGCACTATCTTTCGCAATTCAGTACAGGAGAGTACAATTTTGTAGAAACGCTTTAAAGAAA
Source organism: Teleogryllus oceanicus (assembly GCA_964035755.1). Taxonomy (NCBI): domain Eukaryota; kingdom Metazoa; phylum Arthropoda; class Insecta; order Orthoptera; family Gryllidae; genus Teleogryllus; species Teleogryllus oceanicus. The sequence continues at coordinate 312,457,258 of CAXIVR010000001.1, read as the reverse complement.
ATTCAGATTATTTTGTTGTTCAAGGAAACGCATGTTAACGCTTGAAATGTTTCAGAAAAGTTTTTTTGTCGGTGGAACATTCGATCTCGGGGCTGACGTGGACGCAGGTTTTCTCGAAATGTTTTTTTGGTTAAATCGAATCGGCTACTTCAGTAATTCTGTGAAGAACATTTGTTGCATCTCGTAAATAGTATTTGAAGCAAGTACCATTAAAAATTACATTAAAATCGATGAAATCAGCAAAAAATGCATTAGAAATGACGAAAAAAGGTAAAAATGACTTATTACTCGAAATCTATAAGAAATGCAAAAAAAAATAACCTATACAAATGGGTCATTTCCTTTTGTCATAACATAAATTGATTTATATTCTAAACGACATTGTTCCAAAGTGAAATGGGAAAAAAATGACATTTCATTAAAATCCGCCCCCAATTATAACAGATAAAGCCAGCAGGGATACACCCAAGTACAGGCTTAGAAATAAAAAAAATAACTAGGTTGTAATGGTGGCAGAATGACAAATCGAGGAAATATAGACATACGAAGAGAACCTTTTTTTTTAAATGTTAAAAAACATTGCCTATATTTCACGCAAAATATTTGTTTGCACTAACGGTGCGAATCTACAATTTTTTGACTTTTACAGAAAGTAATACGGCGCCAAGATTTCATTATTTCCATACATATACTTTAAAAGTATAACTTAGAGGTCACTGTGGACGACACCCGGTTTTTGGAAGATTAAAAGGTTAAACTCGTGGCTCATTGCAAAGTTGCAAGCCTTTCACCACTGAGATCCGGGTTCGATTCCCGTCGAATCTCATGTGAAATTTGTTCCAACAAAACGAGTTCGGCTGCTTCACAAGGGCTAGTCCAACCCCTGGGAAGTGTCCTAAAACCCTACCACTATCCTTATTCCTTCCTAATTCTGGCCGCTGGGTAGTGACGTAGGAGGCGCGTACGCGGAGATGCTACCTGGCGGTCCTCTTGACAACCGACTACGACGAGACAATGTTCACGGTGGATTACTCCATAAAACAAGCGCAGTAATGGGAGGATTTCTCCAAGAAGCGCAAAGCGCTCAACGCCCCTCAAGGGGCTTGGAGACGCGTTGCGTCGAAGAAGACGCAACAAATTAAAAAAAAAAAATTAAAAAATTAAAAAAAAAAGAACAATGCTGAGGGAATATCCGAGTCTGTGTTTCCGTCTCTATTGTCTGAATACTAGCGCCTAAATTATGCGTAGTATTTTTTACAAACTGAATGCTCTCCGGTTGCTCTGACCTCACTCTAAGATCTGCGATTTTGAATAACATTCTCTAATTTTGGGGAATAATTTACATGAAGCGCCTGGAACGTTTTCAAAAATTTCTCAAAATGTCTCTATATGTTTTCTTTAACCTTTTGGTAGGGAGTGCTAAATATACTGTAACATAACAAACGCCATTTGTTCTATGTTGTTTTTAAGTACACAAATGTAATGTTTTTGCAATTCTCTCACGTCGTTAGTATTTATATTACCGGCGATTTGTATACATTATTGCAATTATGAATACATGTACTTTAAACGATATCTTCTGACGTTTCTCGAAAACTCAAACCCGGAGAGGTGGTTCAGTGCCACTAATAGGAGGTCCAAAGTTAGTCTCGACGTTGGCAGAATTTTCGACAATTCAGTCTGTGTATGTAGGAGAATTCAAACGGCCGGCTTGCTCTGATAGATAGCCTTCTGTGGTTTCTCCGCTCAACACCAGGGAATGCCAGAGCAGTACGCTAACAAACGGGCCACCGCTCGCCGTTCAAACGCGCGCGATCTTTCCTCCCTCTTCCTTGTCCTACTCTCACCCCTTTCTTGCACACACACTTACATGCACTACACAAACCAGGAGAACGGTCAGGAGCATAGAGCTTGTCCTGGCTGAAGCGGTAACTCGCTGTTGGAAGATACGTGGTTGGGGAAAACCCCGCTAGCTGACGGGAAGGTCGGCGCCGGATCTCATAATCCAACGGGAAGTTCACAGACACCTCACGAAGGAGAAACATGCACTTCACTTATGGGACTAATGACCTTAGCCGTGATTTTAGCGCATCCATAATCGCTAATCAATCAATTCATACCTCAAAAGTTTTCTATGAAAATGAGCTGAAAATTTCGCACATTCAGAAATGTTCAAATGCTATTTTTTCGAAAACGGTTCGTAATTTTTTCCCGAAATTTTTTGAATGGATAGTGCTAAATTGACTAAACATTATATCAATTCCATTTTGATCTATTCATTTTGTTTTTCCAAAAATTACATTATATTTTTTTTTTAATATTTCTCATGTTGTTAATATTTACATTACCAACGATTTGTATACATTATTGTATTTGTAAATACAATTACATTACATAATTTCTGATGATGTCTCATGAAAACTCAGAAATTTTTAGTGAAAATATGCTTCAAAATGTACTTTTTCAGAAACAGTCAAATGACATTTTCCCAAACACTGCTTCACATTTTTCAATGAAAATTTCCATATGGGACAAGGTTTTACTCTTCTATTATATTCTTAAAGTTATGTTTCAGTTCTATCATTAGAGGATTGAAAAATTCAAAAAAAGTGAAAAAGAGTAATTTTGGTGGTGATAGATGGCAGCTGGGAAGAGGGTGACGCAAAATCAAAAAGTTAGCCCAGAACAAACAAATTAGATACCTAACATATGAGAAAGTCTGTGCCAATCATTAACACAAATATTGTTTTATATATACTATGGCCAATAAAAGAAACATTAGCATTTGTTCTATTAGAATGTTCAACTAATCAGCAATATATTCCACAATAATATTCAAAATTTTTTTTTAAAAAATTAAATACAAAATTTTGTATTTTCTCTTCAAATAACTTCAGTAAAACAGTGCTATTGACAACAAAATACAATAATTATACAATTACACTTACAAAAGCAAAATAACAGAACTGAACACTATTTCCTAAATGTCATTATTTCTCTACAGAAAAATTATTATTGTCTGCCTATTCCACATTTTGTTTATAACATTGTCTCATTTTTGTAATATTTTGATTTTTAATGAAAAGATCATTTCTATAAATTACAATCCCATTGAGCATAATCAAAAATATTACAGCTATGAAAAACCTACTGGAATTACATAAATGCATTTCAAATAAGCATTTATGATAATAAATACTTAAATTAATTGCTACTTCAGAAATATCAGAGTAGAATCACGGGTCCCGTTTCCCCAGTGACAGCTTTTTTGACAATTCGCACTTCAACAACTCTCTTGATACCAACAATCATTTATCATAAGAAGAGAAAACAAAATACTTACACGTTTCAGAAATTCTTCAGCACAAATTCTAGCACGTGCATTAACAGCCAGTTTCATCTCACTAATTTCTTTATCAATTTCTTCCATAAAATGTATAACAAAATCAACTAGTTTGTGTTTGTACATTTGTTCTGTGTGGAAATTTGTTATCAGAAAACTGATATCATATCCCTGAAACGTATGATATTGAAATGGTAAGAATTTATGTACATTTTAACAAAAAACATGGAATTCAAAAAAAGGTTTCACACTTACTTCTACTGGTTTACGCCGTAACACAATAAAGTTTTCAGCTCTCATCATCATGAAACGCATAAATTTGTGACAAAGAATACGCTCAATCTCATCAGCCTGCTTTACAGCAATACTAATTCGTACAGAGTTAATTGAGGTCTCTATCAATACTTTCTCCTTTTCATTTCTACTTATTACTACAGGTGTGAGTAAAAGTTCTTTACTAGTTCTGAAAACAAACATTATTTACAAGTAAGTAATAATGATGAATTTGCAACTATATTGAATATACTTACATGTTAGTAACTCACCTAACTTCTACTTCAGGCTTATTGTGTCTCTCCACAACTTGTGATGAGAAATTATCTAGACACATTGCTGCTGTAAGAGTATGTCTTACAGCAGTCAAATATGGGCGCAAAGTAGCAGACTGAAAACATTCATTATACATTATCAGTATCATTCCTTATACATTTGGCAGTTCCATATAGCTACATCATACATACAGCGTTTATAAAAATTGAAATAGGACACACAATTTGTGTCCTATCCTGTTATTATTTATCAGGATAAAACAAAACAATTAAGTCAATAATAATGAAAGAATCACACCAGTATTGAATCATTGCCAGTACAATATTTTTGCAACACAAACAAATTAAAATGATCCATTTATTTTTGTTTAGTAAATAAAATAGAACTTGCCCACATGAAAGTCAATCACTATATTGACATGACAATTGAACATTAAAAATTACACTAATAAATATTAATGCACCACAATACAACCTTCACTCATGTACACATTATCCACAAATAATTGTGAATTTACAGTTTCTGGTCTTCCTTATCATACTCAGTTGTTTCTCCATAAAGAGCCTGAGCATCTTTTCTCAATTTGATTCGTTCAGCTCTGTCCCATTGACATGGCAATTTATAAAGGCTACATTAGAATCATTAAAAAGAGAAATCAAATGAATTGTTTTAATTTGAAATTTACTGAATTACAATTTTGTAGAAGAGCAACAACTATAATGGAAGTTTTTGAAATTGCAGCAAATGCCAGCAGACTAAATTTCTTTAATATCAGACATCATTTGCTCTTACAACTAATGTATATGTAGTTAAAGTGTAAGTTTTAAATGAAGTAAAGCCTCAACACATACTTTAAAAGATAATGTGCATGTGTTCAATAGAAAGTCACCGAATATCATTCTTACATGCTACTGAAATGTAAACTACAATTCTGCTATTTTCAAATTAAATATTACATTTAATTTTGAATTAAATAATACTCTCCCCACAAAAATTAAGTTAACATGAACATGAAATGCTTCGAGTTCTCCACCATTTTCATGGAGAAGAAGGAGTAATTTGGGAAAGTAATGAATGTTCACTTATCTGTACACAAAAGCAAGGAAACAAAACAACATCTTAACCTAATACAAACTGAATATAAGAATATAATCTACTTCCAAAACATTGTTATTTCCAATTTTCAGTCACAAGAATAAAGATCTTTTCAAAGAAATATTTGTATGGATAATAATTAATTGCAAGTCTTGATATACAACAAAATAGTAAACCTTAGAATTGACAGAGTGAACATCAAACAATAATTTTAAGAACACACATAGGGTTTTCTAAAATACCAGCTAACATGACTTGAATAACTTTTGTACAATAAATTCAGGGTGCACTTTCACTGATAAGCACGCCACAATTGTTCCCTCAGTTGTCTATCTCCTGAAGTCCAGGGAGGTAAATAATCAAGTGTTAAATACACACACTGTAGAAAAAGGAATCAACTTTATCTTACCATTTTGCATCAATTCTTCGGGAAATGCAAGAATGTTTTTTATCGCTTACTCGACCATACTTAACACATCATTCAATGTAACACCCGAAATTTGTCGGCCGAATACGTGTACAGAAACTACTTAATATACACTATTCTTGCACTCGCGCTCTCAAACTGATGAGGATGACACCAAAAAAGAATACTCTGTCCAAAATTTTAAAACTCTTGCAATTAAAAAACGAACTTCACAACCACTTGCAGCCGCCAGCAGCCACACCTGAGCCTAAAGCCCGCTACTCTTCTGCGCTTGTCTGACTCCAGCTATTATCTCTAGGTGGGAGCACCGCCCTTCCTTCAACTACTTTATTCTTTCCCTCATGGAAAATGCAAGCAGGCGCGGTAAGCATTCGGATGACGCATCAACGAATGCCAGTCACATACGAAAAATACATTACCGTTCAAAAGTTTTTGCTACAACTAGGAGATGTGAAAACTTCGAAACTAACAATAAAATTAATTACTGCAATTGTTCTCTTCCGGCAAGTGAGGACATTTTAAAAATTCGTATTATGTAAAACATGATCATTAACGTTACAAGTAACAATATCTTACTTTATGAATGAATAATTTAATATATGAATTATCGTTACTGAACATCTTAAAAATTATTAATAGTTATTGCAAGAAACAGTCCGCAGGGTGTCACAAATGTATGCTTATATTACAATTAATTACAGATATATTACTCCTTTATTATTTGGTGAAGTCTTTTTCCTAAAAGAATCTATTATTATCAATATCCAAACTTTCCAGCTTTTCCACTAATAATGGCTCATTGGTGGGAAGAGGAGGGAGGGGCTAATAGTTTCATATTTAGCAAAATGCAAAATTCTATGTAAGAAAACTTCAAGTCATTTACACTAAAAGCTCTACACCTCCCCGAGAAAAATCCTGGTTACGACACTCCACTTCTTCTTAATTGATATCAAGATTTTAATTATTAAATAGCACAAACATATGTAATTATCTCGGTAGAAACTAGTTTAATGCCTTACTTGGCTATCAGCTCTCACTAGTATAATGCCGATTGTTATTATAAATTTAAATTTTGTAGGGTGCGAAGGTCACGAACTGTTTGAAAATTTGAGTATAAGAAGAGACTTCGACTTTTAATACCAAATTTTGGGTCGGCGAGGCTCAATCACATTTTTTAATACAATTTTATACTGTCTTCTTATAGTATATTTTTTAAAATTTTTTAAAAAATATTTAAAATTTAAATTATTATTATTATTATTATTATTAACAATAATAACAACAACATGTGAATCTAATTAATCGCAAATTTATAAAATTCATGGCAAAGAAATACTATTAATAAATAATTTAAAATAACAATAACAACAAGAAATCTTACAGCAGCAATTTATATTTACACAACTGCAATAATTACATTCTCACTGGTTATTGCTAAATGGTCGAAAACTGATATTGAATCTTAGGAAATGCTTATCATTCCAAAAGCTGAACTTGAAGGGTTACATTCCCAAAGAAGTCAGCCAGTCATGGCATCTTAAATATCAACAATATTCATACCAAACTAAGGTGACCAGACATCCCAAATTAGCCGGGACACTCCCTTTTTTCCTTGTCCCGTAATTTTTGAAAAGAAAGTAGGAAGCCAAAATGTCCTGCTTTTATGTCAATAACTAATCGGCATAAACTGCCATCAACAATTTTAAATTTTACTTTCTCCTTACGAAATAGAGAAAAAGTTATGTTATGCTGCGCGACGAATTTTTGGCAGAAAATCTCTTATTACAGGACCCTGGTAACGAAAAACTGGATAAATCCAGTTGATAAAATTAGAAGAAAAAATCCTCTAACGCGTGGTGTATCCCGAATCCATCTTTTGTAGGTCCTTGATACCGAAAAATCGAATGCAGGCAAAACGTCTGTCTATCCGTCTGTGAACACTAGCGGCTAAACCATTCAGACGAGTTTCTCAAAAAGTGATATTAGCCAATCGATCTGGCAGATCGCAGCCCCTTGAATTTGAAACAGATATTGCAGTTTTGGGGGGTACATTACATGAAGCTCCTGGGACATTTTCCAAATTAAAAAATGGCTTCGTCGTTTTCGATTTAGTTTTGTTGTTGGATAGTGCGAAGCGCGTTTAAGAGAATGGTGCAGATCTCACGTTCGTTGAAAACCCTTATTTTTCGAATATAGTTTTTGAAATAAGATCATGTACAATTTTTCGAAAATTTGAGTACTTTTCACGCAATTTCGTTAAAAATACGGGGAAGAAAGTACGAGCTGTTTTAGTACCACTCATTTTCATAATGTATTCGTTTGCACTCGGTCATAAAAACAGCGCGAGTAGATCATACGCTCATGTACCACGTAACAAGAGTGTATCATAGGCTATTGAAATCAAGAAGGGAGAGATTCAAAGGTGGTTCTAGGAAGAGAAAATGAGCTATCGCTTCATTTGAGCTTGTACAGGTTCTATGTTTTATCGACATCGTTGCCGAGAAATTCAATAATTCGAACCTTCTGCTTCTGTGAGCTTCTGTGCATCTTAGCAAACAATCTTAATTGAGGAATACGGACCAACTACTTTATAACGAAGAAAAGTTTAATGAAACAAATCGAATTCTAAGATTACGTTGCAAATAATGTACCACTTTTACAAAAAGTAATTTCTACAAATGAACTTGAAATACATTTAAAATTGCGGATTCTTATTTATTTCCATTAATGTTTAAAAAGTGTAGTTTACTACAGTGTGCAATGTTGCTTTTTGTTATGTGCATGTGTCTCGTTTTGTCCCGTTTTTTAGTGTAAAAGGTCACAATGTCTCGTTTTTTTTGTTTTTAAAATCTGGTCACCTTATATCAAACGGATCAAGGAAGTTGTATGATTTCATATATCCAGAATGGTACAGGAAGCAGATGATAATTATTAGCCGCTCTATCGAAACCAACAAGAAATTGAACCTTAACAATTATTAATAATAATGTCAAAAGGGCACGCAATAGCGCATTAGTTTTAACAATTATTGTTATACTGAGAGATAGAGCTTTGCAAGCAGAAAGCATGGTAATTAACCGGAGGTGATGGCCAATTCCAACGACGACGGTGATATACCACACAAATTGCTCATTTTTGAATATCTATACCCCGAAACTGAGGGTTTTTATGATTGCAATCCAATCAAACGGGAGAGATGGCACAGGGCATCAACTGATGCTACTGCAGTGCCTCTGCCCGGGAGGTCTTAGGTTCGAAATCCGACGGTGGCAGGATTTTCGACACTGGTTAGGTATCTAAGTCAAGTTCTGTCGCTGTCTGGAGAAGTCTAGCGGCCGGTTGCTCTGAATTTCGTGTTTTTTTCGATCAAAACCGGGCGAATGCCGGAGCAGTACCCTAACAATCAGATAGCGTAAATGACACTTTCAAAATGGCGCACCTCTTTCGACAAAATCTTTGAATTCAATTTTTTTTCGGCGAATTCCTATTGAAGAACAGATTTTTTCTTTCATGAAATCTGTTCTTCAATGACAGATCTTTGTATAAGATCATGTACAATTTTTTGAAAATAGAGGTGGTTTTCGCGTTATTCTGCGTGAAATATAGGCAATGTTTAAAGAATTATTTTCTAAAAATCGACTCCATTTTTCTACTGTTAAAAACCAATTTTAAATTAAAATGTATAATCATTAAAAAATACGAGTAGTTTACGCGTAACTTCTGTTCGAAATTAATACAATTTATAAAAAATCACAAAAATAGCTCCACTTTTTATCCTCATTTAGAGTAAAGGACGCTTAAAAATGCACAGGTCTTGTTTTCGTTGAACTTTCTAAATTTTCGAAATTTGCAAAAGTTATAAAGAATGCAAGACAGTACGTGATGTATCAACACTAGTTTTAGCTTTTCGAAGGGAATAAGCAGAAGGAAGTTGGGATGGCTGTTGCAGTTATTCTGAAACTTTTCTATATTATTAATCACATTTTTAATGTTGGACAAAGGAAAAATAATGTTTTCAAAAATGTATTTTTTATTACTTTTCATAGGTATGATTAAATTGTTGCCCCTCCTGAAACTGAAGACTGGCGTCGGGCCTGTATAAGCTACAAAATATTGTAACTTTCTGAAAATATATTCATTCCCGTATTTCGCTTTATTATCCTATCATCCAGTTGTTACCAATCTCAAAAATCGGACAAATTTTGGGTCTTTTCTTTGCGTTTGAAGGATAGCGGCGGTACAGCACGTGAATTGAGACCTGGCAGTGTGTGCAGGTGCAGGAGCGGGGCGAGAAGAACGAGTTATGCGTAGACGCCGAGATTCAGCGAGATATTTACGCTTCGACCCCTCTGGTTCTTGTATGAATGGAAAGTCCGCGGTGACATGGGGGTGTATGCCTAGCATTGGTCACTGACAGCCAAAAGAAAAATCAGAGACTACCGACAACATTTTGACAGAATATTGATCCATAGTGTTGTCATGGTTTCTCTAAAGTAAGACATTTATTTGTCTTTATATGATATGGCCAATATGCCCTCCGAAACTCAAACTACAGATGTATTACTTAAAGCCGTGGGGAGACAGGACGAGCAAGCAGTTCGCCAAATACTTGCAAATATGCGTCAAAATAAAACACAGTGGTCAGAAATTCGTTTCCGTAAAACAGGTGACACTGCTCTTCATGTCGCTGCACGAACGTCATCAATGTCGATTGTGAGGTAAGTGTAATATTTTGCTTGAATCCATCATTTTGCATAGTCCCGGTGTAATTGGTTCCCCGCCTTTTTTTAGAATGCTTGTCGAGTTCTGTCACTCTAATGAAGATGAACGGACAAATTGTGAGACTTGTCATCGATTAATTGAAGTAGGTAACAATATGGGAAAAAGATGTCTTCATGAGGCTGCCCAAATATGTTGTGTGCCAATAGTGGAATACCTTTTGAGGCAAGGTAAATTAATTTTCAAATTACAAAAGTACAATAAATCTTAACATACTACAGTTACCACATGAAAAATATGTGTTACCAACCTGTTGCTCATAGGAAATTCTTGGTTAGATACATACATACAATCTTTAGTGTTTTATGATACGGTACTGATTACCATAAGTTAATTTAATTTGCAAACTCAGTTCAACAAATCAAAAGTTATGTATCATGCATTGTTATTGTAATTACTAACTCCTATTCATTAGTTGATACAGTGTATTAAATATTTATGTATGAACCAAATTTTAAAATGTGTAATTGTTGATGAAGTTTTTTTTTTTTTTATTTAGAGTAGTCCTAATATACTCCAGGGGACTGTATTTTGTTAATTAACTAAAGCCAAAGCTTTATATTGCCAAAATTCGACATTTTGATTGCTTTGAGGACTTTCCTCTTTTTCTCCATTAGATCCCAAATTGTAAAAGAAAATATATGAAAAAAGTATTTTATTATTATTATTATTATTATTTTTATAAATGTTATTTTTCATATCGAATATATACTTTGTTATTCTGCTTGCTGATCAGTTTTAAATGATAAAGATAACTATCACCTTTGATTATGTAGATTCTGTAATGAAATAATTGTCATAATATTTTACTGTGTCAAAAATAGGGTCAATAATAAATTAACAAGAGAGAGAGAAAGAGTTTGCTTTCGATACTAGTACAAAAACACATTTTTTTGAAATATTTTGGAAAAGATTTATTCAAATTATAGCATTATAATTATTTGTATTTCTAGTTTTTCATGGTAAACTTGTGAGATATGATCAACAATTTGCCATATCCATTTTTCATTTATCATTTTTTCTCTCTCTTTTTCTTTCCCTTTTCTTTCCTTTTTCTTTTCTTTTTCTTTACCTTCTTCTTCGGTTAGCCACAATTTGTTTTCAATATATCCCATCTTAATAATATCAAACCGTATAGTTTTATTTCTCTGTGTCATGCAATGGGAATGTTAATAGGAAGTAAGATATTATGTAAAGTATTGCTGATAATTTCAGGGTGAAATTATTCTGTGGGTAGTAATTACCTATGATGGAAAACAATAAATTTGAGATGAATGTCTGAATATACATTAATTTCACATTTAACTTAATACAGAATTTTTACATTACAGTGTTGTGATGGACTTGAGTATTGGAAAAGAAAGGGTCATTTAATTCCTAAAACTGTTGCAAAATTATGTATTGCATTAAAAAAATTAATGTAAATTTATACAACAGAGAAAACCAAAGTTGGGTGCAATAAAGTTAATTTGCTGTACCAAATTACACAAATAGAAAGCTTAAATGTAAATGGTGAAAGCTTAAAAGGTAATGGAATGTAAATTTGGGGTGAGGGGGGCAGATCTTTGAAAAGATATATATTGTATGAATGTGGTTATAATTATGGTTAATGAAATTAGAGACTAGAGAAAGAAAAATATTTTCATGTCAAATGTTTCATTTTTATTTATTATAAAGGCACAAAAAAACCTTGTTATGATATATATATATCAGAAAAAATGTAGTATGAAAATGAAAAAAGAGTGTGTAACACATAAGTGAAAAGAAATATAATATGTAATATCAAAATTGACTCTTAATTTGCAGAATATTTGCAAACAAACAAATTGCACAATTTGAAATGACATTAATAAAGTGTTAATTAAACCATTGTTAAAAGTAAATGTTCGTTGTCCTGCTGGATTTAAAACATTATTTTCAGAGTACATTTTGAGATTTGAGAGGAATGAAAGTTTTCATACAAACAAGAACTAAATGACCAATGATCAATCACCAGAATTCTTTTCAAAGTGCTGCACATCTGCAACAACCAATATTTCTCAAAAAATTGATGTCAAAAAAATTATTATTGCAAAATATTTTAAAGATAGAATTAAATACGCTCTAAAAATTATTCAAGTCTCATTTCCGTTGATGTTTCCGAATTTTCGAAAATTTATAAATGTGAGAAAGTGTGTGTTGTTGTATGTACCTTCGTTTAAAAATAAAACAGCTTAGTTTTTGTTTAAAAAATGTCTGAAAGTATGTCCTATGCAGAAAGAATCATTGAAAATGTGAGTTAACGGGTGTATAAATGCATGCGCACATATTTATAAGTTTCCTAAATCACTGGAATCTATAATGGAGGGGTGGGGAGGTGGTTACTTTTTTTTTGCAGATTTGGTGAATAGAGTTCTACTTCAGCGTTAACGTTTTGGAGTAGTCATCGATGGGCAGATCCAGCGGATCATTTGGGGAGGGGGCATCGTAGTTTTTTGTTAAATAATAAACATATGTGTTATTATTTTTTATTTTATTTATGTACTGTGAAAATGGTATTATATAATATTGTTTAATAATTACAGAAATTGAACATTAATATTTAAATCAATTTTGCCAAATAAGGAAGGTACACGAAAACTCTAGGCATTGGGGAGGGGGGGGTTATGGTGGCAAGGTGGGTTTTGGCGGACCTTGTAGCGGATCCGCTACAAGGGTTTGATTTTTTTAAATGTACCTTCTGGAAGTTAAATTTAGTTTGCCGAAAAAGGTAAGATTTCAAAAGAGTTATCTTTGCTGCTCATTGTATAATATTCTCGATGGTTTTTCTTCGGGATAATTGATAGTTTATTGATGTTATCCCATGTTCAATTTGAAATTATATTGCTAGTGATTGCAAGCCACATTTGCATTGGATTAGTGAATGGCGATTTTTTTGAAGACTTATTTCGTGGTAAAGAGTGTCGAACAAATTTGTGTTTTGAAACCATCCTGCCGCGTTATAACTGATTTCTTGAAACATTATTTCAATGTGTGGTATAGAGAAGGTACAAGGAACAAAAAGACTAGACCGAAATTAGATTATCCATTCTTACTACGTTCTCCTGTAAAAAGGACGAGGAACGTTGTTGTAATGTAACTACCAATTAGCCGTGAAGGCTTTAGAAAATACTGTATTTTAATTTGTTTTATCTGTATCCTGCTGAGCGAAAAACTAGCACTTATATTTCTGCCCCATACTTTCTTCACATTATAATTCTGCTCCAATTCGTCACGCAGGGTTTTTTGCTGTAAATAAATTAAAATAAACTTCCCAACACTTGCTACAGTTACATGATTTCTTGTTAACCAAATTGATTAGACTTTAATAGGTCTTCATGAGACCTACATGAGGTAGTTTAATTGAATGTATTCTGAAGATAATTAATATTAAGGCAGTGGTAAATTAATATTTATATTTTATTTTCATTGTTTTCAAGCTGATGTCCCCGTTTTTAAAAGAGTTGTGCGAGTATGGCAAAACAATGTTTATTTTGCACATACTTTTGCAAAGACGACTGTCATATTATTTTTATTTTGTGAGTTAAAGGTATGTTTCATCAGTGAATAAGTTGTCGAGTTGGAATCTTTTGTAGGTGCCTGCGTTGATCCCCTCAAGGCTGCCGATTGGACCCCTTTGATGTTAGCATGCTGCAAGGGTGGAATGTCTGCAAGCGACTCAGTACGTTTGTTATTGGAGAATGGAGCGAATCCACTGCTTAAGAACAAAGATGGCTGGACACCATTACATCTGGCAACTCGCACTGGTTGGGTGGATACTGTACGATTACTACTGCAGTATAACTCGGAGATAGTTGCATCTCCTAGTTGCAACGGTCGGACACCCTTACATATTGCATGTGAGTGACTGCTCGTCTTTTAGCTACAGAGTGTTAAAGTACCTAGTTTTTGTGAGATGGGACCAAAATTAATTATTGTACCAGTAAGCAAAATTATTGTTGTTAAAAGTTATTAAAAGTAGATTGAAAGTTACCAAAGACATAATGGTAAAAAATTAACGTTTCGGAGTTATTGATCAAAACAATTACAAAGTCTGTGATTGTCTCACAAGCAATGCCCGGGGAATGAACATTCCACTTAGCTTCAAAATTTTACGAATCTCACAAATTTCTACTGTAACCAAATGATGGCGTTTACTTGCTCGTGCAATGTTTGTATGCGCCCAATAATGCCAAAGCTTTCGCTTCCTGGCTTCCTGACGTAGTTCACCGGTTTCGGTCGAGTTCGTCTCTCGCAGGCAAGAAGGTTTCTCGCAGGCGGGTTCGTTCATGGTTTGTTACGTAGCCTCAAGCTTACAGAGGGACTTACGGAACGTGTGTTAGTTTTCACCATATTCTAATTTAATTGCACCTGTCATCCAGTTAAAATGGAACGAAATGTCCAGTAAAGCAGGGTGCCTGCGTCTAAATCCGGGTTAGCGATAGGCCTGTGTAATTAGACTTGGGTTCTTCCTCTTCTTCTCCTCCTCCTCCTCCTCCTCCTCCTCCTCCTCCTCCTCCTCCTCCTTCTCCTCCCTCCTCCCTCCTCCCTCCTCCACCTCCTTCTCAAACTCCTTTTCCTTCTCCTTCTCCTCCTTTCTCCTTCTCCCCTCCCCCTTCTCCTCCTCCCCTCCCCTTCGCCTCCTCTCCTTCCCTTCTCCTCCCCTCCTCCTCCTCCCCCTCCTACTCCCCACCCCCTTCACCTCAGCCCCCTCTCCCTCCTCCCCCTCCCCATCTCCTCCTTCCATCCCCCTCCCCATCTCCTCCTTCCATCCCCCTCCCCATCTCCTCCTCCCCTCCCCCTGCCCTTTCTCCTCCTCCCCCTGCCCCCTTCTCCACCTCCCCCTCCCCTTCTCCTCCTGCTCCTCTTCCTCCTCCTTCTGCTCCTCTTCCTCCTCCCTCTGCTCCTCTTCCTCCTCCTCCTCCTGCTCTTCTTCCTCCTCTTTCTGCTCCTCTTCCTGCTCCTCTTTCTCCTGCTCCTGCTGCTCTTTCTGCTGCTTCTCTTTCTTCGGTTTCTAACAATTTCGCCTTTGCTCACCATCTAGTCATTCCAATGATATAAGTTACATCATGGTCACTCTCGTATTCAGGTTCCTCCATATTCTAGTAGCTACCCATGCAAAACCTTCTTATTACCTTTTCGTGTAATTGTTTCGGCATTTTTATTGCCGTTGCATCCTCCTTCATCATCTGTGAGTGACATGTCCCTGCAATTCTTGAAGAGAGAGTTGGCTATTCTCCTCAATCATGTACAGCTTAATTTCCTCGCGTAAATCGTACGCTTTACGAAGACAAGGATTTCACGTACTAATACGAGAAATTTGTAGAGTGCTTAAAATCCAATTTCAACATTACCCATCTTGCCCATTCGCGTTACAATTGTGGGCCATCTCTGTACAATGTAATGTAGGTGAGGACGTGAGGAAATGCTTTCTTGGAACCAACCATCTCTTGGGTCAGCGTCAGAATTGGAAGACCGACCACAAAGGGAAATTTAAACAGGTGCCAGTGGAAATCTGGCCTCGTATTTTTTCTATTGATTGATATTCACTATTTTTATGTGCTGTGAAAACATTACATACCGTCATGCAGCGGATGTTACTGAGAGAGAAAAAAAAGTTTCACACTTTTCACTACGCACATCGTCGTTGGCGCGGAGTTTGTGCAGCCCTGCTTACACTGAATATCCGCCGAGGGAACAAGCGTTCCTACAAGCACGAGCTCCAATCAGCTCCAATTCAGGTTAGCTAAATAGTAAGCTAATGACTTTGTTCACGCCCACTCAAGCCCTTAAAACGCCCTCACGCCCTTCTCCCTTTCAAAAAATTCAAAAATTTAAAAATTAAGTAGTATATGACATAGTGTAGGGATCACAGAATTTTGAAAATGTGCACACAATTCACTTTTCCCTATAGCACATCATACGCAGTTTTTAACTGCTTTTTGGCGTAAAATAAATAAATAAATAAAATTAAATAAATAAATAAATAAATAAACGTTGATTTATTTAATGTGGCGTCTCCAGGTAACGAGCTGGAAGGAGAGGTGCACATCGTCATCCAATCGGTAGCTTCAAACCAAAAATTTAAATCGAAACGAAGCTTCCGATTGGATGGCAATGTCCCCCCCGTTCCTCCTGCTCTTGCCCTTGAGGCGCCACTTTATCGGAGAATAAGAAGTCCGCGATGCCACACGGCACAGCGCCTATTCTCCCGGGCAGTGCCCGCGTTATTCAAGTATAGTTAAATTTATTTGCCTGTCTTCGATTATTTTTGACAGACACATTCTGATGAGGTTTCTGTTGAATGAGTTTGTCATACACCCCTGTCATTCCAATTTTAAATAATAATCACATATTTTAAATTGATTTAATCACTTACTTTACATGGACAGACAGTTTATAAAAAAAATTCTATTTAAAATATCTTATAAAAAGTTTATTAATCATCATTTGCTTAGCGACATTTTGGGGATTAAGGTTTACCCCATCTTCAGGCAACAATACAAAGAAGAAAATTATTACAAATATGAAAAAGAACATAAAATAAGAAGTTACAGATATAAATTAATCAATATTATAACACGCCCACCTACTACCTTCCAGCCGGTGGCGATGAAGCGTGAAACTATGAATGCTCGTGAAGCGAGCTTTGAATTCTCAGGAAGCAGGATCTTTCGGGTATGAGAAAGGTCTGAACCCTTGACACAATGAATTATGTAAAATTCTGGTAAAATGAGCATATATTCAGTAAAACAAATTACACAGTGGCACAAATATACAATAAAGTATGTCCTTTGCGTAGATGGTCACTGCAAAGAAAACAGAAACAAAAAGAACAGAAAGAACACAACCATAAAAGAATGTATAGGCGTCACCTTGACTGCCTGATTACTTCAATAAGCACTATTCACAATACTTTTGGTTCTACCTCCTTCTCAATTATTTCGTGTACCTCATTTAACTTTTGTTAATCTTAAGTTTTCTCCGTGTACGGCCCTTTAAGTTATTCTCTACAATTATTCTATTATAGACTTCACAGAGGTCAGCCTTGAGCTGCGCATTTATTACAATGCTGTAAACTCTAACACACGAATAAACGTGACACACACGTTACCAAATCGTACCCTTTACAAATTTATAGCAACTGATTATCCCTGACATCATACAATGGAAACAATGACTTTCAAATAAGATTACTTTTACATTACATGAAAAATTATAATTTACTTTAGAAAAGTTGTACAAGGTATGGCATTCAACGAATTTACTGGTGCGTACAGCGAATGAAATCAAAAACTGCCGCTCATACATTCGAAATACTTCCCAGTAATTATTTGGAACTTTCACCTATTTTAGGACGCTTCGCCTGGTATTTAAAGCTATACGGTTTCCCAACAAATTGCCGCATAGAAATTGCCAGTTCTTTACCTCGACACCTCCTTCCCGCTCGCCGTCAGTTAACCTTGGGGTGTTCGGTCGCTCGCAGTCCTCGCCACGTCACTTGACTGGTTCGATGTCCCGCGGTTACACCACTTCCTTCGCTCGATCTCAGGATGCCGCCCTACGTCCAAATTCCAAACCTTTCTCTCGATCTCGGGCTCGTACCATCCACGGAGTTCAGTCCACGTCCTTCTCGCCTACGCTTGAGTGTTCACGAGT
Organism: Teleogryllus oceanicus; assembly: GCA_964035755.1. Taxonomy (NCBI): domain Eukaryota; kingdom Metazoa; phylum Arthropoda; class Insecta; order Orthoptera; family Gryllidae; genus Teleogryllus; species Teleogryllus oceanicus. The sequence continues at coordinate 312,439,388 of CAXIVR010000001.1, read as the reverse complement.
CGTCCTTCTGCCGCCTGCCGCGTACCCGTTGCTCGCGCTACCAATTTTAAATAACTGACGTGCTTGAATTGACTACTTCTAGCACTCGGCCGACATACCACACTTTGAGCGTGCGTGGTCGTGGCGTACAAAATTAAATACTGGATTTCGTTCAGAGTCCTTCTGCGCGAATTTACTTCGATTATGAAACTATTTCAGGTTCAAGCGATCACATCGCTTGCTTTCTCGCGTGATGTTAGTGCTAATAATGTACATGCACTTTGCTTCTGAATTCTATCACTTATTACCGTGTTTCTTAAATCAGCTTTACTTAAGCAAGTAAAATTATACTCCTGCATTAACCAATTACTATCGCTGAAGAATTTAGTTGAGTCGCCGTCGCTGTCGAAGAGAGTCGGTAAGAGAGCTCTTCTGAAGTGCGTCGCGGTATTTATGCGTCTCCGCCTGGGGAAAAATTTCTGGAGGGGTGAATTTTCTCCTCCTTCGCGCCCTCTCAAGAAAATATTATCCGCTAACTTTAGACATCGGAGTGCGAAAACCTGCGGGTAGATGTCGCTTTCTCGGACCATCGCTCCGCCGCGTACCCTATTTCTCTGTTTTCTGGTCTTTTCTCGTGGGTTATGGTGGCGTTACGGGTTCGTATAATCCCGTGACGTCACAATATCAATGAAAACGTAATGGAACACAGCACTCAATATGAACTAACATAAAGACTCACTATTATAAACAACCATTGAACATACAAAATTAAGGTAAAATATGTAACTGTAACTGATTGTAACTGAGATATGACAGACAATATTCTGTTTTAATGTTAAAATAATAATCCATGCTGGTGTCACATGGTGAATTAGAGAAACGAAAATGTATCATTGTTTCATTCGACAAGACGGATCCGAGTGACTCAGAAGCTAATGATTGGTTGATTTAAAGCTGCTTTGGTGAATACATCACACATTTTGTTAATAGGTGCTTATGATGAGGCTTGATTTGTACCGAATTAGCTGCATTTTTAAATAAATCTAAATGTAACATTAGAAATTTAAAAAATTAAATTAAATTGCAATAATCCAACTGTAAAATCGTAAATTTTAATTGATGTATAAATCAATTCGCCCAGGTACAATCAATTTAATTGTGCCGATTTATGTAATATAATCGATTGTCGCACTAATTGCGATGAATCCGTAGAAACTAATTACCGAATAAGTAAGATAAATCCACATATTTAGTATAACGGATCACAATGTTCACCGTTATGAACTACCGTTTTCTGCCCAGCAAACTGTCAAACGTAACCGGTAAGTAGAGATTCTGGAGAGCAATGACAACGCCAAAGCGAGTTGTTCGCTGTCACACTGCTCGCTGCAGCGAGAGTTGTCCAGGGTATTACCGAAAACAGCGCGGCCAATAATGACAAAATTCTTAATTTTTTTTCCAGTAACTTTAGTGCGCAACGGCCGGTATTTTTCTCAGTACATATAAGAGTGAATATCTTCCAACAGAAAAAAAAATCAGCGCTGATTTCAATCTGAGCCTGTTGAAATGTCTCTTGTAAAAACTCTTTCGACAACACCTTCACCCCTCCTCGTGTGTTGTTCTTTGGGCACATTTTCCTAACAAAAAGTTAAGGTTTAATTTAAAGGATCTCCATATTTACGCACACAGCCACAGGCGTAGCCAGGATAAGTGCTAAGGATGGAGGAAAGTAAGTTTTGAAGTTTTAACAATATCTACATTACTATTTAAAATACTTTGTGTATATCTAATGTTTACAATAAAAAACATTGTGTCAAAATTTCATTTCATTGATATATTTTGTGTGTTTATTTCATTTTTGTACTTTTTACCCAATTTCTAGAGGGCTAGAGGGGGGGCACGTGTCCATACCTGCTCTGTCTTGGCTACGCCCACGCGCACAGTTCTACATTCGCTCATGAGGAGGTAAGGGTTCCACTTTTTCGTTGCGTACGACTAGAATGGACTGATTCTTCAACATCGTGCTTCGCTTACTTTAACCTCCAAAATATTTTCTGTTAAATCACCACCACCATCACTCTTCTAGCAACACTACATCAACAGTACTGAACCACACTACCGCACCGCTGCATCACTCCCACCATCAACACACCATCACAACAGTCACTACCAGCGCACCGCCACCATCTCCACATACATCCCCGCACCGCCACCATCTCCACATACATCCCCGCACCGCCACCATCCCACATATATCCCTGCACCACCAAAACTACCACCACCACCACCACCACCATCATACCACCCCTCTACATCACTGTAACTACCACCGCCACATCACCTCGACTCTCCAAATAACCACCCCCCGACGACCACTACCCTCTCGACTCTAGCTGCAATGACAATTTCAACATCCGTTGCCTCTACAGCTTTGTTGGCCCGGAGGTCCTAGGGTTCGAATCTCAGTGGTGGAGGATTTTTGACACTAGCTAGGCTGCGTAGTCTGGAGGAGAATTCTAGCAGCCGGCTTCTCTCTGTTCGATCTTCCGTGGTTTGTCCGATCAATAGCAGGCGAATGTCGGGGCAATACCTTAACAAACGAGCCACGGCGGTCTTTTCTTCCTCATAGCTGCCCCCTCCTCACCCTCTACACATGTAACGCTCCTATTGCACTGCCTCATATACGGGGAGACCAGTCGGGAACATAGAGCTTGTCCTCAATGGGACGGTGCGCCGTTGGGCCGCTCGTGGCACAGCGAAGTCACTAGCCTTTCACCACAGGTCCGGGTTCGATTCCCGTCGAATCTCGTGTGAAATTTGTTAATAAAACGAGTTTGGCTGCTTCACTATAGGGCTAGTCCAACCCCTATGAAGTGTCCTATACCCTACCCCTATCCTTATTCCTTCCCAATTCTGGCCGCTGGGTACTGACGCAGGAACGCGTAGCAGGAGGCGCGTACGCGGAGATGCTACTTGGCGATCCTCTTGACAATTGACTGCGACGTGACGTGACATGACAAACTAAAAAAGTTAAAGGAGGAATACTCCCCACTGCCAAATGTTAATGGAGGATTACTCCAGCGCAAAGCGCTCAACGCTCCTTAAGGGGCTTGGAGACGCGTTGCGTCGAATTGTAGACGCAACAAATTTTAAAAAAAAGATACGAGCTTGGTGAAAACCCTACAAACCGACGTGTAGATTGGCGCCACATCTCACGTCCCAGCGGGGGAGGAACCCCCCACTTTGCGGGATGTAACCTGGTATACACTTACGGGAATGACTATAGTAGTTGACGCACCCAGAAACTCCAAGCACTAACTTGCCGCCATGACTACACCATCACCTTTCATCTACTACTATTACCACCACCACCACCACCACAACCACCACACCGCCGACGCCGCTGCAACTGTCGCTACCGCCGCACCACCACTGCACCACTAACACTACCACCAGTGCACCACCACACATCACCATGAAATGGTGCTCAGTAAATTTAAATGAAGACTTCATTGTGAATCATATCCACCTGATAAATTTGACTACTTTGAAATTAACTTTTCACTTCCTTTTATATTCATGTGTATTAGGGTGTCCTTTATTTTCCGATTTCTAAATTTGTGAAAATTTACCCTACAATTTTGTTCAAATGACCTTAAAACATGGTTATACAAAAGTTTGTTGAGATTGGAGCATTTTAATTTGTGCCAACATGAGCGCGAACTCGCATGACGAACAAGTTCAAATATACCACCCACCACAGAGTCAACCCCAAGACTAACAGTACAAGAATTTTAATTGATTGTGTCACACCTGTTTGCAGGTCACTAATGTCATATATTAGTGTCATAGACAGTGCCGAGAAATGTCAGAGATAATATTAATTATTAATGTAAAACACCAAATAAATGGACACAATTTTACCATCAAATAAACAAGTGCTTGAAATTTTATGTTATAACTTCTTCTTCTTCTGTTGGCACTACAAACCGAGGTGGGTCTTGACGTGCTCAACAATTTTCTGCCACTCCTTCCTGTCTTGAGCCTTCTCTTTTGTATTTTGAATGTTTGCTTAGCCTCTGGTGCTTGGCCCCATATTATTATTCTGTATTTGAAAATAGAGTGTATATTTGTGAAGTACACTGTTCAAGCTGTCTCAATGGTGCTGTTTCTTATTATTATTCTAAGAGCATAATCAAGTGTGCTCAATTTTGAATTAATATCTTCTAGGTGTGAGTCTTTTCCATTTTGATTTTGGTCTGCCTTTACACCTCATAGCTATCAGTTTCCACTCTGTGACTTTCTGAGTGATTCTATCTGGGTCCAGTCTTTCTAGATGTCCGATCCATGCTATTCTCCTAGACTTTATTTCTCTTAATATTTTTTTTGTTTGATCAGTACTCCCAATTCATCATTTATTTTCAATATCCAGAAATTTTCACCAAGTCTTGTAGGGCCTTAGATTTTCCTCAAGATCTTTCTTTCAAATATGCTTAATTTTTATAGTCTTTTCAATATTCATGTTTTGCATTCATAAATCACTATTGGTTTTATAATTAGGAATTTACTGTCAAGGTGGTTTTTATATGCACAAAATGCCTTATTTCCAGTCTCAATCCATTCTTTTATTTCTTCCTTTTTTATTGACTATTGTGCCAAGGAATTTTAATGAGTGCAAATTTTCAATTTCCAAGTCATCCAGGATAACTTTCTATTTTTCAAACTTTTTTCGGGAGCAAAACTTGGTTTCCAAGGCATTTATAATTAAGCCTGCTTTCTCAGAATCAGTCTTCAGCTGATGGAATGTTGATACTAACACCTGCATCTATCTCATGAAAATTAATACATTGTCAGCATACACAAATCTGCTTCATTCAATTAGAAATATTACCATGAATGTCTAGTTTCTTCAGTATTCCATCTATTATGATGCTAAAAAGGAGTGCAGAGAGGGGGTCTCTTTGCATTACACCTGAATTTATTTGAAAATTTTGTGAGTAGTCATTGTTTAGGTGTACCCTGGCCTTGGTGTGTTAATTTATTAATTAAATTAATTTATTAATGTTAATTTAACTAGTCTGATAATTTTGGTTGGTACCCCCAGTGCAATAATGCTATCATAAAAAGTCTCTTAACTCTCTCAAAAGCCTGTTTAAAGTCAATAAACACATGATGTAGATCAATATTATACTCATGTCACTTTTCACAGATCAGTTTAACTATATGGATATTTTCTATTGTTGAGCGTTGGGGGTGAATGCCCATTTGAAAATCCCCCAGTTTGAGTTCTATTATTTCACTTAACCTGTTATATATCAGAGAGGAGAATATTTTATATGTTATATTCAGAAGAGTAATTCCTCTTTAATTATCACCTTTGGGTCCCCTTTTTTAATAATAGGGCTTATAATTCCTTCTAACCATTCCTCAGGTATTTGCTCATCTGTCCTTGTTTTAATTAGATTATGGATTTGCTCTATTAATATGTTCCTCCACGTTTTAGCCGTTCTGCTGTAATATTATCTGAACCTGGAGTTTTATTTCTTTTCATTTTCATTATTACTTCAGTTACTTTTCTACAGGTAGGTCTACATCTCACTTTTCCATTTTTTCTGTTTTCCTGATTAGGTTTGGTAGACCCTACTTGAAGGTCTTGGTAGTATATCATCGCCTTTACAATATCCTCTCTCAGTTACAAGATTTCTTTCCAGATCTCTACAGCCTCCAATTTGCCCTGATGGTTTAGCATAATTCTTTATTTCTTTATTAAATTTCCTAGATTCATTATTTTTCCTTCTTTTCTTTTCTATTCCCCTCCATTCGTTTCTTCTTTTTCTCTTCTAAAGGCCTTTTTGGCCTACTATATTAATTTTTATACTTTTCCATTCTCTTTCTAAATTGGTTTCTCTTCTAGTTTCTGATTTAATGCATTCTGATATTCTTTAATATTTCTTGGGTGCTGTAAGTTCTGTTTATTCCAACTGCATACATTAGATTTAGGAGATGTTTGTTTCATCAATTTCTGCTTCACAATCATTTTAAGAAGGAAGTGATGTGTTAGAATTCGGTCCTCTCATTGAGCAGATATCTCATATCAGTGTGTCAAACATCTCCAATTGACATGATAAAGATATTTTATAACATAAGGGAAGTAAAATTAACAGTTAGTGCAAGTGCTGAACTTGTGGTTCATGAGCGCACGATTAAAATCAAAATGCGACCAAGTCTGAAGCTATTTTTAAGCATTGTGAAGAGGAGTTGAGAAATAATTTGAACAATTTATTTGATATTGCTCATCCGAATACTTTACAAATGATTACGTTGGAAGATGACAGAATGTTTTTACTTTGGCCAAGAGAGCCAGGACATAAAAGCATGGGTAGACTAGCATGAGTAGACCAAAATCTCAGAGATAAAGAAGAAAAGGTGAGACAAAGAGCATTACAAGAAGAGAAAAGGAAAGAGAAAAAACAGTGTGAAGCATCTACATCTTCTGCTGTACCTCCTTCATTGTCTGCAGATTCAGATAGCGAACTTCCAAGTTTAGATGCAATCAACGTTGGTGAATTTTTTAGAGTACATCAATACAAAGTGCTGCAAGGTGCTGCACCAAAAATTTCATTACCCCTAAACCAATGGTTTAGATGATAAGATGTCAGCTGATAAGAGATTTTAAACACATCGTTTAGTAGAGGCACTTGGCCACAATACCCTGAAGACCTCTCTATTAATAAATCTTCTATTCTTTGAATCACACAAGAAGAGAAGAGAACTTTAAGACAATTAAATCGTCTTTTAAGAGTAATTTATTTCAAATTCTTACTGTTCATTGGGATGGTAAAGTGTTGCCTGCATTAAATATCTCGGACCAAAAAGGAGAAAGACTTCCAATTGTTATTACATTTGGGACAGTCAGCAGCTCATAAGTTTCCAAATTGCGGTATTCTTCTGGTAAAGAGCACACCAACGCTGTTTGGAAGGTGTAATCACATTGGGGTATCGAAGACAATGTACTAATTCTTTACTGTGACACAACTGCATCAAACGCTTGACATTCTCATGGAGCATGAGTCTTTCTTGAAGAAAATTTGGACAGGGTATTGTTCTTTCTATATACAAACTTATTTTACAATGTTTGTTTGAATGGAAAATACATGATGTAATCTGTTCAAATATGTCTTTCTGTTGATTGTAACTGTTATTTCAAACCTTGGCTTCAGTGCAGTGCAGGAGTAAAAGCTCCTTATCAAGACATCTGCTTTTAAAAAGTTCTAAAATCACATGAGAGGATAGATTCCACAATTTCAAAAGCAACTCTAAAAAAATTTAGACACTGTATGTGGTATTTATTAGAATTGTTTGTAGCATCACTCTTTGATGAATTAGACATACAAATCAAAATCAAAGTGGTAGCAAATTTTAACCGGAGAGAATCCACACATGGAAGAGTGCTGTATTCCTTTTTGTCGAGAATTGGATGGAGAATTATATGGTAAGTGTAATTGTTTCCCGATGACCATTCTTTAATTATTAATTCATTAATATACATCTCCTAATTCAATTTAATCTTCATTGATAATAATAATATGAATAATAATAGTAAGTAATAATAATAGCCAACTTTGGGTCAACTAAAAGCAGATACCTGTTCTCTTGCCTGACGAGGAATACGAGTTTTATTCAAGAATGTCCTTTAACCAACAAAAGCAACTCTCTTCATATTTAGAAGCTCAAAGGTTATTTATAAAGTTGAGAGCTGTGAATGACTGCACTGAAAGAGCTGTTAAATTAATGCAAGATTTTCATGCATTACTGACTGTAGATGAGGAGTTAAAGTGATTTGTGCTGTGTTGTTCAAGAACATTGTTCACTGTATTCGTATTGCAAGAAAGAAACACTGAAAAAAATACCCAGAAGAAAAGTAAAAACCATAACACACTCTTAAGAATGAAAATGAATTAATTTGTAATATAAAAATATATTAAACATGTATCAGTAGGTTTCCACTGACTTAACACCACAAAACCCATTATATCTAACATTCAAATTCTGCGCTCAAGTTGGCACACATTAAATCAGCCTATTTTGATGAAATATTTTTGAGTAAATATGACCTAATGGAAAATAATTAGGGGTGACCCCCAAAAAAATTGCAAACATTATTTTAAAAATGATTTTATTATTATTATTATTATTATTATTATTATTATTATTATTTGCAATATAAGGGACACACTAATGTATATGAATATATTATTTGACTTAAAATCACTGTTTAAAACTTTATTACAAGTCTACATTACAGACTCATTAGAATGATTTTAACCATTAAAGTTGATGTAAAACTGGAGTAGTGATATGAAAAATATTCCATAGCATATTTAATATATTGGTGAACGATGATTTAGATGATATGGAATACATGATGGCTTATGCCTTCTACACCAACACCTGAAATATTACAGTTGTTGCTGCAGGAATCTGTACTAGGTAGGCTGCTGATGAGGCCATAGGAAAGAATTAACTTCACCTTGATGGAGCCTTTTCATATTTTAAAATGAAATGTTACAATTTAATTCATTAAATGGGCTTTTCCTTGAGATATATCTAGTAGTGATAGGAATCTTTAAACATCTGGTAATTATTGGTGAAAATAACTAAACTTCTTTCAATTTTCAGCTTTACATGGACATACTGTGGTGGTAGAAGAACTTCTCAAAGCTGGAAGTCCTGTTGACCCAGTTGATTCTTGTGGACTTACTCCTTTGCATGAAGCTGTTCGAGGTGGCCACATTCCAATAATATGTGTATTGGAGCAACATGGTGCAAACATTCGAAAAATTGATGCAATGGGATTAAGTTGTTTGCACTTTGCTGCCCAGACTGGTCGGTCAAAAGTCATTGAATTTTTAATGGTTGAATATTGTATGTATGTTGACCAACCGTCAGAAGTTGATAAATTAACAGCCTTGCATTGTGCTGTCAGAGCTGGGCAGACAAATTGTGTGAAAACTTTGCTCAGTTTTGGAGCCCAACCAGATAAACGTGATGCGAAAGGACGAACAGGTACTCTTAATTTTCTTTCATTGTTAACTTCATGGACATTAATATTTCTCAATGCTTTTAATTGCTTTTAATGTTTCTACACTTCATGTTCCTTTTTTCTTAGCTCAAGATTTTTGCTCTGGATTTACCAGTGAAGAAATTGAAAATCTCTTACTTTCTCGTATGGGACCTTTGTAAAATGTTTGTAATGTGTTTCATGACTTAGATAATTCACTCCCTCTTTACAGGAGATGTAGTAAAAAAATCTTTCCTAAATGTTTTTACCCAGTAATGGAATATTTGCAATTATCATTGCTCTTGATGAATGAACGAAGATCTCAGCAATGAAAAACTGTATTGCATTAAAAGTGAAACTTCAATGCATCAGATTCTTCTCTTTTGTTTTGTTAAAATTGTTAAGTTTGTTTCATTATGAGATTTATTTTTTGATACTTCCAATTTTTTGTGCTTTCTATTAAATAGCATCAAAATTCTTGATAGCACAGAGAAAAAAAGTTGGTGTTTCCTCTACACTGGCAACTAAATGGAATGGGTACAAGAACGGGAAATGTCTGGAACATTCCGAATGTTAATTTTTAAAATTTTGTGGAAATTGACCCAAAAGTGTATATATCTTATCATTTTATATTAATACTTTTTGTTTTTGTATATATTGATTAATTTAATTTAAATGTATTGATATTTTAATTTAATTAAAACATGAAATGACACTTACTTATTTTGAAAATATTAAAAGAGCTTAAAATTTGATACTGAGATGTAGATGTAATTATGTGATCATAATGAAGCTAATTTAGGGAAGTTTTTAATAGTATTGGATGAAATATTGTACTGGATATTTGCGGCTTTTTGATACTATCGATATTTTTGTAATGTTCTTAACAATGGCGTATAGTCATTCTCATATAATATGAGCTGTTTGTAAGGAATGACAAAAGTATGTTAACATCACAGTAAATATGGATATGATGTGTCTATAATAGAATGGTATACATTCAGCGTTCTAGAGTGACATCAAGTGGGAACTCTGAATAAATAAATATATGAGAAAATTGAAAATAAAAAACCACAACAAAGAGATAGTGTTAAGAATTTATGGACATTATAATGAAATTAATTAAATATAGAATAATGATGGAGGACAGATCAATATAGTGATTTATTTCTTAAGAGTCATAACATTTTTTGTTGGTCTTTTATTTGTGGTGATTGTTTCCTATGTTATAAATCTATTGTTGAGTATACAATTTTATATCTAAATTATAATCCTTTATTTGCAATTTTCTATCCTCTAATCTGATGCTTTGATGTTTTACTGTATTTATCAATATGTTAATGATTGTTGAATGTAAACTTCATTTTATTTGAAGCAAATGTCTAGTCCATACAGAAGATACTATTTACTTTTAAGGATCTACCTATTTTAATGTAAAAAAATTACATTGCATTGTGTAATATGTATCAGCTGTGGCTGTAACTTCGAGAATAAATTGAAAAGGAAATAATTTGTTGCTGTTTGTTTATGCCTAAGAAACAACATATGATAAATGGTTTTTGTAACATTGTAAGAGTTTTCTATCTGTCTCTCTTTTTTCTCTTTCCCTTTCCTTCCTCATCCCTTTCCACCCCCTCTTCGTCTACTTTCCTACTGGGGAGCTATTTCATTAATTCTTTAGTGGGCAGATATGTAAAAATACTTGCTAAGATAGTTAAAATGGTGATATTCTTGTTATTGTGAGTTTTTTGCAATTATATGATCAAGGGCCCCCAAGTTTAAAACTTCTTGTCAGTGTAAAAGAAGGTTTTTAGTAAAAGTAGTGTAGATCTCACATGAAATTCACTCTAAAATAAATAATTTATTTGTTTATTTTTTATTAAAACTAATACTAAATGCTGGAGATGATTTCAAGGCAAATATACTTGTTACTCAAAGTAATTATATGCAGAGAATTAATGTACAAATATTTTGGTATCTTTCAACAAATTTCACTTCTTAAGTTGTGGGTTATATACAGTCTAGCTGCTACACTTAAAATTTTCTAATGAAACTAATGTGAAATGTGAGCTTATTACAAATACATTGAAATAATCATTTGCAATGGCAAAGTCCAAGAAAAAAAAGCTTTCAAACTTAAATTAATCTACATTTGTTAAAACATCAGTCAGTGTTTTATGAAAATTAGTATTTTCTGCATTTTGGATTATACATGGATAGACTTACAGTTTGAAGTTAAAACGTCTTTTCTGCTAGTAATATTGATATTCAGAGAGCTCAAACATTGTATGTTTTGTCAAAGTAGCGGTATTCACTGACTGATGCCACTTAAACAAAATACAAACTGGGAATTTGAAGTCGTAAAACAGAGCCTAGGAGTTCATGACAGGTATTACAGAATCCATGAAATAATGGGGCATATTCTTGAAACTGCAAATCCTGGGAAATTGAGGTAAAGGAAGTCACAGGATCTGATGTTATTGATTTCAAGAACTAATGGAAGCTCTTGTACAAGAAGATAGTTGTTTCAGAGGAGACTAAACACAAACCAAGAAGTGAGAAAGTCACAGTTTCTGTCAGCAGTCTGTACAGCCTTGAATTCAATTCAGAGAGGAGAGATTGCATACGAGGGTCTTGTCTATCATTCATTCGTTCTTGGTCAAACTCCTGATCTTGTATATCCAGACATTCCAGCTTGTCCTATAGAAAATGTTCCGATCAAAGTGTCAGTGAAGTCAGGTATTGAGAAAATCAGACAGTACAGCAGAGGATATGGTACTTATGAGAATATATTACAGTGACCAGTTCGTAGAGAATCTGTAGTGGATTATGAATTAGGAGAAAAGGAATTCAAGATAAGCAAAAAGGATTTTGTTGTTTAACCTAATATGTAATTGCTAAATTTTTGATATGCTTACCATTTATGAATTTTGATGTGCTTAACCAATTTGGTAAATATGTTTGAAAAACATGCTTATAGAGATACGTAATTATATTTTATCTATTTCCTGACAAAACTTGATCTATTAAAATAAACTACAAAGTAAAATATACAAAAATGTATTCCAGTATTTGTTAAAACAAGGTTAGTCAAGAGCATTTAAAATTAAAAAAGAGCAAAAGATATAATTTAATAACGTTCTCTTCTACTGTCGCAATTGTAACAAGACTGAATATTTAGGCTCCTAATCTTCTTACAGTAAAACACACTAACAAGTAATCAAAGGAATTACGGAATCTTTGTACCATTGAAGTAAACATTTGTGTCTTATTGTTGATGCACAAAAACATGACCCCACAAAATTTATTATTTTTCGGAAGACCTATGGAATCTTGAGTGGAGCCATTTATTTTGCGGCCAAAAGCTAGAGTTTTACTCAGTAAAGTAAAACTCTAATAGTTTTATACTGGGTCTTTTGTGAACTATTTTTATGAAATTTCTCCTTGTAATATAAACTATTTTCTTAAAATATTTCCATACTTAACTATAATAATAATAATTTTGAAATTTGTCACTGTGCTAGTGCACTAATGTTGTCTTCTATTAGCTGTGCTAAGACTTTGAAATTCACAACCTGAGAATGTTTCTCAATTTAAAGGGGTTTAACGTGAAGAGTGAGTATGGAGTTGGGCATGATAGGTGACAAAGCTTTCTCTGGAAGTAGATAACTTAATACACAACATATCGCTGCCAAATATTTATTGGAACTAGAAAAACAGTTACATTGGAGTGCAAGTAAGAAGTAGAGAACACAACATAAGAATTAGAGAATATCCATGCATTTATTAATGATATTGAAAGGAAGATTGATTGTACACTACTTTGTGTAGTTTTTGCATTTCTACACAATTTAAACAATGAACCTTTGCCTTGAAGGGTACAATCTCCCATAGAACATGGCAATTGAATGATGATACGAACAGCAGAGAAAAATATGTCATATTAAGTGTAGTGTACAACACTTTATAAGTGCAAGAAACACTTAATACCAAAACCATCACAAATTTTTTCAAAATGGATATTTTATGATTGATCTTCCTAAAATTAAAGCATGTGGTTTTGAAACATTTCTTTTAAATTTGCCAGGTACTTTACAAATTTTAATTTCCAAAAAATTTCTTTTTCTCCTACTACAAAGTATACTTATAAATATGGTGAAGGTCTGGGTTATGTTAATAATTGTGAATTTTTGAAAGTATACAAATGTTCAATATTTTTTGAATCACTATATGCCGTCATTATTGAAGTAATTTTTTAATGCAATTTATTTGTCAATATTAGCATTCTGTACAGTTCTTCAAAATATTTTTTTTTTTTTTATGTAAGTTTGAATCAAGTCATGTTAAATTTTCCAAAAGTACGTAAGTAATATTTTTTTTAAAAATAGCTCCTAATTTTTTTTTAAATATTTGTGTGCATAGGGAATACTGCACTGAATCATGTAGCACACATACTATTTTCATTAAAACCTTTGAATTTTCAAAACGTACACAAAAGTTTACATGTTTCTTCTCGGTGGTAAAGAAAGACGTTACAAGGAGATAACAATATATTTATTTCTTTTTCCAGTAAAACCTCCAAAAAATTGAAAATGAAAATTCAATTCAAAATTGGTAAAAACATTCAAAATATAAAAAGCATTTAAAAGTAAAAAATATAATTTTGACCATACATTTCGTCTTTTTTTATGGCAACGCTTTTTTATGGCAATTATTATTATTGAAGTAATTTTTTAATTTATTATTGGGTATTAATTAAATACCCAATATTATTTAACCACTGTTAAAATACATTCAATTTACTTATCTCGATAGCAAATTAATTTAAAAAAGATTAGATTTTAATGAATCACAACTGTTGCACTGCAGTTTTGCAAACATGAACAAAACCCTAATCTAGTCTTCTCAATTGTTGCTATTGATGACCACCAGCATCTTCAGGATGTTGAATGAAAACCCTCATCTTATGTCCAAGAATGATTATACCCATTTAGTAGTGGATGCAAAAATGTAGTACTTTTTATGATATGCAGAAATATATTTTCTAAACTCAGCTTATCTCGGTAATTATAAAATGGTTTTTAATAAAAAGTACAACCAATATAACAATATATTAAGAATTTTCAAAAACGTGCAACTATTACTTGCCACAACATGCATTTACATGCGCAATAAATCCCTATTTTCATCGGCAAGCTAGGTTTAAAGTATACCATTTAAAGATTACATGGCTCTGAAATGAAAAATAATATAACCTTCTACAAGGCACAAACATACGCCCTTCGCTAATGGGCACGATAAAAAAATTACTTGTTTCATCCATTGGGACAGAGAAGTACTGTGACATGTCAATTCTCTTGTCGCCATATCTCGACTTCTCCTGAGACGCTCATGTCTCGGGCGTACTCGGTTGAAAGTTCCTTCCCGCCGGCCGATAGTCGTGCATCATTCGTACAGAAAGCCGCCTTCTTTCTTCAGCACCTGCGGCTTGTCGAACTCCACGGCCCGGCCGGCGTCCACCACCAGGATCTTGTCGTAGTCCATGACGGTCTCGAGACGGTGGGCCACCGTGAGCACGGTGCAGGTGCGGAACTTCTCTCGGATGGTCTTCTGGAGGAGGGCGTCGGTGGCCTCGTCCACGTTGGCGGTGGCCTCGTCCATGACGAGGATCTTGTGGCGGCGCAGGATGGCGCGCGCCAGGCACACGAGCTGGCGCTGGCCGGCGCTCAGGTTGCGGCCGCCCCCCCGGCCGGCCCCCCACGGAGCCTGCCAACAGCAGCGGCTCCTGCGGGATGCAGGCGATGCGGCCGCGCAGGAGCTGCAGCGCCACCCGCCGCGTGTCCACGCCGTCCACCACCACACGCCCGTCCACCTCCCAGCACAGGCGGAACAGCGCCGCCACCAGCGACGACTTGCCGGCGCCCGTGCGCCCCACGATGCCCACCTTCTGGCCCGGCTCGATCACCACGCTCACGCCCCGCAGGACCGGAGGGTCGGCGGCGTTGTGGCGGACGAACACGTTGTCGAATTGGAGCATGCCCCGGTCGGGCCATGCCTCGCCCACATCGACGGCGTCCTTGCAATCGGGTTCAGGCTCGGGTGTCAGGCAACTGTACTCTATCATCCGCTCCACGCTCATCATGTTGTTGGCGACTTCCGCGGACTGGCGCAAGCCCCATTGCAACTGACCGGAGAGCGCCATGCACTGCGTGATGGCCAGCCCCGGATGACCTCCCAGCATGACGGCGACGTGGCCCTCCAGGAGTAGGGTCCCAAAGGCGATGAAGGCGATGAAGGTGCAGACGACGGAGTCGAGAAAGAAGCCGAATGCTGTTGATGTCGCCATGAAAGTGTACCACGCTGACGTGTGCAAGTCTTGATGCTTATCAAATTCTTCGCGTAGAATCCCTTGAGCCACGTTGGCGCGAATTGTAGGTAACCCCCTCATGGTAGCATGGAAATGAGTGAACACTGGACTTTTTGTCATGCCTTCAATTCTTTTTAAATTCTTTGATGTTCTAAGATAAGCCGTCGTACTGAAGAAAAATATAATTCCCATAATCCCTACGGGAATTGGCAAATATAAATTTGAAGTTATGGTGAGAGCAATGGATCCAGTCGTTTGCATTAGGATTTGCAGAGCTGTCAGCATGGTCCTCGGGAGCACTTCGTCAGCATTGCCCATATCCTTCGTGAATCTGTTGAGAATTCTTCCTGCGGGGTTTGAATCGAAGAACGACACCTTGGCCTTGATTACGCTTGAAAACATCATCTCGTGCAGTTTGCTGGAACATCGCATGCACACCTTGAAAAAGGCGAACGAGCGCACCAGAGTCATGATGAAGAGGGAGAGAATCAGTGACATGTAGATGATGATGTTCTGATCCAGGCCCAACAAAGGCTTAGGTTGATTCACTTGTGTGCCAGGGAGAATGCTGCTATTCTGCCCGCACTGCTTCTGGGGTACGCTTCCATTGAATACTAGCCCTACAGATTCTCGCCTCAGTTTAAGTTCATGTTGAGAAGTCCATAATGAAACGAAGTAATCTACAGCACACACGAGAATGTGCGTGCCGAGGAAAAGAAAGATCAAGGACAAATTGATGCACATATTTGACCCATTGCATAGATACTCTTTGAACACAGATTTCCCTCCAATCTGACCTTTGGAAGACTCCTCCATCTTTTCTCTCACCGGCCCACATGACGTGTCCTCTTCGTGCGCGGTCTTTTTTATAAGGAACACCGGTGTCTCGAGCCCTTCATTGGAACCGTTGCAAACGGGGTTCACTTGCTTAGTAGGAGTCGAAAAAGAGAGTGTTTTGAGGTCGCCCCGAACGGCCAATACGCGACCGCGCTCCATCGAGATGATGAAATCCGTTTGCTGTGCGTAGTGCATGTTGCTCGTGACGAGCAGCGTGGTCTTATCGGCCAGGAACTGACGGATGCACTTCTCAAAGAGCTCGTGGGCCACGCAGGCATCCAATGCGGCCAAGGGCTCGTCCAGCAGGTAGATGTCGGCGTCTGTGAAGGGTGAGACGCGCGCCTGGCCCCGGAAGCGCGGTCCAGCACGCACGCGCGCATCACGGCGTCGTAACGCGCGCGCCCAGCGGCTGCCCGAACAGCACGTTCTGGCGCACCGTTCCCGCGAACACCCACGCCTCCCGCCCGGCGAAGGACACGCGCCCGCGGATGTCCACGTCTCCCTCCAGCGCCGGCAGCTCCCCCAGCACGGCCTGCAGCAGCGACGACTTGCATGTCCGCGCTCCGCAGACAGCGTCTCGCAGCTGGTGGAAGGCTCTGAGCTCGACCTAGTCTGTTCCGAGCACGTACTGGACATCGACCGGCACTTGCTCTTATTCTTGACGGTCATTTCTTGCAGCACCATAAACTTCTGTATTCTTTTGATGGACACCCGTACTTCCGCTAATTCTGTGAGAGCTCTTCCGAAATTCACCGACACTGCGTGAGACAGCACATTGAAATACGATTGCAAGACGAAAATTTTCCTACTTGTGAGGTTCTCTTGGTAGAGGGCCATGATCACCATCGTGCAGAAGAAAGCCGTCCGGGTGGTGCAAAGATTCATGGTCATGGACAACCCTTTAATGTACGAGGTGATGCTCAGCGCGCGTATTTCTTTGCGCCTGGCGGCGTTGACAAGCCGGACGAAGGGCTTTTCCCAGGCGTACATCTTGATAGCTCGGATGCCCGAGACGATGTTGTCTATCAAGCGCACGCGGCAGTCTGTGAGGTAAGCCGTCTTGGAGCGGAACAGGGCTGAGTAGTAGCTCATGATACCCTGCAACGGCAGGGCCGCCAGCACAGTGAAGGCCCCGACGAGGGCGGGCCACCCCACCTCGCAGAACATGAAGTACACGGCGGATGAGGTGAGCAGCGGTGACAACCAGAGATAGTGCAAGAAGAGGGTAACCTTGTCGAAGCGGCTCACGTCGTTGGACAACAGGTTGACGACTTGCCCCACCGGGACGCCGCCCAACGCCGTCTGGCTGAGGCGTAGCGCCTTTCGGTAGAGCATGGCGCAACACGCGGTACGTGCGCGCATACCTAGCTGCCACGAGCCAAGAGCGTAGTGACTGTAGAGCAGCGTGTTGAGAGAAATCGACGCCACGATGCCGCCAACATACAGGTAGGCGTACATCTTATGCTCGGCGGTGGGCGTCGCGAAGTAATCCAACAGCAGACCTAGCAGCAGCGGCTGCACCACTCCGAGGAGAATGCCATGCATGAGCACCAGGAGACCCAGCAACAGGTAGTCAAGGGCAAAAACTCTGACGATGGTCCAGAGCAGGCTGGGGACACGCTTTTCTTCCAATCCCCCACAGGCACTCACCTGCCGACGCCACTGCTTTTCCAGGCGGTCGCCGAGAAGTTGCGATTGGTCCTCTCGCGGCGGGTCGTCGAGGTCGTCGACGGTGAGGTCTCGCTTCAGACCTTCGCGGAAAATGCGCCATGTCCACCCGAAGAAGACGGCCGACAGTGAGTTGGCAAGCTCGCGCCTGCTCGGCCGAGCACCCGTACGCCGTGGCCCGTCCATGGCGACTGGACCCCGCCGAGTGCTGCCCGCTAATATATTATTTATTGTTATATTGTTTTCTAGTATGAAAGGCACTACCCAATAAGGAGTGTTATGTTTCCATGATGACGTGGCATGACACATCTGCCTCGTGCAACTTGAAACGTGGTAGCAGTAAAATTAACGAAATCCATTGTGAAAGAAAACAATTCGTTGTCATTCAAATATCATTTTGTATATTTAAGCATCAGATGTCTCCCCGAGTTTCTTCGTATTATTCACTAGTAACTGGATACTTAAAAGTAGTGAGTACTGTAAGAAGATCTATTCACATGAATAAAAGAATTTCAGATTCTATAAATAGATGCAAGAGTCACAGAACAGCAAAAAAGTACAGACAAATCCATCTATGGACCTGCTTTTACTTTCTCGGCATAGTACGTACTTACGTAATAAGGAAGAAACATTTTAATGGTGTTGCGGAAAGTGGATAATTTTGTCAGAAAAAACGTATTGTTGGACCTTGATATCGAAACTAGAGAACCTACAAGAATTGCTTCTTGTAACCTTTACAGATTACGAAAAATTTGAGAGTTCAACGAAAATGAGATTTACACGTTTCTTTCAGTGACCTTTCCTCAATCTAAGACAAACATTATAAGAAACACTTGGAGCCGTTTTAAATATTTTTATTTTAAATTGCCTTTTCGTCAAAAAATACACGAAAACTACTAGCCTATTTACGTAGTCAAGAGAAAGTATTGTACTGCTGCGACTGAAATCGGCGAATTTTCGACAGAAAAGTATCGGCTTAGGGTAGGGATCACACATTTATGAAAACGTGCATAGAATTCACTTCTCCTGGTAGTATGTCACACAGTTTTTAATTGTTTTTGACGTAAAATAAATAAATAAATAAATTCTCAGATTTTCGGGCCCTGGTAAAGAAAAAGTGAATAAATATTGTTCATATACACGAAGTAAATTTCTTACATTCTCTAACACGTACTATCAGAATCCACGCTTTGAAAGTCTTTGATGCCGACAAATTGATTAACGGCAAATCATCTGTCTGCTCGCTGCCGTCTGTCAGTCCGTCTCTGGTCAATATTAACCTCTAAACCGTTCAAGTATTTTTCTCCAAAACTGACATTCACCGATCGATCAGCCGAAACTTAAGCCCCTGGAATTTTGAAAGGGATATTATGATTTTGGGGGTACTTTAAATGAAGCCTTAACATTTCGAAAGGCTCTCAAAAATGGTTCGACTGCCTTAGGGTATCAACTGGCGTCACTGCAGTGCCTCAGATTGGGAGGTCCTAGGATCCCAATCCCGATGGCGCGGCGGCAGGATTTTCGAAACTAGCTAGGTAGCTAACTCAAATTCAGCTGCTGTTTGGAGGAAAATTCTAGCAGCCGGCTGCTCTGATCCGTAGTTTTCCGGGGTTCTCCCATCAACATTAGGTGAATGCCGGAGCAGTACCCTAACAAACGGGCCACGGATCGCGCGTGACACTTTCTTCCTCCTCCTTGTTATATCTTCGACCCTTACTTACACACACACACACACACACACACACACACACTTGCACTTGCACTCGCACTTGCATGCACTACACTACCACTGATACCGGGAGACCAGTCGGGATCTTGGGTCGTCTCGGCTGGAGCGGCGCCTCGCTGATGCGAGATACTTGGTGGGAAATTCCCGCCACCTCCCAAGGAAGACCCATGCATTATACTTACGGGACTATTGACCTTAGCCTTTGACACGCCCGGAATCACTAATTAATAAAAAAAATGTTCCAAATTTTAGGATTAAACCTTGTCCTCATATAGTTTAATGTACTATTGAAAATGGAGCGCCTGAAATTTTCGTTGAAATTTCTGAATTTTCGAAAATTGAAAAAATTTAATTTTTTACGGCGTCATCCTACAACTAAAATATTGAAATATTTCCCCCTTCGATATAATCTGTTGTTCAAAAACATCGAAATATTGTCATCTACAATTTTTCGAAGATATGAGTGGTTGGCGTGTAATTTCGCGTGAAATGTAAGTGTTTTTAAACAGTTATTTGTTTAAAAAACGATTCAAAGTTTTTTAATTTATTTTTCTTTTCGTGTGTAGTGGAGGACCGTAAAAATTATGTTGATCCCATTTTCGACCATCAATCTGTATTTTCAAAAATTGCAAAAAGTTAACATTGTTAAAGTATAATATTGACTAAAGATTTTTCTTTTGAATAAAATGTAAAAAATAAAATCTTTAAAAAAGTTCATGCGCAATTTTTGGAAAGACACCGGTAGTTTTCGCGTAATTTCTAATTGAATTTAATGCAGTTTATAAAATATTATTTGTCCAAAAATCGTTCAAAATTTTTTCTTTCAATATTTTTCCACTGATAGAGCAAATGGGGCCAATCTCATTTTCGTTGAACTCTCCGAATTTTCGAAAATCGTCATAATTTGAAGAATGAACTTATCTCATTTCAGGAATGAACTCATGTCATATTAAACAGTGTAATTATCACTATCCATTGGAAAAATTTGAAGAAAAAATTTGGAGACATTTTTAAGAAAATGGCGTTTGGGTGTTTCTGAAAATGCGGAATTTCGAACACATTTTTACAGAAAACTGTTGAGATTTCGAGAAAATTTATTCAAGATTATTTAAAGCACATGTACTCATAAATATAACAATGTGAAGAAATTACCTCTAATCTAAATATTACCGACGTGAAACACAAGTAAAAAAAAAATATATTTTTGTAATTTTTGGAAAAAAACCTCACCAAAAATTTAAAGAAAAAATTTGGAGCCGTTTTTGAGAAAATCTAGTTTTTGTAAATTTTAAAAATTGCAAATATTTCACGATCTATTGCACGAAAATTACGAAAATTTGGAAAAAGTCTACATGACCTTAATGCATGAATTATTTATCGACCACAAATTCCATTTGAAGGAAAACTCTGTCTTCAATTTTATAGTTGTAAGATGACACGGCAAAAAAAATCAAAGTTTTGCAATTTTCGGAAATTCAGAATTAACTGCGAACACCGGACCTATGTCATTTTTATAAGTGTATAAAAAAAAATTGGAGTCGTTTTTAAGAAAATTTTGAAAATGTCCAAGGGTCTTCATGTAAAGTACCCCAATTTTTAAAGAATGCTTTTCAAAATTTCAAAGCTTCAACAAGAACCAGATTCGCACGGGTTTCTTCAATTTGGAACAGATCGTACGTGTGGTTTAGGCGTTAGTAATGTTTACAAACGGACAGGCAGACAGACGGACGGACGGACGGACGGACGTTTTGAAAAGAACCACTTTTTCGCTAACAGGGATCCCAAAACGTGCATTTCCGTTGAAATCTCGAAATGGATTTTCTGCAGCATTACATAACTTTCTTTGTTCTACGTATATTACTGCCGTACATAAGTATGTATACGAGAAAGTAACTAAAGGTGCTACAGAATGGCACAAACTTTTAGGTAATTTTTTTTCTAATTTCCTTGGTGTGGACTGGCTTGAAGGTCTTGCTCCATTCGGTATCCAGCTGCCATTTATCGTCATCCCAAGCACATTTTTTGACATTTTCTCACCATTTCGGTTTCATAATAGTAGAATCGAAATATTACTTCAAGAATATTAAATAAGAGTATAAACTCGTCCTAAATAGAAATTTTCATCAGAAATTTGAAGCTGTTTTTAAGACAATGGCGATTAAGCATTACTGTAAATTTGAATCTCTTTTTCCCAGGATTCTATTGACATTTTCAAAAAGTTCATTTGAAGTCATTGCACTCACAAATGCAATGATGAATAATACTCGATGGAAATGTGCATACTAACGGTGTGAGAAATATTTTAAAAAAATTACATTTGTGTAATTTTTGAATAAACAAATAAATGCATCGAAATGAACTATAGGTCCCATTAAACAGTTGGAAAACTTTAAAGAAAAAATTTGGAGTCATTTTTAAGAAATGGCGTTTGAATGTTTCTGAAAATGCGGAATTTTTAGCACATTTTTACAGAAAACTGTTGAGTTTTCGAGAAAATTTATTTGACATTATTTAAAGCACATGGACACAAATATAATAATGGGAAGAAATTGCCTCTAATGAAAATATTACTCTAATAATATTAGACTCAAGTGAAAAAATTACATTTTTGTAATTTTTGAAAAAACTAAAGATTACTAAACTAAAACTAAAAAACTAAAGAGCAATATGGCGTTTGTCATCGAATAGCGTGCTTTTGGTACTATCCTTACTAAAATTTTAAAGAAAAAATATGGTGCTATTTTTGAGAAAAACTTGCTTTTGTAATTTTTTAAAATTGCAAATATTTCAACATCTATTGCACGAAAACTACGAAAATTTTCAAAAACGTCTACATGACTTAAATGAATGAACTATTTATGTACAACTTTGAAACAGTTTTGGAATTTTCGAAAATTCAGAATTAACCAAGAAAATCGGACCTATGTCACTTAAGAGGGAATTTTACTCTATTCTTACAAGAAATTTAAAAACACAGCACAAAAACAAAAAATACAGCCATATATTGTTGATGTCATCGGGTACGGGTGCATTTGGTACTAGCCTTACTAAAAATTTAAAGAAAAAACTTGGAGCCCTTTTTGAGAAAATTTTAAAAATGTTTCTGGGGCTTTACGTAAAGTACCCCCAAATTTTAGGTAACGTTTTTCAAAATCTTAAAGCTTCGTCTCGAGCCAGATGGACAGGGGTTTCTGCAATTTGGAAAAAATCCTACGTATAGTTTAGGCGGTAGTGGTGTTCACAGTTGGACGGACGGACGGACGGACGTTTTGAAAAAAAAATTACCTTCATTATTATTATTATTATTATTATTATTATTATTATTATTATTATTATTGCTATTCAGAATTAAATGATAGGGTGATGATGAGGGGTGAAGGATGTACACAATGACGAGAGATGAGGTGGGGTGGGAGGTGAGAGGTGATCGTGGTCTTTTTAAACCATCCCAGCAGTCGCTTTTTATCCCAGGGAAACCACGAACGTCCCGGCCAGGATGGCCGGCAAGGGGATCGAACTCGGACCTAGCGATTGCGAAGTCGGCGCGCTCAGCACTGAGTCACTTCGCTTGCACCTTCATATTATAATTATAACATTAATAATGCATTATCTTTGATTCTTATAATCCATTTTTTTTAATTTATCCCTCCATAGTTAGTTCTTTCGTAAGGACACATTTCTTCGAAAATTTTAGTAATTTTTGCACAATATTGCGTGCAATATTAGCAATAATAAGAAATAACAAAAACAAGATTTTCTGGAAGGCGCCTCCAATTTTTTCTTTAATCATGCGGTAGGGATAGTGCTAAATGTACTCTATAAGATGACATAAACGCCATATTGCTCCATAATTTTGTTTTATCAGATATTACGAAAACGTATTTTTTTACTTCTCTTACGTCGTTCGTATTCACATTAGCCAAGATTTGTTCACATTATTGCATTTACGAGTTCATGTGCTTCAAATAAGTTAATAGAAAGATAATGGCTGATAGAAGGAAGAAAGTTGGTAGTTGTTAGAGAGATCTTGGTAGTTGTTAGTTTTCTGTGGAAATGAATTCCAAATTCCGTGCTTTCAGGATTTTTTAAACGACAGTTTATCAAAAACAACTCCAAATTTTGTTCTTCAAACTTCTCGAACAGGGAGTGCTAATTGCACTGTTTAAGATAACATAAAATTAATTTTGCTGTATTCTTTTGTTTTTTAAAAAATTACACAAATGTAATTTTTTTGAAGTATTTCTCACATTTATTTATATGTACATTTCTAGCAATTTGTATGCATTATTACATATGTGAGTGAAAGTTCTTCAAGGGACTTACAATCAAGGTTTTTGAAAATGCAAAATATCTTTGAAAATGAGCTTTAAATTTCGCATTGAGAGTAACGTTTAAACGCCGTTTTCTCAAAAACGACTCCATTTTTTTCAATTAAAATTTCGTAATAGGATGAGGCTTTACTATTCTATAATATTCTTAAAGAAATATTTCGATTCTACAATTAGAAAACCGAGAAATTGAAAAAATTAACAAAAAAATATTTTCGGACGGCTATAGATGGCATCCGGCTAGAGTACGTGGCAAGTCCGAAAAGCTAGGCAGGACCAAAGAAAATTGTGAATATATAGTATGAGAAAGTCTGTGGTACTGTGTAGCACCACTCGTGTAGTGATTGAGGTGGTAACGTTGAAGCACCCTCTTCAAGTAAAATAATAGATCATAATAATTCAAAGAAGCAGGAAGATGTGAATTTCAATATTAACAATTACGAGATCCAAGAAAATGGCAAAAAATAAACCTTCCCTTACAATCTCACGTGAAATTTGTTCCGATAAAACGAGTTTGCTTGCTAATCCAACTCCTTTGAAGTATCCTAAACCCCTACCCCTGTCGTAATTCTTTCCCAATTCTGGTCGCTGGATAGTGATGCAAGAGCGCTTGTGAGAGGCGCGTACGCGGAGATACCTGGCGGTCTCCTTGACAACTGTCACGACTTACAGACTACGTATCAAGTACTACTATAAACAGGGTTGGCCAGTACTTAAATACTTGTATTTGAAATATATGTTATAAATCCATTTATATTTGAACAACTGTATTTTTGAGTTTTTTGGGCATGCATTTTAAAAATGTGTTTAAATACATCTCTAAACCGCATGTCCAGAACACTAAAAAAATAGTTATTCAAATGTAAATGGATTTATAACACGTAGATTAAATACACGTATTTAAATGCTATCCAACCCTGACTATAAAGTATACTTTAACGGAGGATTACTCCGAATGCGTTCTATGTCAAGTTGGGTAAAGAGGAACGTCACTGGATAAGTGATCGACCCTTATTCACCTCTCGCAAAAGATGGATTTTCAGATTGGCTTCATTTCTGTAGGCACTTAAATAGCCATGAAAACAAAACATAAGTCATCTTGAATCAGTTACATTTTTTTAATTAAGTAGAAATGTAAGAAATGGAAATAATATAAACGTTCACTTTGAACCAAGAGTCTCAGGAAAAAATACGTTGACTGGAAGTTTTTTTGCGAATAATGTACAGTATAAAATATTTACCTCTTAGAGGTATCAATTGTAAAATTTTAGAAAAAAATGAGATTTAAAAAAAAATAATAGGTATGCTGGATCCATTTTATGCCATTGTTGCTGAACATGTATAACGTGTACAAAAAGATGATAAGAAAGTTCCATATTATCTAAGCCCTCAAATTCAGAATGAAGTAATTTATTGCCGACAAAAGTTAAATAAAAAATTGTACAACTGATACAAAATAGTAAATATTTTTCCAAACTTCTCGATTGCACTCTTGACTGGAGCCATCAGTAACGGATAACCATTATTATAAGAGTCGTTTCGTACAATAATGAAACATAGAAAGTTGAAATTAAAGAACATTTTTTAGGTTTCTGTAGAATTATCCATTCAACAGGTTTTACACTAACAAATTTCGTGGTTGATCATTTAGCTGATCTTAATTTAAATATTAAAAATATGCGTGGCCTAGGTATGCCAATGGGGCAAATATGAGAGGAAACTACTGATGCTGCCAAACCACATACTTTCTCGCGTTGTTTCTAAATGCTCCGCAATATTATACTACTACATAACCAGCAAAAGTGTTTTCAACTAGATTTTTTTCCCTCTCCAAGACCCGATCTCAAATCCTCAGAGTTAACTTGCCGGCACTCATTCCACCACGAGCAATACCCGAAAATGGGAATAGGACCATATTTTTTACCGTCCTTTATTGCATATGCGGAGAAAATTTAAAGAAAAAAAAATTGGAGCAGTTTTTGAGAAAAAATCGCGTGTATTTCAAGCACAAATTACATTAAAATATTTTTCAAAAAATTGTACATGGCCTTTTTTAAAGAGTTAGTTTTTATACCAGACTTTTCTGAGGCAAGTATCTCTATCTTTAATTTTGTAGTTTTGAAATATTTTTTTGGCTATTTTCGAAAAAGCAGAGCGAAAATGGGACTACACGAAAATGGAATTACCGTCATATTTTTTACCGCCTCTTAATACATAAATGGAGAAAATTTAAAAGAAAAATTTTGGATCGGTTTTTGAGAAATAAAATTTTCGTAAATTTCAAGCGCAAATTACGCAAAAATTATTCGGTTTTTTAAAAGAATTGTACATTACTTTCTTTCAATCTCCGTAGTTTTGAAATTGTGTTTTGCATATTTCGAAAAATCGGGGATATCAACGAAAATTATACCTGCATCAATCTCTTAAACGTTCTTCACACTATTCAACTACAAAATTTAATCCAAAAATTTGGAGCCATTATTTTGAAAAATTTGAAAATATCCGAGGGGCTTCATGTAAAGTATCCCCGAAATTAAAATATCGGTTTCAAATTCTGGATCCGGCTCATCAGCCAGAACGATTGGGGAATATCAATTTTCAAGAAGATCGACTGAACGGATTAGGCGCCAACGTTGACCACGGACGGACAGACACGTTTTTCCGTCAATCGATTTTTCGATATCAAGAAGCAACAAAATATGACGTTTGGCTACACCACGAGTTAGAGGATTCTTTTTCTAAATTTAGCAACAGGATTTAGACACTTTTTCGTTACCAGAGCCCAGCTGAAAGAGTTTTCCGGCGCACTATTACGTAACTTTCCCTTCTTATCAAGAATTCATAAGGCGGAAAGTAAAAAGGAAAAACAGAGTACTTTCTCTCCCGCACTTTCACGCAAAATTACGCGAAAAGTACTCAAATTTTCTAAAAATTGTACATTATCTTATTTCAATTTTTTTTAGAAACAGATTTTTTAAATTTATTTTAGGCCCCATCAACTGCAAGATCATTAGCGACCACAACAATTACAATATCCACAGTACAGATTTTATTAAGGAGAAAAATCTCTATCTTCATAATTGTAGTTCGGAAGACACAATTTTTGAAAACCCAGAGTTTTCAATGAACAGGAGACCTGCACCATTCTCTTAAACATCCTTCATACTAATTAACAACAAAATTTAATAAAAAACGATTGACCCAATTTTACTGAAAATTTTGGTTGGTTCCGGGCGCGTCAATAACTTAGGTCATTGTCCCGCATGTTTTTCCTCGGGAGATGGCGGTGATATTCCTCCGCTGGATGGCAAGATCCGGCGCCGACCCACCGTCGGCTAGCGAAGTTTCCCCCTAACCAGGACTCTCCCACCAGCGAGGCACCGCCCCAGCCGGGACAAGCTCTAAGCTCCCGACCGGTCTCCCGGAATATGTGGTAGTGTAGTGCATGTTAGTGTAAGTGTGTAAGGAAGAGGATAGGAGAAGGAAAACGAAGGAAAGATGGCGCGTGCGTTCCGTGGCGCGTTTGTTAGGGTACTGCTCCGACATTCACCTGGTGTTGATCGGAGAAACCACGGAAAACTACCGATCAGAGCAGCCGGCCGCTAGAATTCTCCTCCACACAGCGGCTGAATTCCACCTAGCTGAAAAGCTAGAGTTTAAAATCTTGCCGCCGCCAAGACTCGAACCTAGGCCTTCCCGGTCAGAAGTGCTGCAGTGGCATCAGTTGATGCACTGAACTACCGCTCCCAGTTTGAAAATTTTGAAAATGTCCCAGGAGCTTCACGTAAAGTACCCTCAAAATTACAATATCAGTTTCAAATTTAAGGGGCCACGACCTCAATTAGTTCGAATAGAGAATATCAATTTTGGAAAATAATGGCTGAACCGTTTAGCCGCATTGGTCACAGACGGACGGGCAGACGGACGGTCGCCGAACGAACAGACGGACAGACGGACAGATGGACAGACGGACAGACGGACAGACGGACAGACGGACAGACGGACAGACGGACGGACAGACAGACGTTTCGCAGTTATTCAATTTTTCAGTAAAGAGGACTCCAAAAAATATGGATTCTGGCTTCACCATGTGTTAGAGGATTTTTTTCTATATTTAGCAACTGGATTCATCCACTTTTCGTTTTTAGGGCCCTGTATTAAGAGCTTTTCTGCCGAAAATGAGCGGTTTTTGGGGGGGAAAAATTTAAAATTGCATTAATTTCTTTTTTAAATTTTCTCCGCATATGTAATAAGGGATATAACTAATAAATAATTAAGGGGCTATTTTCTTAAAAACGGCTTCCGATTCTAGAAGGCTCCCGTTCTATTTAGGACGAGTTTATACTCTTCCTTAATATTCTTGAAGTAATATTTCGGTTCTACTATTAAGAAACCGAAAAATTAAAAAAATGCCCAAAAAATGTATTTTGGACGAATGGCAGCTAGCCAGAGAATGAAGCAAGACCTTAAAGCCGGTCCACACCAAGGAAATTTGAAAAATGTGCTACGAGAAAGTTTGTGCCGTTCTGTAGCACCTCTAGTTTTATTGCTGATGCCACATGGGTTTCAGTTCGTTAGGATTAATTAATTATTTGGGTTATTTTGTGCGGGATTCTTAAATTACTTTAAGTAAAGGAAATCAGCCTGATTTCGGAAAAAAATGGTACATGACCTTTCTTAAAGAGCTGATTTTTTATAGACTGTTTAAAACAAATATCTCTATATCCAATTTTGTAGTTTTGAAATGGTAACTTTGCAATTTTCTAAAAAAACAAGACCGGAGAGTTCGCCAGAAACGAGAAAGCACCATACTTTATGCCGTCCCTTACTACATATGAGGAGGAAATTTAAGGAAAAGCTTTGGAGCAGTTTTCGACAACAAAATTGCCTATATTTCACGGAAACTACTCATACTTTCGAAAAATTGAACATACTCTTATTTAGAGGTCCGTCTTTGAGAAACAGATTTTATTAAGGAAAAAATATCTATCTTCAATATTATAGTAATAGGAAGACGCAATCAAAAAATAGCACTATTTCAATTTTCAAAAAACTTGTGATTTCAACGAACATGACCTCAATCTCTTCAGCGTTCTGTTCGCTATCCGAGGACAAAGTTAGACCAAAGAATTAGGAGCCGTTTCTGAGGAAATTTTGAAAATGTTTTTGAGGCTTAATATGAAGTACTGTCAAAGAGCAAATTGGAAATCTCAAAGCGACGAGTTCATTCAGATCGATTGGGGAATATCAATATTGAAGAAAATCGCCTGAACGGTTCAGGAGCTAGCGTTGAACACGGACGGACGGACAAACGGTTGCCGTCAATCGATTTTTCGGTTTCAAGAACGAACAAAACATTGATTCTGGCTACACCACGTGTTAGAGCATTTTATTTCTAAATTTTGAAGCATTGTTTATGGGGTTCCTGTCAGCCAATACTAAATGTTAACCCGTTTCATCAGCCAGTGATAGTAACAAAAATTCCAATTCAAATTCCATTCTCTCTCTCTCTCTCTCTCTCTCTCTCTCTCTCTCTCTCTCTCTCTCTCTCTCCCCTCCCTCTCTCTCGCTCTCTCTCACTATCTCTCTCTCTCGCTCTTTCTCGCTCTCTCTCATTCACCAGTGTTTTTTAATATAAATTTAGTGCGTTGAGTAGATTGGTTGGAAGAACAATCACTGAGGTTACAGAACGAAATTCGTATCGATATATGCAACAAATTTCAAAGGAGCCGACCGGGAGCGGTAGCTCAGTGCATGAACTGATGTCACAGCAGCGCGTCTGTCCGGGAGGTCCTAGGTTCGAGTCCTGATGGCGGCAGGATTTTCGACACTAGCTTTTGAGCTAGGTCGAATTCACTCGTTGTCTGGAGGAGAATTCTAGTGGCCGGCTGCTCTGATCGGTAGTTCTCCGTGGTTTCTCCGATCAACACCAGGCGAATGCCGGAGCAGTACCCTACGCGCCATCTTTCCTTCGTTTTCCTTCTCCTATCCTCTTCCTTACACACTTACACTAACATGCACTACACTACCACATATTCCGGAAGACCGGTCAGGAGCTTAGAGCTTGTTCCGACTGGGGCGGTGCCCTGCTGGTGGGAGAGTCCTGGTTAGGGGGAAACCCCACTAGCCGACGGTGGGTCGGCGCCGGATCTCGCCATCCAGCGGGGGAAGATCACCGCCATCTCTCGAGAAAAAAACATGCCCTACACTAACGGAACTAATGACCGAAGCAGTTGATGCGCCCGGGAACACGAAAAAATCAATCAAAATCAATCAAGGGAGCCGATCCGGTGGCCGGGATCGCTAAGGCAGTAGTGTCGTAGTGATATCGGACCAAAAGGTCACGGGTTCGTGTCCCGATTCGGGCATGGTTGTATGTTTCGTTCGTCCTGTTACCCTTTATCATCACCATTTCGTTTCATTTTCATAGTTACCATAACGTTAACTCCAATAGTGGTCGCTAATGACCTAGAAGTTGATGCGACATATAATAATAATAATAATAATAATAATAATAATAATAATAATATAGTAATAATATAATAATAATAATATAGTAATAATATAATAATAATAATAATAATAATAATAATAGTAATAATACTAAAATTTAAAGAACGCCATTTCACTGAGCACTGTAATGCTGAAAGAAACGTCTCCGTTCGGCATCGCTTAGCATTTAAGGGGCTTCCTTCAATTACGTATCGCTAAGGAGGAGGGAGTATATTGAATCTCCCCTCCCACTCAT
Source organism: Teleogryllus oceanicus (assembly GCA_964035755.1). Classification (NCBI taxonomy): domain Eukaryota; kingdom Metazoa; phylum Arthropoda; class Insecta; order Orthoptera; family Gryllidae; genus Teleogryllus; species Teleogryllus oceanicus. The sequence goes on along the minus strand of CAXIVR010000001.1, from coordinate 312,408,671 downwards.
AACGCGCTTGAAAGCCCCCTAAATAATTACGTAGCTCTTGCGCCAATTCGGCATTTACAATAAATAAAAATAAAATATATAACATTAATAATTTGTATGAATTTTATTTGTGCTGTATATTAAAATTTATGATAGGGTCAGAATTAATTGGTGATGCGGACAGCACCTAACACTAAGAATGGGGACAATTTTTGAGTGAAGGAAGGACGCATAGGCGAGAATATTTTTTGACCAGCCGTCGTGGATGCAGGGGCAAGAGTCTGCTGCGCCGATTTATTTCGATTCTAGAATATACATCAGTTTCAATTATTTTATTTGTAATCCATCAAATTCAATCAATATACTATTGACAAAAAATATTTCTATTTACTGAAACAATTTATATATAACTATTTTAGTTTTCTAAACATTAATTTCTTAAAATTTTAATGATTTAATGTAAGACCAAATGAAAGAAATCATTTCAGAAAATGTCGAAAATTTTAAAGAAATAAGTAGTAGCACACCCTCAACTTCTGTGCAACGCAGCGTAACGTGGCCTCAAATTCCCTCCCCCCTCTTTAGCGTTGCGTAATTCATGGACGAATCCTTTCAACGAATTGGATACGGTTATCAGCGTTATCTGTGCCAAGATTATAAGTTCCTTATCAGTATCTTACAAAAGAGATTTAACCTTAACGGAGAAGGAAGCAGGATAGTAATTCCGACAGCTTGTTTCCGAATATAAAATTACCTCTTCTTATTTCCTTCCTCCTCCTTTTTCTCTCAACTTATCTATAAAGCATGGCACAAATAAACATAAAAGTACCCGTCAGGGGCACCAAGCTAGAAAGTGTATGATACACGTAACACTAGCTTAGTACAGTGTCCAAAGCTTTACACAGTTTTAAACGTATTGCATATTCATTTATTTGAGATTGATTTAATTAATCTATTTGAGATTTTTTAAATTAGATTAAAGGATATGAAAAGAATGGCCAGTTCTCCACCAGCAGACCGAGACCTGAGTTGCCCCAAACGGTGGATCGTGAGTAACTGTCGGACGGACACACGCAGTATATACCATTTCTTTATGGTAGATCAGAGAGAAATAATAACAAGTCACACCAATGCAGTTTTGATATGTATTGGGATCAATGTTTGGCACTACATGTACATAAATAAAGACTAGCGAAGGTATTATCTAATCATGTGATGAAAAAAAATGGGAACCTACACAATTGAAAGGTAAGAGGGTTGATCAAATAACTTGTGCTATTGCCAACTCGAAAAACCCATAATTGTAACATAACTATCCCTCACTAACCCATTCACATCTAGAATGTTTCTGTGTCTGCGTGGGAGAGAATATCGCGTTCCGCTGACGCCAGATATGAGGAGCACCAAATTATTATATTGCTGTGTACTGTGGTTCGAGGTAGGGGTGTGGGGAATATTAAAATTAGGGAGTAGGAATGTAGAATTTCATAAAATATTCGAAAAACAAACAAACTAATAGAATAAAGATGTATCAGTAAGATGAGAAATTGAAAATATATTAAGAAAAAAGTTCAATGCTACATGCAACTTATTAAAATTTATATTTTTATTTTCACGAAAAATTATTCTATTACAATGAGATTTTTAGTAAATCTGGACGATTTTATTCTGAATGAGGATCCAACACGGTTTTGGCCTTAATTTTAGGAAGAAACGATGCATAGCAATCCAGGTACACGTCATTGCGAATGACACATGGGTATAAGTCTGAGCTTTGAACGGTTTCTAGAAAATACTATGGATTAGTTTTGAATATTTGCTTCGTATTCTTACAGATTCCATCAGCAGCTTATACCATTGATGAAAAAATACTTCCGTAAACATTTCTAACAATTTATAATAAATAAATATTCTAAATCAATTTTTTAAATTATTCTAATTTTATTCTTTTTAAAAATTATTTTAATTGATCAAAAAACTTTTTTATTTATGTACATTTTTAAATGCAATTTGTTAATAGGTTAATGTCATTGTTTTAGTACAAGACTGAAAAAAAGAAATTATTTCAGCACGTGCTGAATTTTTTTAAAATTATATCAATATACTAAACCAAACACTGGACTAATACCCTCTACCCCTATGTAACGCACTGAAAGGCCGCGCCGCCTCAACAGCATTACGTAATTTATGGGCGACTCCTAAACTCGGCGTCAGATTACCGAACAGACTCAGTAGGCTGCAGCCTGGGGCGCGCAATTTTGAGGGGCGGACGAATTTCAACGGATGCAAAATTTCATGAGGAGAACTTTTGAATGTTTTTATAGACTTTTCCCCATATTTGTATCGAAAGAAAGTGTTAATTAATCAAATATAGTTTTAAACGATCCAGTACAGAGGAACGTTGACGGTGGTTTTAGAGAAATGGTGTCCAAAGATGGATTTAAGCAAAATGATGACATCGATTTTTTTCTACCTCTGAATGGCATCACGCAGATGAAAGTCGATATTTATCAAAATCATGTTTCTAAAAAACAATGGCAAATGGTGTTTTTTGAGAAAGGTTAGGGTTAGTACATTCGTCATCTGCAGGACATGTCTTTTGTGCTCCTTGCAAGTCATAGAGTGTAACTACTACTTTGATCATAACAACAGAGCTTAACGACTGGAAAAATAGCAACAGCATTTCTCAACGATAACAGTTCCTAACATCAAGATAGCGTAAGAAAATTTGTATGTAGGTCTGCAGTTATAGAATGACTGGGTTCAGAGCTTTTTTTTTAATATTCTTGATCCTTGTTCGACAAAAAATTGTCTTTCAAGGGTATGAAAATTTATAATATCATACAGAATATGAGGAGAAACTAAATAGCAATCTCTAAACAAATTACTGATATGTAGACTTTTTTTTAATTTTTGAGAGTGATAATAATCTTAAAAAGAAACTATGTTTATAAATAATACATGATTCATGAAAATGTTCATGATAGAAACTGTGAGAAGAGACAGCTAAGGAGGATGTAAAAGATCTTTAGGATAACGTGATTTAATTCGCGGGAATGGATTAACTGTTTTTCCTAATTGAAAAGATGTATAAGCAGGAGAAGAAGAAAGAGAAGCATAACATTTATCTGAGAGACGAAGGATCCAGGATTTTAGGGGAGGAATATCGAGTTCACGTAATATTTGATCGTTTCTTATGAACCAGGGTGCTTTTAATGCTTTCCTTAAATAATTATTTTGTATAATCTCTAATTTTTTAATATGAGTTTTTGCTGCACCACCCCAAATGGGGCATGCATAAGTTAACGAAGGGCGAACTATATATTTAAATATAGTTAATGCGGAATATACAGAGAGGTGCGAATTTTATCTCCACTAGAAGCTTAAGATTAGTTTTATTTATTATAGATAAAATATGTGTTTTCCATGTTAATTTAGTATCTAGTTGTAATCCGAGATATGTAATTAAAATATTAGAAGAAATCCAAGGAATTGCTTTATAATTAATAATAAGAGGATAAGTAGGAGAGGATTCAGAACTTCTGAAACAGCACAAAAATCAAGTGAAACATTGGGAAAATGTTGTGAAAAGAATTGTAAAATCTGTGAATATTTTAGCACAAAGAGGATTGTTATTTTAGGAAACAACGAGATTATTAGTTACAAAATGAAAACTTCTTAGATTGCATTGAGTTGATATCCAAATTTGATCAGTTTGTGGCTAGCCATCTCGTTCGGTATGAAAATATAGGACCACGTTTGTGAAAAAAAGGTTTAGAAAATAGTAATTCGGATGGTATTCTTTATTAAAGAAGTTGTCGATACAATATATATTTCCAAATGGCGAGATTATTAAGACTCTAATGAAGCCTGTGACTAAAGCAATTGGCGAACGATATTTCACTGCTTTGAAGTGCGTAAAAAATTATCTGAGATCGAGTCTTAAACAAGACACTTTGAAAGCATTATCTCTGTTATACATAGAAAATGACATTTTGGGACGCGAAGAGTTTGAAGACATGTTAAGAAATTTGCCGAGACTAAAAGAGAAAACGGATTCCGTATGACAACGCATATTTCATATGACCTAAAAATGTTTGATATTATGAAAAATGCAAATATATAATAAATTATTTATGCTTTTATAATATTTGCATTGGTTAAAAATATCGAACATTTTTAATTCAAAATATTATAAATAACTTTTGTAGAAAACGCAAATTAAAAAAGGTCGCTAAAACATTTGACAGTCTAGGGCGCACATAAGTCCAAGTCAGGCACTGTCTAAACTAAACCTTCCTCTACAAGACCCCACGAAATTCTTGATTTCAACTTCTTGATCCCCGTAAATAAAAGCATTATTTGGAGCAACATCTCAGAACTCAGATTTTTGACTTGATATTTTTTTGACAAATCTGAGTCATTCCACCTCAAAACGCACAAATGTAAAGAAAATACGACCTTCATGCCCCACACTCTTTTTATTTTCCCTACGAAGAGTGCAAGCAAAAATATGGAACACTTTTTTTCGAAACGATTTTAATTTTCATAGTTTTAAAAAAATATGCTGCAGTTGTTGAAATTATTCGTTTGCAGCTCGCGTTCTAATTGTGACAAAATGTAATATTTTGCGGCATTAAAGAGCTTTGATGCTATTTCATTTCATTGATGCACTGAATTCCTTAAGTTGTTTAAAATTCATTTTTACTCCTTTTTTTATTTTTTTAATGTATTTCTTAGCCTGACAATTTTAAGATTTGAAAAAAAAAGCCAATGTCTTCTCTGAAGTAAAAATCCTGGTAAGTTTCACAGTGAGACTAATAGACGATTTTGAAAAATTACAATAGAAAATTTCTACTTAATGTTCTACTGCGGCGTCTACCAGAGCGTCACACACGAGCACATGCTATTCAGCCGTCCAATTATAATCCTCATATGTTCACAAAGCAATAAATAGAAACATCCCTTGAATGTGCCCGAAATGTAGTACGTATGACCTTCATTCTCGATTAGTTTAGGATGAATAAATATCAAACAGTTTCAAATAAAGCATATGATTTAGTTAATTCAATTGATATTTCTTTTTGACTCACCTTACAGAGAATATCGTTTATCGACTGCTTCATAAAAAAATGAAACTATGTATTTTCTTTGTGCCTTCTATAGTTTTTTAAAAAATGTTTATGCCATTGTTGCAACCAGTTCAATTTCCACGTCATGTTCAACGTTGCTAATAAATGTAAAGGTAATGTTCTTCCTATCATCACTAGCCCACTCTAATTATTTTGTGGTTAAGTTAAGTTCCTCTCAGGATTGAGGACTACCCAAGCTAGCCTAACCCTCTTGTTTGATTGATTGATTGATTATTAGTGATTCTGGGTCCGTCAACTACTATGATCATTAGTCCCGTAACTGTAGTGCGTGTTTTTCTCGGGAGGTGGCGGTGGTCTTCCCGCGCTGGATGGCCAAATCCGGCGTCGACCTACCGTCGACGTGTGGGTTTTCCCCAACCAGGGATCTCCCATCAGCAGAGCACCGCCCCAGCTGGGACAAGTTCTAAGTCTCCGACCGTTCTCCCGACATGTGTAGTAGTGTATTGCATATTAGTGTAGATTATATGTGTAAGGGGTGAGGATAGGACGAGGTAGAAAAGATCGCGCGCGGTCCGTGGTCTGTTGGGGTACTGCTCCGGCATTCGCCTGGCGTTGATCGGAGAAACCACGGAAAACTACCGATCAGAGCAGCCGGCCGCTAGAATTCTCCTCCAGACAGCGAATGAATACGACCTAACTGAAAAGTCAGTGTCGAAAATATTGCCGACGGCGGCTCGAACCTAGGACCTCCCGGTCAGAGGCGCTGCACTGATATCAGTTGATGCACTGTACCACCGTTCCCGGTCCTAGCTCCCTTCGATAACCTTTTAGTTGTTCCCCCCAATCCGTCGCAAGGTCCCTTTGCGTAAGAATTTGCGAAGCGAAGAAAGGTCATCTTTGTGGGAACATTTTTAATTTTTTTACTTTTTCGCCTTGTGAAGTTCTTCGTAACAAGAGAAAGTCATGAAATCGTTCGCCGGAAAACAACGAAATTTTTAATTATTACTAGGCTCTCACCCCATTAGAGAAGTATTTCTATTAACTCTGTCTTTATATTGTTTGAGAAGTGTTATGAGTAGTGTCCAGAAGTTCAGGCATGTATTTTACCTAAAATAGGCTGGCAAAAAGCATTTACTTTTGTAAAAATAGGCATGAAAAAAGCATTTATTCTAGCAAAAAGTATGGGTACAAAAAGTCACGTAAACAATCAAAAATCATATTTTCTGTAAAAAATAGTTACAATTATTCGTATTTTTATTCTAACACTAAAGATACAGAGAGCTGTCCTCAGAAATGATCCGAGTCTGCTTCAAAAAATCCATCCCTTTCACCCTCCTTACGTTCTCCACCCCCAGCCTTATTTCCAAACTCTTACTTCCTCCTCTGAACCTACTCCGGTTTCTCCCACTCCCTCTACCCCTATACCTGATGCACCAAATTCTTCACCGCCTGTCACTGCTGGGACACATTACAACCTTCGAACACGCACTCGAAGTAAAAATGGACTAAATATATCGATACTACAGTCAGATGCAGAAGAAAAACATTCGTGTAGGTACGAACGTCAAAATAAATATATCTACAGAATCACACCAAATCCAATGAAGGCAATCGATCAAATTATAATAAACAAATTTACTACTCGATATTAAATTGAAACAAAATATTTGGGATACATTGACCATGATGCACACATTCTTACCATTATAAGAAATAAAAAATGCGAACACTGACACAATAAATAATTCACGAATGACTGAATTATTTACAAAATTTTTAAAAAATCTTAATTGATTACTTGATGCAGGTGTCATGGTACGCGTTTTAGAATACTATTTTTTTCAACGCTTTCATTTCAACACTTGCTTTCCTCTTCAGAAAAGAAAATTGAATATTTCACGGAAAAGCAATTTTGGATAACACAAGAGATTAGGACATAATGTAAAAACAAGCGAATTATTTCTTTCATTTCTAAACATCATATCGTATCTGATAATTTCCTCCTCTACTTTAAAAAATACAAATCATTGTTAAGAAAAGTCATAAGGGAGGCTAAAATCATGAAACACGATCAGGGTGTTTTTAATTTAAATAACAACACGAAAGCAATGTGAAATATAATAAAAAATACGACCATATCAACAAGAAACCTGGTAGAGAATGTTGTTTTAAAATATAACAATAGGAATGTGAACGATCCGGCTACAGTAGCTAGTATCTTTAACCAATGCTTTTCGAACACGGCTGCCATTCTCATTAAGAGCTCTGCCACTGTCATTCTCACTTCAACCACAAGATTCAATATCCGATATTTCCCCAGAAACTTTACACGCGAGATTTGTTTCCTAAACTTCTTTTTATGGAATTCTCAAAATAATTGGTAAACTAAAAAATAAATATTTGGCCGGTTTAAATGAATTTCCGAATTGTTTGTTAAAGACTTATGCGCCTGCCATTATACACCCATTAACTCACGTATTTAATGCATCCTTATGCACAGTAACTTTTCCAGATATTTTCAAAAAAGCTAAGATTCAGACGCTCTTCAAAAAGGGCAATGAAAATGTAATTCAAAATTATCGGCCTATTTCCTTTTTGTCAGTTTTTTCAAAAATATTAGAGAGACATTTTTACGTACGAATGGAAACCTTTCTCAGGAAACACGATGCGTTTTCAGATTGCCAACTCGGATTTAGAAAATCAAAATCTACAGAAACAGCCATATTCTCTTTTCCTAAAGATGTCGCCTCATCATGGGATCAAAATGAAGCACCTATTGGATTTAGATTGGGTTTAGATCTTCCAAAGCTTTTGCCGTCATTGATCATAACATTTCAAAATTTCTTTCTAATGGAATCAGTGGTATTGTCCTAGATTGGTTATGTTCGTACTTTAAACAACGATCTCAGAGAGTAGCAATACCTTACTGGAATGATGAAACTTTATATACACATCTTTCCGACTCTTTGCCAATTGCACGTGGAGTCCCACAGAGATCGATTTTAGGCTCTATTCTCTTCTATTTACTATACGTAAACGATATGCCCTCGACGCTTCGAAACGGAAGAACAGTTCTCTTTGCGGATGATACGAATATTCTTAGCGACAAAGAAACCGTAAATAGTACAATATCAAGTGTTTAAAATTTTGTTCCGTAATAACAAATTAATAGTAAACGAAAAGAAAACGATTTCAATGTAATTTTACATTTCAAATAAACAATGCTGTACTCCATTGAAAATGAACGGTGTTCCATTGACTGATGTTAAGGAAATATAATTTTTAGGTCTCTCATTTCAGTCAAACATCAAATGAAATGTCCATTTAAATGAATTGAACACAAAACTAAGTTCATTATGCTACGCGTTCACTAATCTTTCAAATTCAGTCCGCCTTCATACAGATCGTTGTGTATATTTTGCGAATGTTCATTCCCGCCTGAGATATGGCATAATATTCTGGGGAAATACATCTTATAGCACACAGACGACAGATTACATAAAAGCATTGTAGGAATCATAAGCAAATCCCACCGACGTGATTCTTGTAAGAGTCTGTTTAGTAATCTAGCAATTTTACCATTACCTAGTCTGTTGGTATGCTGAATCAGCGGAGTTTGAAAAAAAGGCGCGCTCTTCGCACACAGCGATGTCGCTAGACTTTCACCACTGAGGTCCGGGTTCGATTCCCGTCGAATCTCATGTGAAATGTGTTTCAACAAAACGAGTTTGGCTGCTTCACAAGGGCTAGACCACCCCTGTGAAGTGTCCCTATCCTTATTCCTTCCCAATACTGGCCGCTGAGTAGTGACACAGGAGCGTTTAGTAGGAGGCGCGTACGCCGAGATGCTACCTGGCAGTCCTCTTGACAGCTGACTGCGACGTGACATGACTTAAAGATAATGGAGGATTACTCCCCAACGCAAAGTGCTCAACGCCCCTTATGGGGCTTGGAGACGCGTTGCGTCAATTTGTAAGACGCAACAATAAAAAAAATGGCATAAGTGCGGAAGTATATTTTCAGATAACCCCAATATCTATAACTCGAACACTCGACATAGTAATCATATTAATCAAGTGACATTATCAACAGCTCACTACAAAAAATTCACGTACAATACATGTAGAATATTTCACAACACTGCCAGATGACATTGGACGATTAAATTCGATGGAAAAGTTTAAATCCCAAATGAAATCGTTTCTGCTGCATAACTGTTTCTATATGATTAGAGACTATACTGAGCGTCAAAAGGAAAGTAACATTAATTTTAACAGTGATATGTAGTATCTTATTTACCACTTGGACTGTAAAATTCTAAACAACTTGTAACAAATATTGTACCGCAGTTTCTGGATCAATGACCACATCTCGATCAGGTTTTTCCTTGAGTTTTCCGGCTCCTTTGAGCAAACGCTGAGATGATTCCTTGTTTTGCTTTTGGACATAAATGTAACTTCATTGTCTACGCACGTCTTCTAGAATTCAGTGGAAAATATAGTTATTCAAATTATCATTCTCCATGTTGTCGCGAAAGAAGGATTATTCCTTCACGGAGGACATGATGGGGCCCAAATATATAGCTAATTTGCCCTCGAAAATATATTTTATTACATCGGAGCGAATATTTTTACTTACTCGTTTATACAGAGTAATATATGTAGTAGAGAAAGACATGTAATGCTGCGGAAAATAGATTTCGAGATTTTAACGAAAATATACGTTTTGAGGTCCCCTGATAACGAAAAGTGTTTGTTTTTTTCAAAACGTCCGTCCGTCTATCTGTGCGTCTGTCGATCCGTCTGTCCGTCCGTCTGTGAACACCACTAGCGCCTAAACCACGCATACGATCGTTTCCAAATTGAGGAAACCCATGTCGATCTGGCTGTAATTGAAGCTTTGAAATTTTGAAAAGCATTCTTTAAAATTTAGGGGTACTTTACATGAAGTCCCCCTGACATTTTCAAAATTTCCTTAAAAAAAGGCTCCAAATTTTCTTTCAATCTTTGGTGGCGGTAAGGCCAAACGTATTCTATACGACGACATAAACGCCATTATTGCTCTATTCTTTTGTTTTGTTTTTTAAATTAGAAAAATGTATCTTTTTACTTGTCTCTAATGTCGGTTATATTTACATTAGAGGCAATTTATTCACATTATTATATTTATGAGTACATGTGCCTTATATAATGTCAAATAAAGTTTCTCGAAAACTCAATATTTTTCTGTTAAAATTAGCTCAAAATTCCGCATTTTTAGAAAGCTAAAACGCCATTTTCTCAAAAATGGCTCAAAATGTTTCTTTAAGTTTTTACAATGGATAGTGCTAATTACACTGTAGCACTTAATTGCTCTGTTATTGCAACTCAATAGAATCCTTTGAAAAAGAGCTTCAAATGTCGCATTTACAGTAATGCTTAATCCCTATTTTCTTAAAAACAGCTTCTGATTTTTCAATGAAAATTGCTATTTAGCAAGAGGTATTACTCTTCTTCAATATTCTTGAAGTAATATTTCAGTTGTATTATATTGTAGAAAAGCAAAAAGTTGATAAAATGCCAAAATTATGTAGTTTGGGCGACGATAGAACTCAGCTGGCCAGAGAATGGAGCAAGACCTTAAAGCTAGACTACACCAAAGAAATTAGAAAAATTTGGTACGAGAAAGTCTGTACCACTCTGTAGCGTCTCTCGTTTGTTAACAATCCTTGTAGAAAACTCTCATTTCTTTCTGTATTTAAAATTCAAATTGTATATGGTTTAGGGTAGGGATCACAGAATTATGAAAACGTGAACAGAATTCACTTTGCCTCGTAGCACGTCACACACAGCGTTTAACTTTTTTGACGTAAAATAAATAAAAACTATACTCAAAGTAGGATGGGATTCCTCGTTAGCGAAAAAAGTATGTCGGCATCAATGAAAACAAACTCTTGACTGGTATCATCTTCCTTTTTCACTTAGATTTTCAACATTGAGTCTTCTTCCTCAGAAAGACAAAATACCACCATGCCTTCGTGTTATCCAGGCTTGCGGGTATATAAACAGCTTGATCGAGATCGGCAAGAGGAGAAAAAAGCAAAATAATTATGTAAAAGGCAGAAAAAGGCAGAAATAAAACAAAATGGCAAAAATAGACGTCGGAATCTAAAATACGCAAAAAAAGGCAAAATAAAAATGTACTAAAAAATGCAATTAATGAACCTTTAAACAACACAATAAGTTTACCATAAGAAGAAGTTAAACGATATATTAAGATAAAAATCAAAGAATTTTGGGATTCTCACTGGAGAAACATTGACTCTAATAAACTACAGGAAATAATACAATCAACCTTTGAGAAGTCTGTTATAGTGCCAACTTCTAGAAAGGAACAAGTGACAATAGCCAGGTTAAGAATAGGTCATACAAATCTGACACATATCCATTTAATTACAAAAAAACAGAGAAACTTATGTGAAAAGTGTGGTGCAGCTTGAACAGTCAAGCACCTTCTTATATACTGCCAAGAATTAAAAACTGAAAGAGACCAATCTAAACTGCCTAAAAGTATTAGAGATTGTTTAAACACCAAAGCTGGATGTAGACAGACAATAGTTTTCCTGAAGTTAATAAATAAGTATAATTCCATATAAGATGGAATAAATAATACAATGTAAATACAAAATGTATATGTAAATAGGTTAATGTAAATATGTTAACTACTTGACTGCTAACTAAAGTATTAATGATATAAATCATATCCCTAATGGAAATCAAATACAAAATGTATTATAAAATAACAAATAAAAAATATAGCTTATGTGTAATGCAAAAATTTAGTGCAAATCCAATGTAGTAATGACTGATGATAAATTGAATGTATATGTGACCCATAAAAATTCCCTGAGGTAATAAGTAATATATAATATAAATACAAAATGTACATGTAAAGAGGTTTAATGTAAATATGTAAACTGTTTGACTGCTAACTCAAGTATTAACGATACAAGCATATCCCTAATGGAAATCAAAATACAAATTTATATATGCATTGTAAAATATATGTATATCAATGATTGTTTGATGACTAATTGAAGGCATAAATACAAACAGTATATTGTTATCTAAATTAAATACAAATTATGTGAGTGATGTAAATATGTAATATAATGTAAATCTGTAATGATGTCGCTGATGACCATTGTAGTTAAAAAGCGACATAAAATAAAATAAAATAAAAAAAAAAAGTACTAAAACAACACCAGATGCTTAATCAAGTGATTCCTAAGGTCAAAAGTCATGAAAGAGTAACAATAAACAAAGGCATTTTGTCAAACTTCCGGACACTAGTTATAATTTTACACTGAAAAAAGTGAATTCGGGTCGTCATTCAGGCTTTTAGAAAAAGCATTTATTGCTTGATGTTCAATTTCGTTGTTTTCTCTTAAGTGTAGCACAAAAATATGCAGGGTAGCTTACTAATAAATTCAGTGCATTCTCTGAATTGCATCTTGAAGTACGAAAGAATTATTTTCTAATGCTAACTCTTGACGTTAAATTACCTTTTGTCTGGTTTAGGTAGAGAGCTTTTTGTTCTGTGGGATAATAGTGACAGTAGGGTATCCGAATTCGATGACCTTTTTCCTTGTAGAAATGAACACTAGTGATTGGATTATTTCTAGTATGATTTGTCAACAGTTACCCAATATTTTAAAGTAACCTCTTTTGCCATTTCTAATTTAAATAATCTTTGAAACTACATCAAACGAGATGTTTCAGCCTCTGGACAGTTCTTTAAATAACAACCTGGTAAACATTCCAACTGGTTCCATTCTGTAAATATGTTCTCGCCATGCTGTAGCCACATTTGTAACGGAGGAATCGGCTTTTCTTCCATCCATTTGTATTTTAAATTGTTTTTAGGAGTAGCGTAGAAATATTGTTTGAATGTTTCGATAAATTGACAGCCGTCTGAGTTTCTTTATGATGTAGGCTTCTCTCAAAGAACCATTTTAATTTTCTGTAGTTTCTGCCGAGGATACTGTTTCTGTTTAGTTTTCTTTGGCTAATCGGCATTTCTCCGACAAATATCACCCCCACGTTCAGTCTTCTACCTCTATTATTTCCGTGACGCTACTTGGAATAGCAGAAGACAACTAACTCGGTTCATTTCTTTCATGTCAGGGAATACATTAGGGTGATCATGCTCTACCAACTCCTTCGGTGCATGTTTATTCATCACTATTATTGTCTGATAAAATTGAGGTATTCACAAGTTTGGAGAATTCTAACTTTACTGTAAAAACTCACTTGACTCGTCACGAGAAAATTTTGGATATGTTTCTTTTTTTTTCGATTCGTATTACATTTTTATTTATCATATTTTAAGCTGGAAACAGTCGATTTTCAAATTTTCAGTTATGCGGGATGTATCTACATTAACGTACATTCCTGTGAATTTTCGTTTTTAATTTCTCGTGTTCATACGTATATACGGAGTCATATAGGGGTTCCTTGATGCCGAAAAATTATTTTTTCAAAACGTCCGTCCATCTGTGAACACTACTAGCGCCTAAACGATCCATACGATCTTTTCCAAATTGAAGAATTCTCATTTCATCTGGTTCAAGTTGAATCTTTGAAATTTTGAGAAACATTCTTTAAAATTTGGGGGTACTTTACATGAAGCCCCTTCAGACTTTTTCAAAATTTTCTCAAAAACAGCTCCAAATTTTTTCTTCAAGTTTCTTGTGAGAATAGAGTAAAATACAGGTATAAAGGTGGAATAGGTCCGATTTTCGAAGTTAACTCTGAATATTCGAAAATTGCAAAAATGTGAATTTTTTCGGGGTCTTCCAACAAAATTGAAGATAGAGATTTATCCTTCAAACGAAATTTGTTGTCCATAATTAGTTCTTTCCTTAAGGTCAAGTAGATTTTTTTGAAAATGTTAGTGATTTCCGTGCAATAGTGTGCGCAATATTTGCAATTAAAAACAAAAAATATTTTCTCAAAAACGGCTCCAACCTCTTTCATTAATTTTTTTGGTAGGGTTTGTACCAAACAAATATGATGACATAAAGTCCATATTGCTTTTCTTGTTGGTTTTTTTTCAAAAATTGAAAAATTTATTTTTTTGACCTGTCTCCCACGTCGGTAATATTTACATTAGAGGCAATTTATTCGCATTATTGTATTTATGAGTACATGTGCTTTAAATAATGTCAAATAAAGTTTTTTGAAAACTCAACAGCTTTCTATGAAAATGAACGCTAAATTACACATTTTCAAAAACGCTCAAACGCCATTTTTTCAAAAATGGCTCCATTTTTTTCTTCCAATTTCTCCTACAGATATTGCTAATTGCACTATTTAATATGACGGAAGGTTCATTTTGGAGTACCATTTTGTTTGTGTTTTTAAATTATACAAATGTATTTTTTTTTAATATCTCTCACGGCGTTAATATGCACATGTTCATTGATTTGTATACATCATTACATTTGTGTCTTCTTCATTTTTATTGAAGGTAAATTTTGGTTATACTGTTAGGAAAACAAAAAGTTAAGAAAATGTCAAAAAATGTACTTCAAGAGACGCTAGATGGCAGCTGGCAAGAGGTTGGGCAACACCGCAAAGCCCGTCCGCACCAAGGACATCAGAAACGTTTACTACGAGAAAATCAGTGCCATTCTGTAGCACCTCTAGTTACTTTCTCGTATACATATGTATGTACAGGGTAATTACGCAGTATAGAGAAATTTATTTAATGCTGCGGGAAATCGATTTCAAGATTTCAACAGAAATACACGTTTTGGGGTCCCCTGATACCGAAATAATGTTTTTTTCAAAACGTCCGTCCGTCCGTCTGTACGTTTGTCTGTCCGTCCGTCCGTCCGTCCGTCTGTGAACACTACTAGTGTCCAAAGCATCCGTACGATCTTTTCCAAATTGAAGTATCCCCGGTCGATCTGGTTCTGGTTGAAACATTGAAATTTTGAAAAACATTCTTTGAAATTTGGGGAATACTTTATATAAACCCCCCGGGCATTTTCAAACTTTTCTCAAAAACGGCTGCAAATTTGTTCTTTAAATTTCTTGCAAGAATATAGTAGAATACAATAATAAAAGTGGCATACGTCAGATTTTCGCAGTTAACTCTGAATTTTCGAAAATTGCAAACGTTGGAATTTTTTCGCGGTCTTCCTACAACTACAAAATTGAAGACACAGATTTTTCCTTCAAATTAAGTTTGTTGTCCATGAATAGTTCTTTCATAAAGGTTATAATACTGTGCATTAATGCGTGCAATATTTGCAATTTAAAAAATTGCAAAAGTTAGATTTTCTCAAAAACGGCTTCAAATTTTTTCTTTACATTTTTTATAGGGGTAGTGGAAAATGTGCCCTATACGATGACTTAATCACTATATTGCTCCATTCTTTTGTTGTTGTTTTTTTCAAAAATGTATTTTTTATGTCTCGCACGTCGGTAATATTTACATTTGAGGCAATTTTTTCACATTATTGTATTTATGAGTACATGTGCTTTAAATAATGACAAAATTTCTCGAAAAATCAACACTTTTCAGTGAAAATGAGCTTCAAATTCCGCATTTTCAGAAACGCTCAAGCGCAATTTTCTCAAAAATGGCTCTAAATTTTCTCTTCATACTTTTGCAAAAGGATAGTGGTAATGGCACTGTTTAATATGACGTATAGTTAATTTTGGTGTATTCTTTTGTTCTTTCAAATATTACACAAATGTAATTTTTTAAGATGTGTCTCATGCCGTTAATATGCTTATTTCTCTCTATTTCTATACATTACTACATTTGTGAGTGGAAGTGTTTCAAATTACTTCAAATGAAGTTGTTCGAAAACTCAACAGATTCCTGTGAAAAAACGCTTCAAATTGCGCATTTAAAGTAAGGCAAAATCGTCATTTCCTTAGAAACGGCTTTAAAATTGCCAATGAAAATTTCTATTTAGGACGAGGCTTTATTGTTTTTTAATTTTCTTAAAGTAATATTTCGGGTTTTCTATTAAGAAACCGAAAAATTGCGAAAATGTAAAAAAAATGTACTTTGGGCGACGATAGATGGCTGCTGGCCAGAGAATGTAGGAAGACCTTAAAGCCGATGTCTGTGCCATTCTGTTTCACCTCCAGTTTCTATTAAGATGGTGAAAATAACAATAGTATGGATATTTTTGTAAGGCTATTGTCACCAACATCATTCACTAAAGTCATTGTCACAGAACAACGCATGAGTTGCTCAAGTTTCTTCTGTTTACACAACTGACTCGGGAAGAAGAAAGAAAGCTGAGAAAGAAAGCTGCGCCCTGTTTAAGGGAGAACCTAGCAACAGCAGTTATTAATAAATAAACCTCCAATTGCGATCGTAGGCGTGGTTCTGCGAGTCTGACACAAGTACCAACGACCAGTCAGACGGTAGGGTGGGAAACATAGTTTTCCGGTCAACAAGCTATATTTTAAATGTTATTTTTGTGTCTAATTTTGAAATTTGGCAGATGGATAGAACATTATTGTAGAAATACATGAGCATGTTTTCAAATTTAAGTAAGGGCTTAATGTGAAAATTTGTGTTTTATTTATTCTAAATACTTACATAATATGTTTAAGAAATTATATTTTCATGATGTAAAAGTACATCTTTGTAGGTTTAATTTAATGAAGTTGAATTTTCAGTAGGAAATGGTAGATCCGTGAAAATGATTGAACATTAGCGCGCGCAGTGTAGGCCCCAAAAATAATTGGTAATTTTTCTGAAAGGAGTGGGATTAGAGAAAAAAGAAGAAAAAATATAACACATTTTTAATTTCGAAGATCCGACATTTTCTTAACTGACCGAGATATTCATTTTTGTTTCGATTTGAGGGAGACACCACGCGCACACACACACACACACACACACACACACACACACACACACACACACACACACACACACAGAGAGAGTGAGAGTGAGAGTGAGAGAGAGAGCGAGAGAGCGAGAGCGAGAGCGAGAGCGAGCGAGAGAGAGAGCGAGCAGAGAGAGAGAGAGAGAGATGCATTGAGTATGCTGAATTATGTAGGTGTGACCATTGCAGAATATAAAATTTCATTATTTACTACCATTGTTCTAATTTAATCCGTACCTACATACATTACAATATAATGTAAGGAATACGTAAATATTTTTAAATGTCCTGATCCTACGTGTGACACTCGCAGTTAGGCTCTTCTACACCTGGACACCCGAGAACATAGCTATTTCACTGAATAAGGAAGCAATATTATGATTTTATGTAATCGTTAAGAAAAGAACGTAAAGAGAATGGGACTGGAGAATGTATGGCTTTTTGTCGAAGGGTAAAATGTTGCATAACGAGCGTCGCCAGACGACACTGAGGCATCCCTGCGGAAAATGTTTTGGAAGACTACCCACCCTCTCACCCCACAACCCGCCTTTCGCTTCGTAACTTTCACATTTCCGCTTAGTTTAAAACCCAAGTGGACTGATGACGTTTTGCGCCAGACACTGGTATGCGGTGGGCGGTGACGAGAACGGAAATAGCAGGCTCGTTCGAGGAAAGTAAAAAAATTAACGTTTTAATGGTCAAGACAGATATTATGAAAACTAATTTTAGACGCCGAGAAACGTTTGTAGATGCATAATATATAATATGTCGCCAATATATAAACATACAAAAAGAAAATATATTAAATTAAATTAGAATATGAAAAGAGTAACTAGATTCATAATAGACACGCATGAGGTAGTAGTGTATTTAGAAAATAAACAATTAAAAGATATATGAAGAAAATTTGCGAGGTCAACATGTATTTGGCCTTAATACTTTTTTTTTCGTGTCTGCAATACGCGTATGCCGGCCTAGATGGCTGAGGTGGCTAAGAACGAGTATCGAGTCAGCGGTTCGGTTCGAAGGGTCGCGGGTTCGAGTTCCGCCTTGGGCATGGTTGTTTGTCCCTTGACTTTGTATGTGTTGCCGCGAAGAACCTCGCGTTCTGCTGATCCCAGATCAGAGGAGGCCGCGAGTGTGTTGGTCTAGTGTATGGTCGAGTATGCGTCCCACCGGGACGTAAAGGGTAACCGGCTGTTGGCTGGATAAAAGCCCTAGGGAAAAAAATAGGCCTATCTAGGTAAAAAGTGACGCGGAAGCGATGAGTTCTCCTCCCTCTCCGAAGAATTTGACCTATTACGAAAAAAAAATTACCATTTCTTGAAACTTTGGTAATGTAAAAACTATATGACATGCATTTTACTTTTTACGCAAGCTTTAATTGCCTAACCTTGAGTATATGGCCGAAATATGGTATAACAATTAAATTAATCTAGCGGTGCAGCACATATTCTCCCGCATTATTTCTAAATTTGCAATTTTCGAAAATCCAGAATTCAACGAAAATTAGACCTGCGACTTTCTTTTAAGAACTCCTTGTTCTATAAGTGAAAAAAATTGAACATAAAATGTGTCGCGGTTTTTCAGAAAATGCTTTTTTTTATAAATTGCATTAATTTCAAGATCAAAATACGAATAAACTACTCATTTTTCAAAGAAAAAATGTACATATTTTTTAAAGAGCTTTTTTTCGAACAGATTTGGTCTAAGGCAATAATCTCTATCTTCGATTTTGTAGTTTTGAACTGTCACATTTTTGCCGTTTTCGAATGTACAGTGAGTTCGCCGGAAATGAGACTAGCATAATAGTTTTTACGTATTTTGATAGATATCAGCCGAACATTTAAAGAAAAAATATGAAACCCTTTTTGAGAAAAAGTTTTACAAAAGTGAAAATTGTCTATATTTGAGGCAATATTACGCTAAAATACTCATATTTTCGAAAAATTTGATAGGATTTTATTTCAAGAGGTATATTTAAAGAACAGATTTCATCGAGGGAATAATCTCCACATTCAATATTGTAGACACCAAAAAAGTTAATTAGGAAGACACCGAAAAAATTAAACTTTTGCAATTTTCTAAAAATCAAGGATTTTAACAAAAATACGGCCTGGACCATTATCTTAAGTGCCTTTTTCGA
Source organism: Teleogryllus oceanicus (assembly GCA_964035755.1). NCBI lineage: Eukaryota > Metazoa > Arthropoda > Insecta > Orthoptera > Gryllidae > Teleogryllus > Teleogryllus oceanicus. The sequence goes on along the minus strand of CAXIVR010000001.1, from coordinate 312,389,551 downwards.
TATTTGAGAACAAAGTTTATTAAAAAATGTGAAAACATTTTTGAGAAAATTTTGTGTTGTTGAGACTTCATGTAAAGAACCCTCCAAAAATTGAAATATCCGTTTCAAACTCGCAGGGCCGGGAGTTCATATAGATCAATCGAGGAATATCAATTTTGGCGAAAATTATCTGAGAGGTTAAAGAGTTTTTGTGATTTTTTTAAATTCCCTATGTTTCACGCAAAATTGTTTGTGTGAAAACGATGTTTTCAGAACATGAAGGTTTTTATGAAATCCATGTATTTACCATCCGATTTATTCAAGCTGTTGTTTTTCAAACATCGATGTTTTTTGTTTGCTGTTTTTACCCGGTTGCTATTTTATTTTTGAATAGAAAATGGACAATATTACTCAAAATCTACAATAGTTTTCAGAAATCCGTAAATTAAACATTCTATAGAGCAAACATGCCCAAAGATAAAAAAAATTAAAATAATTTTCGTCGATTTGTATTAATGCATTAATTTTTATATTAAATACTTTATATTAAAGTATACAACAAAATAGATGATAGGTTTATTTCCGCTTCTAAATTAAATAAACAAATAATAAAAGTTAATTAATTGTCCTGACCACCGTCAAATTTAATCTCCTCTCCCGTGAATATTAACTGTTAACGGTTACTGAACCAGTTTTAAACTAGAGGTGCTAAAGAATGGCACAGACTTTCTCGTAGCAATTTTTTCTAGTTTCCTTGGAGTGGACTGGCTTTAAGGTCTTCCTCCATTCTCTGGCCAGCTGCTATCTATCGTCACCGAAAGTACATTTTCATGACGTTTTCTTAATCTCTCGGTAACTTAATGGTAGAACCGAAATATTACTGCAAGAATATTAAACAAGAGTAAAATTTCGTCCAAAATACAAATTTTCATTGAAAATTTTGAAGCCGTTTTTAAGAAAATGGCGATCAAGCATTACTGTAAATGCATATTTGAAGTTTTTCAAGGAATCTATTGAGTTTTTAAAAAACTTCATTTGACGTCCTTTCAAGCACTTACACTCACAAATGTAATAGTGTATACAAAGTGATGGAAATAAGCATATTAATGGTGAGAGATATTTTAAAAAAATTACATTTGTGTCGTTTTTGAAAAAACAAAAGAATATACGAAAATTAACTTTGCGTCATGTTAAACAGTGCAAATACCACTATCCATTGGAGAAACTTCAAGAAAAAATTTGGAGCCATTTTTGAGAAAATGACGTTTGAGCGTTTCCGGAAATTCGAAATTTTGAGCTCATTTTTACAGAAAATTATTGAGTTTTTGAGAAACTTTATTTGACATTGTTTAAAGCGCATTCATTGCAAATATTGCGCGCACTATTGCACGAAAATCACTAAAATTTTCAAAAAAATGTACTTGACCTTAAGGAAAGAATTAATTATGGACAACAAATTTCGTTTGAAGTCGGTTCGTTCGGTTTCGATTGAATCTCTATCTTCAATTTTGTAGTTGGAAGAGGCCGAAAAAAATCAAACTTTTGCAATTTTCGAAAATTCAAAGTTAACCGTGAAAATGGGACCTCCGACATTATAAGTGTATTTTACTCTATTATTACAAGAACTTTAAAGAAAATATTTGGAGCCGTTTTTGGGAAAATTTTGAAAATGTCCGGGGGGCTTGATGTAAAGTTCACCCACATTTTAAAGAATATTTTTCAAAATTTCAAAGCTTCAACTAGAGCGCGATAGACACGGGTTTCTTCAATTTGGAAAAGATCGTACATGTGGTTTAGGCGTTAGATTTGTTCACATACGACAAACGGACTGACAGATGGACAGATGGACGGACGGACGTTTTGAAAAAAACTACTTTTTGGGTATCAGGGGACCCCCAAAACATGTATTTCCGTTGAATTCTGGATATCGATTTTCCGCAGCATTACATAACTTTCTCTATACTTCGTATATTACTCCCGTATATACGTCTGTATACGAGAAAGTAAAACATGGATAGGTGTGAGGCGATGTTTTATTAATATCATTTGTTGGCTAAATTTATGTAGAATTTCTCCCATTTTATTGGATGATTTCATTTCTGAAATAACCAAATATTGTTTTGTGGGTAAAGTTATGGGAAAAGTTTATACGGATTCAAAAATCCTCCGGCTCTCCTATTTGAATATTGTTTTCTCAACTTGTACGCATCCATTTATTATATTCTCGAGTTAACAAGACATCTAATTCATGATATGTTTGAGTGTGAAAGATGTATTACTTAAAAAGAGATCCTAATACTCATCCGTTAACCTGGAATTAGCGATCACAAAGGAATCCTAAAAATGTGTAGAGAGGGTAAGCGAAATGATCCTGTAAAAGAAAGAGTAAAATTCATGTAAGCCTCTCTTCATTAATCTAGGAATTCTACCATTACCGTGTCTTTTTATTTACGAATCAGTGGTTTTTGTAAAAAATGACTTGCTCAAGGGCGGGAATATATTTTCAGAAAATGCCGAAGTCTATTACTATAACACTCGACGTAGAAATCATATTCACCAGGTGACAGTATCAACAGCTCATTACAAAAAATTCACATACAATACATGTACATTATTTTACAACACTTTGCCAGATGACATTAAACGATTAACTTCAATAGAAAAGTTTAAATCCCAAGTGAAATCTTTTCTGCTGCATATCTGTTTCTATACAATTAGAGACTATACTGAGCATCACAAGAAAAGTAACATTAATTTTACCAATGATACATAATGCATTATTTACCATTTGGACTGTATAAATGAGTATAAACAACCTGTAACAACTATTGTACTACAGCTTCCGGGTCAATGACCCCCATCTCGATCAGGTTTTCGTCCAGTTTCCCTGATCCATTGAGCAAATGCTGAGATGGCCCCTTGTTTTGCTTCTGGACATAAATGCAACTTCATTTTCTGTGCACGTCTTCTAGAATTCAGTGGGAAACACAATTCTTCAAATTATCGTTTCCATGTTGTCGCGGCAGGAAGTAATAAGAGCCAAAATTTATTGCTTATTTATCCTTGAAAATAGATTTTATTACATGGGAGTTTTTTTGTTTTTTTTCTCCCTTTCAAAATTCAAAATTTATTGCTTATTTATCCTTGAAAACAGATTTTATTACATGGGAGTTTTTGTTTTTTCTCCCTTTCAAAATTCAAAATTTATTGCTTATTTATCCTTGAAAATAGATTTTACTACATGGGAGTTTTTTTTTTCTCCCTTTCAAAATTCAAAATTTAAGTAGTATATGACTTAGTGTAGGGATCACAGAATTTTGAAAATGTGCACACAATTCACTTTTCCCCATAGCACGTCATACGCAGTTTTTAACTGTTTTTTGACGTAAAATAAATAAATAAATAAATAAAAGACAAATTTTTCAGTTCTGTAGAACAGACGTTACAAAAATGCAATTATATTTGAAAGGCAAATTTCCAACTTGTGCTTCTAGGGGATGTACAGTAGAACATATATGGACCTATTTTAAGAATATAATTTCAGAATGATTAGCAAAAATCGTGCCTACCCAGAAAGTAGGGTACCACTCGGATCAGGAAACAAAGTGAGGCGACTAAATAGGCAGGTTAGGAAAGCGTATGGTAAACGTCATATAAACAAGGAACAGAAAAATAATTTTCTACAATTAACTAAAGCCTTGCTAGCATTAAAGTTATATACACATGAAAATTACCTGAAATCAATTCTAAACGATCGGTTGAACTGTTGGCAAAATTTCTTCAAGTATGTGAAACATAAGAAAGGGAACAAATAAAGTATTCCAGCGATCTGCGGAGCAGACCGTTCGTTAATTACAAATGACAGTGAAAAGGCGGCCTGTTTAAATAGACATTACGCATCTGTTTTCAAGCCGAAGGATCAGACCCCAGTAAGTGAAAGAACACCCGTAAGAGAAACCTTTCGAGTCGATGCAGGAATTACTAGAAAAAGGATCGCAAAAATTAGAAGAAAATAATCTGTAGATCCTGATGGAATACCAGGAGAAATATTGAAACTGGGAGGGGATGCCATGATTCCTTACCGTGTTCGATTAATGGATGTCACTATAAATAATATTATTTCTCAAAATTGGAAAGAGACAATTGTAGTGCCGATTCACAAAGGGGCAGACAAAAGGATTGTTAATAATTGCAGGCCTATAAGTTTGACATCAGTCGTATGCAAGCAGATGGAACACTTGATTGCGGAGTATATTAGGCAAGTTTGGAATAAAACTGACTGGCGTTTTCATAATCAACACAATTTTCGTCCTGGGTATTCGTGCAACAGACAGACCATTGCTTTGTGTCATGACATTGCAGATTCATTAGACGAATTGAGTCGAGTCGATGCAATAATATTAGACTTTTCTAAGGCATTTGATCTGGTTCCACGTAGCCTTTTAATTGACAAATTGCGAAAAACTGGATTAGATCATCGAATAATCTTGTGGATAAAAGAATTTCTTACGGGCCGAACTCAGTCAGAATAGGTGATAAATATTCATCGAAACCCGATGTAACCTCTGGGGTCCCCAGGTGAGTGTGTTAGGGCCATTGCTATTCTTAGCGTTCATTAATGTTATTGCAACTGGAATAAATTCGAAAGTTAGACTTTTCGCCGATGATTGCATAATATATATTGGCTCATCTTCGGATGAAAATATTTTACAGAACGATCCAAACTGTTTATGGAACTGGGCCTGCAGAAATGAGATGGAATAAAATCCGGAAAAGAATAAACTCATTTGTTTTAGAAGACTCGCTCGAATGTAGACTCCAATTATGAGTTAGGAACTAACGTTATACCGCGTGTAAAAAGCTGTATTTGGGTTTGCTTCTGCGAAGCGACTAGGGTTGGTCGGATCATATTAACAATACGGTCAAGAAATCATGGAGGGCGCTGCACTTTGTAATGCGTATTCTAAAAAACAGTAGTTCAAATGTCCGATCCTTAGCATACTCGATCCACACTTGTTCGTCCTATTTTAGAATACGGAACTGCCTTCTGGGACTCGTACAGAAAAAGGCAAATCGAGACGTTAGATAAAACTCAAAAACGGGCCGGGAAGTTTGTAAATCATGGTCGCGTTGATGGACGAGATGAATGGGAACCCTTATCTAAGAGAAGGGAACGGGCGCGTTTATGCGTAATGTACAAAACAAACAAAAGGAACACAGCCTGGGCAGACATCGGTAAAAGATTACAGAAACCAGATTATAAAAGCAGAAGAGACCATCCTTGAAAAATACGATATAGGAAGCAAAGAAGTGATATAAGCATGTTCTCCTTTGTGAATCGCATTATAGTAGATTGAAACAAACTACCTGCAAAAGCACTAAAGAATTTTCCTTCCAATGTAGTGAAATTTAAAAATATACTAAATTCCATCTAGATCATCATTAATAATACTGAAATTTTATCGTTATTATTATTATTATTATTATTATTATTATTATTATTATTATTATTATTATTATTATGGTCATGTCCCTTATACAGTAAAGTGTAGTAGAGGGGAGGGGAGGAGAGTGCAGTGCAGTGTTTTGTAGTGAAATGAAGTGAAGTGTTAGACAAGCTATAAGTCAATTAAGAGATAACAAAAAATTAATTAAAACTAGGATATCAATCTCTAATTCTAACTGTAATTCTATTTGTGAATATTCGTAATAGTTTTGTAGTTGTAATACTAGTTGTAATCATGTTTGCCACCGAGCATTAGCTCAAAGCGTACTTTAATAAATATCTATCTTTATAAATAATACAAAAAATAGGAGAATACGGAAATAGAAGAATACGATACACGCACTAATTTAGAAATTATTGATAATTATTAATTCATGACACCATATACTGATTTGGTAATATAGTTCGTACTTTTTTTCTATCCAACAAAAGCTTCTATCTGTAGGCAAATTTATAGATTCCTAAAAAGTTAAATAGTGTTAATAGTTAAATATTGTCACTTGTAGCACTATAAGTATACTCTATAAATCATGTTTCAAGTACATTGGTGGCTTTAAAACCAACTGAAAGGTCCAAAGAAAGGCGGTGGCATCTTATTATTGGTGATATCTTCTTTTTCATTCAGGTATTTGTGAACGCCTTCAACAAAATCGGCTAAGTTAATGGCTTTTGTAACAAATATTTTCTCTTTGCGTCTCTATAACCGTGAAAGGACACCCGATTAACTTATTTGCTCTATGAACAGGAACATTATTATGCATCCAATATACACTGGACTGTCAGACTACCTACTTTCTACTTTCAAACTCGGAAGATTCGATGCCATTTTGCATTAGAACTTCTGGCATTATAGCAATGTAAGCAATGTATATAATTTTTGTGTAATGTTCGATCATATAAATAAGACTTCAGGAACTTGTATATGTGAAAAATGTACGTTAAAAGCATTATAACGGAAGGTATTGGCGTTTTGCGAACATTTCAGCGCCAGTAAGTGAAAAAATATTTAACAAATGAGAGACGTATTAAAAAAGCACATCTGTACCCATCGCCTGATTTGAAATGGTTCTGATATCTACAATTTTTGTCAGAATGCTGCTGTAATTAGATTCCAGATATTTTCTCAAATTTTAGGGTTATATTCTCTCAAAACTTTTTTTGGATTTTTACTGGCCCAACCAATTTACCCTTTTCACTCCCCCGGGCTCAGCATTACGTCAGGTCTTCCGTGACACAACACACACGCCATGTGAATATCCACACCCAGAGCGAGATTTGAACAAGTCATCCTTCGGGCGGAGGAGTTGAGTCTACGCGTTCTAATTATTTCGAGCATCCAGGCCGGTTGTTAATATAGGTACTAGTTTCATTACAGTAGAAAATTCTTCGGTTACTATAATAGAACGGAGATCTGAAAAACTGCATATTACTGCTCGTATGCAGCACTCGAGATGCCAATCTGCTGTCTCGTTGACTGGGAGGACCTGCGGTAAGCTACTCTGATCGGTAGTTTTCTGGGGTTTCTTCGGTCAATTCCAGGCGAATGCCAAACAAGCGGGCCATGGACTGCGTGCGATCTTTCCGTCCTCCTCCTTGTCCCCTCTTCTCTCTTTACACACACACACACACACACACACACACAAACACACACGCACACATTCACACTTGCACTACACTACCACATATGTCGAGCTGGCAATCGGAACTTAGAGGTGGTCCCGAGTGAGGTAGAGGAGATTCCTGGAGGGTGAATACCCCGCAAATCAACGTATACGTTGGCACCGGATTGACGTCTATGTTGGCTCCATTCCTCACCCGCAGGAACTCACGTTCCTGAGAGGGGACACCGTCACGTTCAGGATTATAACGTGTCCTACATTTACGGGACTAATGATAATTAGTAGTTATCGTACCTAGAAACACTAAATACCCACTTATTTGATCAACACTAAAAAGGTATGGTCAGGTAAGAAATTTTGGCTAAAGTCGATACCAAGAGCCGATCAGTAATGCGAATCGCGTCTATTGCAACAACCTGATAAGTGGATTGTTAAACAAGTAATTTACATTATAGTTACTAAGATCACATTTTGAAAAAAAATGCACGTATTAATTTATATGACCCATGAAATAAATAGGTAACAAAAGATAAAAAAGAATGAAGACAATATTTTTGTAATTTTTTGTGATTTTACATGGAATGACTCGTGTGGCCCACACCCTTAAATTTAGGAAATCTGTGACAAGAGTCTGAGAGTCAGGATGCAGTTGACGAGCTGCGTCAACCGCAATAAAGAACAAGAAAAGTTTTGGGAAAATCCGCAACTGCCTACGGCCAGAGTTTTATTTATATATCTCGCTTATCCATTGAAAACAAAATTATTTCAGACGCGATTAAAGCAAAAGGGCATTTTGCAATACCTCTGCAATCCATCGAATGCAAACATCGTTCTTATCTTCCTGAGGCCCGGTCTCTTCTTTCTAACGGTCGACTACCTGGCCACGATGATAAAGATGAGTAACGCCTTTCGGACGGACAGGGTCCTGCCGCGACTTTCAGGAAATACTGTCGCAAGCCAGGAAACGTCAGTGCCCGAGTGAAAAGTTCTCAGTTCTCCCACTTCACCCAGTCACGCGGGCAGCGTGCTGCTTCAGTTGTCTTGAAGGCGGAGTAGTGGTGTGTTCAGTGGGTGTAGTGTGCCCTACTCGTAGTGAATAGTGAAACTGCAGTGAAGAATTTCGACCGTAAGTGCGATATTTTTTTCTTCTTCTCATGCAGTGCCTTTAACTTTTATCGCAGTGTAATTTAATATTTGAGGCAATATACAGTAAACCCTCGTTAGCATGAACTCGTTAACACAAATTTCGCCTCTATCACGAACAAAACTTCGGTCCCAGCAAAGGATTACGGTAATACGGACATTTATAATACTCGGATACCATGAATTTTTATAATACGAACTCCAATAATTCTGGTCTCTTGAACTTCGAGTTAATGAAGGTTTACTGTAGTTTTGAAGCGAACAAGACACCCTGTGTGAGATGTCATATTCTTAGTGCATTTCTGGCACATGTAATTTATTCGAAATTTGTTTCCTGGAGAGATGTCGAAGAATAAGTCAAAAATATTGTTTCGTTCTTGCATATATTCGAATTATTGATACCCTGTTCACAAACAGTTTTTAACACAACTGTTTTGTATTTAATCTTCTTATTTCTCCTTCATTACAACTAAAATATTTTCTCCCCTTGGCACCGGATTTTCAGTTTTAGATGAGGCGGTGAATTTAGGTCTTTATTTAAACCCTTTTAAATAATTTGAATATAAAATTGTTTTTAATATTTAAATCGTTCTGAAATATTTAAAAGAATTTAATTTTAAAATGGATGACTAAATTATTGCTTTATTAAATTTATATTAGCATCATATTTGATTGAAGACAAGAAAATATCATTTTAGGAAAAAAACAACAATTCCAGTCACTTTTATTAGTTAAAATTTATTTATAAAATCATTTAGTTACCTTCTTTAATTGAAATATGAAAGACGCATTTCAGAAAATTGAACAATGTACTCGGCAATATTCCTGTTTTTCCATCCCGATTTTCTCGGAATTTCGTTGCGAATACTGACTATTTGCTTGACGTGCATTTCCTTTCTTACAAAATCATGCCATTTGAAAACTTTCTCCAAAATTGTCAATTCCCTAAACGATTTTTATGAATGATTTTGTCGAATATTATTGTAATTTTTTTATTTTCGAAAATACAGAGAGTTCGCCGAAAATGGGACCTGTGCCTTTTTTAGCACCCTTTGCGATGTCCTAGGAAATAAAAATAAACAAAAATATTTGGAGAAGTTTTTTTGAGAAAATAAATCTTTAATAGTTGTTTACATTCTGTGGCACACCTAGGATTTTTCTCGGGGTACAAGTATAAGTGTCCAGCCGACTTGATGTTTTCCTTCTCATAAATTTCTCATTCATTACAACTAAAATATTTTCTCCCCTTGGCACCGGATTTTCAGTTTTAGATGAGGCGGTGAAATGTATTTTGAAATGTATTTTGTTTGTTAACTTGTAGTTAATACTCGTGTGCATACCATAACAATTATAAACGCTATATTTTTTTAATATTGGCATTTGGGGAGTGGGCAAAGCCCCTTGGGTGCACCAGTGCCTATATTTCAAGCAAAATTATGAGAAAACGACTTATATTATCGGGAAACGGATTGGATCTTATTTGAAGATCGGTTTTTGTAGAATACCTTTACGCTTTTCGGTCTTTACGAGAGCAAAGTTTAATAAAAAATGTTGGAATAGTTTTTTAAAAAATATTTTAAAAATATTGTTGAAATGTCAAACTGGACTTCGAGTTCGTCCAGGTCGATCGGAAGATATCAATTTTGGAGGAAATCGTCATAACTGATTAGGTGCCAGCATTGACCACAGACAGACGGAGATAGGATTGTCAGACAGACACGTGTTTCGCCGTCAACCAAATTTTCGGTACGAAGGACCCACAGAACGTGAATTCTGACTAAACAACGCGTTAAAGGAAGTAATTTATTACAGATAGGATCGATTGATTGATTGGTTGATTTTTTCGTGTTTCCGGGCGCGTCAACAACTTAGGTCATTAGTCCCGCATGATTTTTCCTCGGGAGATGGCGGTGATATTCCTCCGCTGGATGGCAAGATCCGGCGCCGACCCACCGTCGGCTAACGGAGTTTCCCCCTAACCAAGACTGTCCCACCAGCGGGGTATCGCCCCAGCCGGGACAAGCTATAAGCTCCCGACCGGTCTCCCGGAATATGTGGTAGTGTAGTGCATGTTAGTGTAAGTGTGTGTGAAAGGAAGAGGATAGGAGAAGGAAGACGAAGGAAAGATGCTCCCGACCGGCTGAAAAGATAGTGTCGAAAATTCCGCCGCCGTCAGGACTCGAACAAAATCCCGGCGCAGAATTCTCCTCCAACAGGACTGAATTCGACCTAGCTGAAAAGCTAGTGTCGAAAATTCCGCCGCCGTCAGGACTCGAACCTAGGACCTCCCGGCAGAGGGCTGCAGTGGCATCAGTTGATGCACTGAGCTACCGCTCCCGGTGATAGGACTGATATTTATTCACATTGTTTATACCATAGCCCCGTAACACGAGTTTTTTTGTCGAAAAAGTCGATTTTTGCCGCAGCATTCCAATACGTTATCTTTATTATGAAAGAATATATTAAGGCGAGAACGTAAAAATGCGTTTTTCTCCTACTGGCGAACTCCTCGGCTCTCATGTTGGCGAAAATCATCGCTCCATGGGTGAAATCTGATCTCTTCAATTCGATCTGACTCATCTAGTATTAGTCATTTGAATTCCTTTCGTTCTCAAAAAATGTTTAAATTAAAGACGAATGTTGACGAATTAAAGCATGTTGTAGAGCGAATTACCACATTGATGAATCGATAATGACGACTTTGTTGTGTTGATGATACAACGATGAATCGATGACACGGTCATGATTTTTAATACGTTGTGTATAAATTGTTATAATTTGCTGTAGGGTGTTGAACTATTCATTTTTAAGCAAATAATTACATAGAGAAATTAAATATAGAAATACTAAGGTCATAGAATAGAGTTTATCCTTTTCCACCATATTGAAAGAACGCGTTTTTCTAACTTTGTGTCACAACATTGATCGTAATCTCCTCTTAAGCTTCAGAAACGTTCGATAGCCACTTCCTGGATGCCTTTCACTTCTCTGGATTGTGCGTCCTAGACGTCATTGGGGGGTAGCCAGTTTTCACACTAATGGAACTAGATTTACTTTCTCGTTTTACTGCACACTTACGTAGTAACGAGAAAGAATTGTCATACTGCGGCAAAACTCGGAGATTTTTTCACAGAAACGCATGTATTGTGAGGCCTTGGCACCAAAAAGGTGGATAATTTGTGTTGCTGTGAAAAGTTTTTTTTTATTGGAAACACTTTTGTAGGTTTATGTAGTAATGTATTATATTACGTAGCCAATACAAATATTCCAATAAAGTAAATGTTGTAGTAGCACTACTAAATTTAAAATATAATTCATCTCCAGACAGCAGTTACATTTATCTGATTGCAAAAAACCATTCCCGCCGAACATTGAACTGTTCGATTTACAATGAAGCCTATTACAAATCAATTATATTACAAGTCTGTGCGAACGTATTACAAATCAATTTATATTTTCCCAATTACGGAGTTTGCTCATGATTAATAACAAAGTAAAAATTGATTTTAGTATTTATTTTTAACTGAAGATAACCAAATTAACAATGTTAATGTCTATTTAATTTTTTTCGTGCATTCTTACTGCAATTAGGCACTAGCCTAAAGAGAATACTTTATCTCGATATGTTTCCTTTTAATAAATGACTGGAACACACATAATTTAATAACTTTTTAGTGCCCCACAACATATCGGGGTCGTCCATAAAATACGGTATGTGAATTTGGAGTATTTTTTTTCATTTTTTTTTTACATCAAAAAACAGTTAAAACTGTGTATGACGTGCTATGAGGAGAAGTGAATTCTGTGCATGTTTTCAAAATTCTGTAATCCCTACACTAGGTCATATACCACGTGAATTTTGAATTAAAAATAAAAACGCTCCCATGTAATAAAATCTATTTTCAAGGATAAGTAAGCAATACATTTTGGGCTCTTATCCATCATGTCCTTCGTCAAAGAATAATACTTCCTGCCGCGACAACATGGAAACGATAAATTGACTAACTATATTTTCCACTGAATTCTAGAACTCGTGCACAGATAATGGTTACATTTATGTCCAGATGCAAAACAAAGGCCATCTCAGCATTTGCTCAGTGGATCAGGGAAACTGGACGGAAAACCTGATCAAGATGGGAGTCTTTGACCCAGAAGCTGCGGTACAATAGTTCTTACAGGTTGTTTAAAATTATAGTCCAAATGGTAAATAATACATTAAATATTACTGTTAAAATTAATGTTATTTTCCTTGTGATGCTCAGATGTCTCTAATTGTATAGAAACAGCAGCAGAAACGATTTCACTTTGGATTAAAACTTTTCTATCGAATTTAATCGTTTAATGTCATATCGTCCAATGAAATAAAGATGATAATTTTATATTATTATTTTTTTAATTTTTCATATGGAGCATCCATTAAAATTTTAAAATTGGTTTTAAAATTAAAACACGTAGTACATATTTAGATCACAGTTTTTGAAAATTAGGAATATGAAGCTATTATTTAACTATTGTTAAACTTTGAGTAGCATTTAAATAATTTTTTGTTTTGTTCGCAATTATTTATTACATTACAGTAAAAAAGTAGGTAAAATTAGTTAAATAAACAAATTCATCAAACCACATCATATGAAATTGATGCATTGTAACATAATATAATATTTATAAAAAGAATTAAAAAGTAAATAATGGTGAAAAATAAAATTCTCAAAAAGCTTATGCCTCAAGTAACAGAATCTTTATAAGCCTAAAGTTGATAATATTGCACAGTCCTAATGTAAGAATTTTAGAGTACCCTACAAAGAGTATGATTTTTTAGTACCCTACAAAGATTTGTATGTTTTTTGTAGATTTGTAGATTTGTAACTTTATCACTAATAAACTCGTGTAAAAAATATCTAATTAAACTTCGTAAAATTGAAGTATTCTTAAAACTGCGGGTAGTATTCTTAAAACTGCCCTTAATTCCTCCTTCCCAACGAATCTACTCCACAGCCGTACACATTTTGGAGCACGGTGTAAGAATTTGGAGACGAACTGGAGATATATTGGCATAAAATGCATAACATAGACTGAAGATTATTAATCGTGCAGACCGAGAGTCGGAGTCTTTTCGCCAGCATTGAAAAGAAAAGTGAAGCGTTAAACTGGGTTTTATAAGTTCTAGGATGAAAAAAATATTTCATGGTAGAAGACACCTTTTCTTTTTCACGGTGTAGGAAGTCGATTACTTCAGATGGGGGTACATTAAGTAATACGCGCCAACACTACTCAATAACACGGGGAGATGCATAAATTTAACTTATAGAGTAACGTATGGAAGGAAGCACGAGCTTGCAAAACACATCCTTTCACAACCTCAGCTGTGTCCTGCACAAGACATCCCTCCCCCCACATCTCCTAGTTGTCTTCCATCCTCCAGGACCCCTTTGGACCCAATTACCTTATCCCCTGAACCTAATCCTTGAAATACCTCTACCATTATCCATTCCTCTACATCTGTCACCCCTCCGTCCTCACCTCCTGTCATTGCTGGGACACGATACTTCCTTCGACCACGCACTCAAGGTAAAAATAAGATAAATAAATAGCAACTACAGTCAGATGCAGCAGAGAAACGTGTCTGTACATGCAAAATACTCTAATAATGCATCATAATGTACAATCTCTTTCAAATAAAATTAAATTTATCGAGGCAGCATTACAGTGTGATCTGAACCAAATAGACGTTTATTGCTGTACAGAACATTGGTTGTATCATAATGATCTAAACACACTCCAAATTCCTAGTTTTTGCTATGCAGGATCGTATTGCTTATTTATTTTTGAAAATAGATTTTACTACATGGGAGTTTTTTTTTCTTTTTTTTTCTCCCTTTCAAAATTCAAAATTTAAGTAGTATATGACTTAGTGTAGGGATCACAGAATTTTGAAAATGTGCACACAATTCACTTTTCCCCATAGCACGTCATACGCAGTTTTTAACTGTTTTTTGACGTAAAATAAATAAATAAAATAAATAAATAAATAAATAAATAAATAAATAAATAAATAAATAAATAAATAAATAAATAAATAAATAAATAAATAAATAAATAAATAAATAAATAAATAAATAAATAAATAAATAAATAAATAAATAAATAAATAAATATTGTAGAGCGAGGGAATCAAATAAGGGCCCTGCATACAGAGGTTCGTGTATTAACGAAGGAAATTATATTGATTCTACCTTCTTGTCAGAATTCAATTTATATGGAGTTGAAAAAGTTTTTGAAATATCAGTCGTACATCTTAATACGCTCAAAATTATCTTATTTTGCTTTTACAGACCTCCAACAAATTACATCATTTCAATTTGTTAGAAAATACAGAGAAAACTCTGAATAAAATTAGTAATCTCTTTTAAATCCATTGTTGTATAAGGAGATTTCAATACTGATTTTCTGAGCGAATTCCACGAAAAAGAATTTAATTTCTTTTTTTTTTTAAAAAAAAAAAAAATTCAAATTATAACATGCATAATGACACCATAAATATATGTATGTGCAGCATTTTATTAATATAACATAAAATTATTTATGTACTACTTGCTGAAGGAATCATAGGACACAGTTTATAACGCTGTTGACACACATGGAAAATATAATTCATTTTTCTCAAAGCTTTGATTTCCCTTTACCACGTGCTTTCGTCTTAAAAAGAGAAAATAAAAACATTTCACGAAAAAGTATCACTTGGATCACACAAGGAATTAGAACATCGTGTAAAAACAAACGTACCTTTTACTTTATTCCTAAACGTCATAACATATCACTCAGTTTCCATGTCTACTTCCGAGAATACAAAAGAATTTTAAGGAAGATAATAGTTCAGGCAAAATAATGAAAAATAATCAGAATATTTTCAACGCTAGTAAAAAAAAAGCAAAGTGGGATATCGTAGAAAATACGACCACGTCATCTCGATTTTTCGTAGAGAATGTTGTATTAAAGGATAATGAAAAAGATGCAAGTAATCCAGTAAAAGTTACGAATCCCTTCAACCAACACTTTTCCAGAATTGCGGCTTATCTCATGAAGGGACTAAAACCACAAAATTCAACATCATACGCTTCCCAAAATATTTTCAACGCCATGTTTACTTCCGAAACTTCATCTAACGGATTCATCAGAATAGTCAGTAAACTAGAAAATAAATAATCATCTGGTTTAGATGAATTTTCGAATTGTTTATTAAGAACTTGCGCACCTAACATTAACACCCATTAACTCATAGTTTCAACGCTTCCTTATGCACAGGAATATTTCCAGATATTTTCAAAACAGCAAAAATTAAACTTCAAAAAAACAGAACAGAAATGAAATTCAAAGTTACCGGCCAATTGATCTTTTGTCAGTCTTCTCAAAAATATTAGAGGCTTAACTATATGCGAATAGAAACTTTTCTCAGGAAAAACGAAGAGTTTTCAGACACAACACGGTTTTAGAAAATCAAAATCTACGGAAACTGTCATTTTTGCTTCCTCGTATACATACGTGTGTACGGGAGTAATATACGTAGTATAGAGAAATTTATGTAATGCTGCGGAAAATCGATTTCGAGATTTCAACGGAAATAACGTTTTGGGGTCCCCTGATACAGAAAAAGTGTTTTTTTTTCAAAACGTCCGTCCGTCTGTCGTATGTGAACAAACCTAGCGCCTAAACCACACGTACGATCTTTTCCAAATTGAAGAAACCTCTGTCCATCTGGCTCTAGTTGAAGCTTTGAAATTTTGAAAAACATTCTTTAAAATTTGGGGTACATTACGTGAAGCGCCCCGAACAATTTTAAAATTTCCTCAATAACAGTTCCAAATATTTTATTAAAATTTATCGTAAGAATAGAGTAATACACACTTATAGAGGCGGCATAAGTCCGATTTTCGGGGTTAACTCAGAATTTTTTAAAATTGCAGAAGATTGAATTTTTTAGGCGTCTTCCTACAACTTTAAAATTGCTGATAGAGATTTTTCCTTCAAATGAAACTTGTAGTGCATAAATAGTTCTTTCATTAAGCTCAAGTAGATTGTTTGAAAAATTTAGTAGTTTTGTACAATATTATGTTCAATATTTGCAATTTTAAAAAGTAACAAAAACCATATTTTCTCAAAACCGGCTTCAAATTTTTTCTTTAAATTTTTGGTAGGGTAGTACCATATGCACCCTACCCGATAACATAAAGGCTATTTTGTTGTATTCTTTGTTTTTTTAAAAAAGTACAAAAGTCTATTAATTTTACTTGTCTCTGACGTTGATAATATTTATATTAGAAGCGATTTCTTTACGTTTTTATATTTATGAGTAAATATGCTTTAAATAATGTCTGGTAAAGTTTCTCGAAAACTCAACAGTTTTTTGTTAAATGAACTCAAAATTCCGCATTTTCAGAAACGCTGCAACGCCATTTTCTCAAAAAAGGCTCTAAATTTTTTCGTCAAACTTTTTCAATGGGTAGTGATAGTGGCACTGTTTAATATGAGGTAAATTTAATTTTGGTGTGCCCTTTTGTTTTTCGAAAATTACAAAAAATTAATTTTTTAAAATATCTCTCACGCCATTAATATGCACATTTACATTGAGTTGTATACATAATTACATTTGTGAATAAAGGTGCTTCACATGAAGTTTTTCAAAAACTCAATAGATTCCTGTGAAAAAGAGCTTCAAATTTCGCATTTACAATAACGCTTAACGCCATATTCTTAAAAGGCTCAAATTTATTCAATGAAAATTGCAATTTAGGACGAGGTTTTAGCCTTTTTTAATATTATTAAAATAATATTTCGGTGCTACTCTTGGGAAACCGAAAAGTTGAGAAACTTTAAAAAGAGTGTACTTTGGGCGGCGATAGATGGCAGCAGGTAAGAAGGAAGTGCAAGACTGTACAGTACCTGTCCACGCCAAGGAAATTAGAAAAGTTTACTATGAGAAAGTCTATTCCATTCTGTAACATCTCTAGTTTCTTTTGTTATAGATGTTGCTTCATTAATGGACCACATTTAAGAACCATTGGAATATTTTCAGATCTTTCGAAAGCTTTTGACGTTATTGAGCATAACATCTTGCCCTCAAAATCATCTTCATATGGAATTTGTTGTATTGCCCTAGATTGGATAACCTCGTAACTTAAACATCGATCTCAAAGAGTGGAAATACCATACTGGCACAAAAGGGCATTATTTACTTATCTTTCCAATTCTTTGCCAATTGAGCATTGATTCTCACAAGGATCGATCTTAGTTCCTATCCGAGCTTAGTTCTGTTATACTTAAACGATATGCCCTCGTCTATGAAAAATTCCATATGTGTATTTCATTCCAAAATATGTTTTTCCACGATGGTTCGCAGTTCAAACGACTAAACATTTTCCCATCTTTCCAGGTATTTCACCTTTAGCGCATTTAGATTTTCCATATTTATGCAACAATATAAACAATCCACTAAAAAGTACATAGCTCTCATAAAAATAAGTTGTTTTGAGCAAACACAGCATCACAATATGTATGAGCCACTAAATTTCTGCGGATATTTAAGATTATTTGTTTAATAAATAAGCTCAAATTTGACGTAGTCTAATCCACCGTTTACGACTGCTACCAGGGTTATCAAGTCATATGTGCTAGTTGTATCGCAAGAAATGGCATGAAATGTCCATTAGAGCTTGCCAAGCAATTATATTGTTAATACCTTTGATAAAAAGTGCTAACATTGGAATCATTGTGGATAACACAAGTAATGTTTTAAACGCGAGCCTTAATATTGAAATTCAACCATTAAAATTTGAATACTGCACAGGAAACCGAACATTTTTTTAAAGAAATATGTTAAAAAGATTAATTCTTATTTATATTTTTAAATAACCATATATTTTACGTTAAATTATTTCAAATTCTGGTTAACTTAGTGTTCAAAGTTTCTCCACTCTATGAAAAATTACGAAAATTTTGGGGAGTGTTTATGAACTTTTTGGAGTTTTCCGAACGATTATTAAAGCTTAATGTACGTAATGTTTCTATCAATGATAATTATTAAAACAATTTTATTAAATAAATATTTTTGAAGCCGACATTTTATAAACATATACGGAAGGAATCAATTCTCGAATAGTATAGGAGACCAAATTTTCGTTGTCATTTTTCATATCCGATGAAAGGACACATGGATCCAAATGCTTCATACATTTCATTTTATTACAAATTAACGCCTTAGCATTATCGCTAAGATCATGGTAATATTCACTTTGAACGATTTTGAAAATAAAGATAAGTTACTTGATGTATGTCTGATAGGATATAGCTTTTTTAAATGAAATTTGTGAACGAGATGTGCAGCCAGAACCTAAACAAATCGAAAGAATAAAAATATTTTTTTAAATAATAAGTTGAAACATAAACCTCGGCAGCCGAATAATATAGTCAAAAACTAACTAATTCTTTACGAATCGCTTACCCGCATAGCAGATGTTGCCACCCAACACTTTCCCGCCAAGCGTTATGACGACATTCTGGACATCTCTCTTACGAGTTCTCTGTCTGACACTGGCGACGGTTGACGGTTGTCATGCGTCGATTCGGTTCGACGTTTATTCTTTGACTTTATCACGTTTTACAATTTACTCTCTCTGCTGGGTCCCTCAGCTGGTGCAGATTTTTGCACCCGAAGTGTTATAGTGGTGAAAATTTATTGAATCTCGCAAATTTCTTCAGTAAAATTGGTTGTCATCATACAGCAACTTTACGAATTACAATGATAGGTTTTTATAGTTGTGCGCGAAGCAACTGCAATTAAGTATGAGATGAAAGCGTAGCGTCACTTTCCTACTTCAACTTATATGTATTTATTTTCATTTACACCTTTTTTAGAAATATATATTTTTTAATATTATATTTAGTTCGAGGTATTTTGCTGTCGTTTTCACTTTGTAATATTTTCGAAGTTATTTTTGTAAATCATTTTATGATAAAATGAGTGATGTGTTGTGAGAACTTTTGACTTTATTTTGGTGGCCTTATTTCCACCATATCAGCGTTTGGAGAAATATTTTATATATTTAATTTTGAAATGTAAGTACTAATTTTGTTTCATTTTATAAATTATTTGTTGTAAGAACTTGTATATTTACTCTTCTTAACCATCGTGATTATTTGTTTGGGGATGGTATAACATATCCCAGAGTTTTGTACTGATGTGCTTTGTTTATTATGAGATCCTTTAATCACTTTCTATGAAATTTTGAAGGATTATTTTTGTTGAAACCTACTTCTTACTGTAATCAAGACATGTTGGAACATGTATCTTGTAAATTCGTAAAGTTGCAGGAAAATTAAACCATTTTCGGCATAATTAGTAATAATTTAAGGTTTTAAAAAAAAAAAATTATGTTTTAAATTAAAAAAATTTTTTTTTAAATTTAGCTGATTAAAAACATGTTAATACAGAAAATAAATAATGAAAATCATTTTCGTGAACATATATTTAATACTTTCATTTGTGTTGTTAAATGGAAGGATAATAATTTTATTATTTTCTGTGTTAATATTTTTCTTTTGAAGAAGAATGCATTTATTATATGAATTCAAATTAATTTTTTAATAAATCCTTACGCACTGTTCATAGGTGTAGGTGAGTGTTGATTTGGCTAATATATTTTCATTAAAGAAATTATTTTGAAAATATGTTGTGTATTAAATATAAGCTATTCATGATGGTCTTTTTTAATTTCAGATATTGTATATGGTGAACGTCTGTTTTATTCAAGATGTTTAATCAAGATTATGAAAGACGATTACTTGTACAACAAAATGGTTTTGCAAGATCACCTCCTTATTCAGGTGACACATTGAAAGTAAACTGCTCGGAAAGTCCATCAACACCTCCAAAGAAATCTGTAAATATATTTGATTAATAATTTAAAAGTAGAATTTTAGGAATTAACATTTATTTTTATCAGATTTACCAGTATGCAAGTATGTTACTTCTTTGAAATGAAATTTGAGGTAACAAAACTTAAGAAAACATGTAGAAAAAATTACTGGATTAATTACATTTTGAACATTTTAAAACATGACACACATTCACACTGCTGCTAAAAAATATATATATTTGAAAATTGGTTGACATGCAACAAGGTATTTTGAACAAATAAAAAATTGTGCTTGAAAGTTAAGTTGAAATTTAGTAATTAATATATTTATTAAAAGGTTGGATTTAATTATCTACCTGCCATAGATAAACTTCACTAATTTCTTTCTTTCTTTCTTTCTTTCTTTCTTTCTTTCTTTTTTTTTTAACCCTTTAACTTACCAATTATGAAACGAAAGGTGATCCAAAAATTTTCAATCTTTTTTATTATTAAAATTAAAAACACAAGTATACTCGAGCTTTTAAATTTTTGAACAAATTAAAACCCTGAGTATACTCTGGCTTTAAGGTGAAGTGATTAAAATGCCCTTTTAGATGAATTTCTACTCATAAGATACATTTTCACTATTGGATAAATTTTGTTCCTGATAAAAGCTTGAACCTATCAAAACCAAGTTGTGAACTATTTGTCTTGTGTCAAATGTTATGATGAAAGTGATATGTCTTACTCGTTTTGGAAATGTCTGATGATAGTGATCACAATGAAGTGTAGTCTCGTGATCTCATATTTTTTTAATTTTAAAGGCAAAAAGTGTAAATTAGCTGTCAGATGTATTGGAATGTGAATTTTCTTTCATGCAGTTGAATTAACTCATCTATGGTTTGTATAACTATAACAATTCTAACTTGCATTTTAATGCTGATGTTAGGAATTAGTGTAAAATCATGCACAGATAAAGTTAATGGAGGAAACCCAACTTTTTTCAATTTAATGAGTGATAGAAGTGTGAAATAAAGGAGGGTATGTGTCGTAAGTAGGGAGTGGATTTTAATGAAATATCATTTTTTTCCTTTTCACTTTAGAACAATGCTGTTCGGTTTAGAAATTCATTTTATGTTATCACAAAAGGAAATGACTTATTTTTATGAGTCATTAATTTGCATTTTTTGTTGATTTTGACTAATAAGTTTTTTTAATCTTTTCTGTCCTTTTTAATGCATTTTTTGATTCCATCGATTTTAATGTAATTTTTAATGGTACTTGCTTCAAATAATATTTACAAGATGTAACAAATGTTCTTCACAGAATTATTTGATTTGTTCGCTCAGAAATTATTTTGCCATTGTGAGAATGTAATTCTTGTGATGTATCAGCGCCATTGCCAGTTCAGCCGATTTCGGGATAAGTAATGACAGATTTCATGGTAAAGACCAGTCCAAACCAAAAGTTTACCAGCTGTGTACACTTGAACGAAAGGGAGAAGCCTTGATTACATCAGTAATGTATCCATCAGCTTTAGTTGTTCATCTGAACTGGTTTTGATAAGATTTTTTATGTAATTTTTCTTTGGCTTTAGGGCATTTTTAAAGCATTTTAAGAGCATTTTATTGATCATTTTTGGCGATGTTTTAGGTCATCAAAATCCGCCCTCAAGTCATATGTAGTAAGAGGTCATACATTATTGTTTTTAATCTGATGTTGTTCTCTGTTCTCTTTGAGGATTTTCATGAGTAACTGAAAATAAAAATTGAATTGTGGTTCAATTGTAAACACAGGTGGTTAATTTCCATGTATGGTAACAGATACTTGCAATAAGGCAGTTCTTTCAATTATCTTTGGTATATTCCTAAAATATTTTTGTGTGAATTTGGCTTGTGACTTCTTCGTGATTAGGTATGAATTAAGGAAAAATGGGTGGAGATGAGGGTAATAGTGCGAGCCAATTTAACAAATCATTTCACTGTGAAATTTATCATTTCATTTATTCTGGAAAATTGTGGTTAAATGCACACCAACTCAAATCATAGCACCTTTAAAAGTGACAGTACTGCTCAACATCCTTTTTAGAAAATAGACTTTTGTGGAACTATTAATTTTTAATGGAAAATAATTTTTTTAAAAAATAGCAAACTTCTGCCACATCATGTGTGTATGATTAATGTTGTGCAAGAAAATTATTTCCATGAAATATGCAGATATGCTCACTATACAGAAGTAAGTGAATGCCTAAAGAAATCATAATGATTATTTATTATTATTTACACAATTAAAAATAGAAAAGAATTTTGTTAATAAAAGTAATAGCACACTCACATTTTAGTGTGAAGTTGAAATTATTTAATCTTGAGTCCATTTTAAATTTGCATATGCTAATACACACGTTAAGTATATAGTGATGCAGGTTTACATAAGGGCTACACACAAAAGTCAATAAACATGCATCATTTGGTGCATCTTTACGAATTGGGAAAGTGCGGTCAAAAGTGCGACTTCAGTGGGTCGGGACACATTCATTTCTGCATGGCAATCTAGTGGAGAGCGAAAAACATTCTCGTCGAGGGAATGTGTGGGAATGCCTTTGAGTATTGGGAAAAATCCATATGTAATGCTTTTCATATCCCCTTTTTCAAACGTTCCTTCTCACCATACTGACCAGTGTTGGTTTCCGTCTGAATCCTTTTTACTCTGTGCTCCTCTCTGGAAGACAGGCATGATACTTGCTAAAGACATTTACTTGAATGGCGAGAAAAGAAAACTTTGATGCATGGTAAACAGTACGCGAGGACGAAGATAACACGCGTGTAAGACAACAATTTCGAGGAAGCTGCACTTACACTTGCATCTGACATTGCTTGGAACGCATTGGTAATTGTAACAAACAACTGACATTGTTTTATTTATAAGCGCATCCGAGAAATGTACGAATATGGAAAGTGAACGAATGCAACGAACAAATATTGAGTTTCCAGGTGGCCCTATTTTCTTTTCGGTTTCACGGTCTTCACTGATATTGTCTCATTTAGTTCAACGCCATTTACAATCGGTACCATTGTAATTTTGTGTTGTGAGCCTCACCGCCATCGTTACTTAGTATCACTACCTCTGTGTTAATATCCCTGTAAGTCAATTTCATTGTTAGCGTGCTATTATTACTGTCGGTCTGTCTATGTAAGTTCATTGTCAGTTTCTCAATGTTAGTATCACGATGAAGGTATCAGCGGGAGAGTTGACTGTATCCATTCCCAGTGCCGGCGGTAGGCATGGGCAGACCGGGCGATCGCCGGGGGCCCCAAAAGTCAAGGGGCCTGGTAATGAGGCTGATGGGGAAAATTTGTAAAACATTGAAAACGGAATTAGAACTCGAGAAAATCGTTATCGTAATTTTAAAAGTCATCGTAGAGTAGTGTGATATTTCGTCAAATTTTCAATTAATTCTCTACCTCAAATATGTAATTATTAGACATCGGATGGTTAGGGAAATACCTATTTTTTTTCTAGAGAACTTATTTAAAGGCTGATAATATATGTGCATGAGGAAGTTTTATAATGCTTTTTTAGCATAAATGCCTGTTTTTTTTGCAAGTACCTTTTTTAGAACTTTTTTGCCTTTTATTTATTATATTTACATACAATGCCAAGATATCGGAAAATCGGCGATGGTCCAACGTGACCATTCATTACGAAATCTTGAATTCACGCCTTAGTATTTCAAATTACGAGAGAATTCCTGAAAGTATACCAACTGATTTTTCTCTATTTCATAAATACCAGCCATGATCTGAGATCATGGTCGATTGACAAATACGAGGGCACCGAAATTTTAAGTGGAAATAAAAATAAATTCCCAGAAGGTTTCAGTGTTGCTAGTGTTGGGCTGCTAAAATATATGCCAGTTACAGAGTTCAGATATCCTTCTCTACATTGAAACTGAGTTTGTCTCCCAGTCGTCGCAAATTTGAAATTGCGATCCATGAAAAGTTATTGGCAATATGCAAATATTACTGGTTGATGGAAACTATT
The DNA here is from genome assembly GCA_964035755.1 of Teleogryllus oceanicus. NCBI lineage: Eukaryota > Metazoa > Arthropoda > Insecta > Orthoptera > Gryllidae > Teleogryllus > Teleogryllus oceanicus. The sequence goes on along the minus strand of CAXIVR010000001.1, from coordinate 312,365,375 downwards.
AAGAATAAAATGTAGAAGAGTTGTAAAAATGTAAAACAAGTTTTACATTAAAATGTACGAACGGGTTTTGTGCATTTAAGTTTACAAATTAATATGTACAAAAATTACAATTTTTCCATTTTATTGTGTATGTAACTTATGACAGTGCCTTTTTTCTCCTTAATCTTGACATTTTCAGTGCCTTTTTAGGCACCTAAAATACTATTTTTAGTGCTTAAACATCCTGTGTCTAGTAATTACTTGTAAGTAGGGAAAGGAATTTGAGGTGCAAATTATGGTTGTAAAAGGTGAAACAAAGATTCTCAAAATGCATTCAAAAAAGCTGCTGTTCGAACAACTCTATTAAGGTTTAAATCAGTTACATGAACTCAGTTTCTAGAATATACGTACCATTTTACACCTTGTTTTCCTTTTAAACATTCTGTCACAATTCTGTGACAACGTTCACCGGCACGTTGACAAGAATTTGGCGTATAACGCAGTAATTTTGGAGTAATTTTCCGTTATCTTTTTATATTAAAGCCTGTAGTTCGTATGTTGTGTCAGGAGAATTGGCCATCAGAATTGGAATTAGGATAGGGGTATGGTTTAGCGTTGGACTAGCCCTTGTGAAGCAGCCAAACTCGTTTTGTTATAACAAATTTCACATGAGATTTGGGAATCGAACCCGGACCTCCTTGGTGAAAGGAGAGCGACTTCGCTCTGCGCCATGAGCCATTCTTGTTTATAGAGTCCGTAAGATGTAATTCATAGTACTTTATCCTACACTGTAGGAGAGAGAAAACTTAAACAATTACCAGTACTGACAACTTATTTTTCCCGCGGATCGCGTAGTGGAACGTACTTCGCAGGCGCGTCAAACTGCGCCTGCCATCACTCCCGTGGGAACCTCAGCGCTCTTGCAGGCACAGGCAATTTCCCCATGACTCCCATCTCCTTTGCCCTCCAAATCCACATGCGCTGCCAGCGCTCTTCTAGTATTTACTGCGTCACGATGGCAAGGGTAAACATTTTCCTCGGGTCACAGAGAAGTGGATTACTGCACACCCATTTAAATGTCCTGATTTGCCTATCTTGGCAGCATTTTTAATCCAGCGGGAAAGGGTTAAACTGTTGCAACACTGTGGTAATTGAAATCTCACTTTTCAACTACAGATTGACCGTTGTTATTGGGATATAAGATACTAGTGGTTTACATAATATATATATATATATATATATATATATATATATATATATATTTAAACTGTTATTTTACGATTTTAAAGATATTTAATATTTATTTAATTTGTAGACTTCTGATTAAATGTGATTTTAAAAAGCGAGTCAAAAGAAAATGTGTATTTTCTGCTCAATCTTTTAAAAACGCAGAAGAGTGAAGAAACAGGTGCTGAAGCATAAAAAAGAGAGACAAGGTGGCAAAAAATGTAATCTCACGAAAAGGTGCAGTGAATTGTGTTTATTTTGCTTCATTTCATGCCCTTAAATACATACATTTAACTATCTGTATGAAAACAGTTACGTTTTTGAAAAGGTGCCGTGCCTTAAAATCCTTTCCTTACTTTAAGGCAGGACTCAAAGAAATGAATCAAATGACGCTAACATTAAAATGGGTTCTACTGAATTTCATTATATTATTACGAGTATTTCATGTGTTTAACTAGTGATTTTATTAAACACTAAATACAAAATGTTTTGGCGCTTTAAGAATACCGTGGAACGTGTATTATTTGATCACTAAATACTTAAAACTATTATTCAAAATGTATTTCTAAAAACTTTTTCTAGCTTAAACGTAAGTTTTGTTATTTGTTGAATGAAAATAGTTTTTATAGTTTCTTGATACAGCTTTAACATTTTTAATTTTTCGGAAGAGGAGGGGGCTGCGTTTCAGCATTGCCCCGGGCCTAAAATTGTCTAGCTCCGGCATTGTCCATAACTGTGAAAATTTCACTGTTATTGTCAATTATTTGTTGTCAGTTCATCAGTTCTGGTATGCGTGTTATCATGTGGCGGTGTTGTTGGCAGAGCCTGTGTCAGTGTTGCTGTCCGTGTCAGTTACTGCTATTCGGTCGGTGATAATGCAGATGGTTTATTTATCGCCCAATCCACTCAGCACGGATTCGGGGCTGAATGCACATAAGGTGCAGAAACTGACGGCGTTCCTATTTGTCGCGAGATGGACCTATTTTCCTATCCTATCTATTACCCTATCAATAAACATGAGTACTAGCGGAACCCGGCAGACCTTGTTCTGCTTTTTCTCCTTCCCTCTCCCCTTTTCCCACTCTCTCTCTCTTCCCCTATGTCTGTCTCTGCCTGTCTGTCCCTCTAGTTCACATTTAGTTGCAGATTCTGCACGTCTCTGGTGGGGCAATATCGAGAAGCCCGAACTAGCAAAAATGTAATAGAATGTTCAAGAAGATCTCATTCTGTACATTACGCTGTGAGAAACCTTCCTTTGAGACCTTCAGCCTCAGAATTGTAGGTTTAGAAAACTTCGTTAAGGAGATGTTTTACGATATAGATTCAAAAATGCTGCCGCTTGTTGCTGGTTCCATCGACATATTTCGTTTTAACATACAATGAAGGCTTTCACGGGCTGTGATGGTAACAGGTGGGTAAAGGGACGAGCCCCCCCCCCCCGCAAGTCCAGAAAAGCGATAAGACAAAGATCTGAAAACATTAGTTTTATCGAGTTACGCATGGGGTCTATGAAACATGAGTAAGCACATGGTCGAAGTTCCTTCTACTTCACGTACATCCGCTCATCCTTGATCCCGAGTACGCGGTTTCCGAGAAGCAGAAGGGGGATTGGTAAACGCCATCTTACGAGACGGACTCATCTGGTTGTGCTCTTGATATTTTGTGATTATCCACAATTTTTAGCGATTTGACTATGCCTGGTGTGTTTTAAGTGCTTTCATTACTTGTTGCAGGTTAACTGCAAATATAATTTCAACTGATTTTCTTGCTATAACCAAGACAAACAAATAGATTACGAATTTTAAACGGACACTCAAACCTCAACGAACTTCAGATTTACGAGGTGGTGATTAGTGTCAAAACCTATTTACAGATCAGTTTATTTCCAATATTAAACCACTGTGCTAATTGATTTACTGAAAGATTTATTGTATTTCTGTGACAAATGATTCCGTTGTTTTGAAAGTTAGGACGACGGTGTATCGAATAGTTTGAATTTGTTTCAAATCTTATTCTATATATCAAAGACAAACTTTCAGATAATATCTTTTATCTAATTGCGGTAAACTATAATCTACTGGTTGTATTAAACAGTTGCAGCTTAAGTGGACGAAATTCTACGTAGCCACATTGCCAAATTTTGTAAGTACCAGCTTCAAAAGATTCTGTGGGTAGCATACCTTCTCGTTTTAAATATTGAATCTTACTTCTTAATTTATTGAATCAATCTTACACTTTTAAAATATAAAGCTAGATTCTTGTTCTTATCTGGGTTTTCTTGTATTTATTCCAATTTTTATCACGTACATTAAAACGCATTCGTGACATGGCTACTCCTCGTTCTACTCTTTTCACTCACTACACTCTCAAAGCCGACCTTCTGAAAACCTTCACACACGTCAACAATAATTTAGATCAACATATTCGTAGGTTGGAAGAGGTCATTCTCTATACAAACGGTTGGGTACAAGTCGGCAACACCACGAATAATACCAACCATGCACTCGTGACTGTACAACAGACACATACACCGCATCCAGTCACAACTCTAAACAAATTTAATGTTTTAGATTATGAAACAGATTTTCCTCGCCTTCCTGATCCTTACAACCCTTCTCTACCATCGGAAAATACATGCACAAACCAACGCAAACATGCTAGGAAGCGCGGCAAAGCAAAACACGTGAAGCTGCGCATCCTAGCTCACTTGAAAACAAAGACATTCCTACTGAGCCAAAAAAACTCCAACTTCTAAGTCTCATCATCTAATTTTAAACCTAATGGGATGTTTGCAGATGTGACTGCAGAGTTGGATACCCACACGAAAACACTGACCAATCAGGATACAGTTATTATCATAGGAGGGCAGAATGACATTAACTTGGGCGGTAATTTTACACCTGAACAACATGTAAACAAATTACAATGTGCCGCCCAAAATACTAACATTGTTGTCTCGACTCTGCCCTTCTGATACAACAGACCAACACTATGCCGCGAGATTAAGCACGCAAACCAACAATTAAAACTGCAACTGAGGAAAACAAATATCACACTTTTTGAAACTAATTTCCTCCCAGCAAATCCTTTCCCGGTTGAACCTTGCTTCATACAGTCGGTAACAAGCTTGCACAATAATCTTCAAGTCCAGTCCTACGCAGTCTCCTGCCAAAAATCCATCCCTTTCCATCCTTACGTTCTCCACCCCCAACCTTATTTCTAATCCTCTAGCTACTTCCTCTGCCTTTCATCTACACCTCCACCTCATGCCCAATTTTCTTCACAACCTGTCACTGCTGGGACACATTACTACCTTCGACCACGCACTCGAGATAAAAATGGAGTAAATGTATAGCAACTACAATCAGATGCAGCAGAAAAACATTCGTGTAGGTACTTGCAAAAGATAAACATTCTGCACCATAATGTTCAATCCCTTTCAAATAAAACCGAGTTTATCGAGGCATCTCCACAGAGCTATTTATATTAAATGGATGTTCTTTGCTTTACAGAAGATTGGTTATCTCCTAATGAACTTAGCATTTTCCTAATTCCAAACTCTCACCTTGCAGGCTTTTATTGCGGAGAGAGAGAATCGCATAAAGGTCCTACATATGGGGGTTCTCGTATTTACGTTAGAAATAATGTTTATTCTTTTTCCTTGACGGAATTAAATGTGTATGCCGCTGAGAACATTTTCGAAATTTCGGTTGTACATCTTACTTCGCTAAAAGTGATATTACTTTGCATCTACAAACCTGCAACAAAGAGATCTGCAGATTGTATTTTGTTCTTAAAAAAAAAATGGAGGTAACACTTAACAAAGTCAGCAATCGCTCTTTTGAATCCATTGTTGTATGCGGAAATTTTAACATTGATTTTCTGGTCGAATCTTGCGAGAAAGAAAAGATTCTCAATTTAATTAATTTCTTCAATTTAAATATTACAATTAATGTACCTACATGGATCACACTAAATTCGATGAAGGCAATTGATCAAATTATAATTAACAAACTGCTACTCGATAAGACGTTGAAACAAAAGATTTAGGATACATTGATCACGATCCACAAATTCTTTCCATTATAAGAAATGCGAACACGGGCACAATAAATAATACACGTACGACTTGATTGTTTACAAAACGTAAAATAAAATTATTCATTAATTACTTCGTGAAGGAGTCATGGGAAGCGGTTTATAATATTGATACAAACGACAAATATAATTCTTATTTTCAACGCTTTCATTTCATTTTAACACTTGCTTTCCTCTTCAAAGAAGAAAATTATATATTTCACGGAAAAGCAATTCTTGGATAACACAAGGGATTAGGACATCTTGTCAAAACAAGCGAATTCTTTCTTTCATTTCTAAACGTCATAACGTATCTCAAAATTTCATTTACTTTAAAAAACAAATCATTGTTAAGAAAAGTCATAAGGCAAGCTAAAATCATGAAACACGGATATTTTGAACTCAAATAACAAAACAAAAACAATCTGGTATTTAATAAAAAAAATACGACCAATCAACTGGAAACCTTATAGAGGATGTTGTTTTAAAATATAACGGTATAAATGTGAACGATCCGGCAACAGTGGCTAGTCTCTTTAACGAATAGTTTCCGAGAATTGCTGCCGATCTCACTAAGGTTCTTCAGCCACAAAATTCAATATCAGACATTTCCCCCAAAATTTTAGACACAATGTTCGTTTCCGAAACTTCTTCCTATGAAATTCTCAAAATAATCGGTAAACTAAAAAATAAATTTTCGTCCGGTTTAGATGAATTTCCGGATTGTTTGTTAAAGATCTGTGCGTTTGCCATTATACACCCGTTAACTCACATATTTAATGCATCCTTATGCACCGGAACGTTTCCAAATATTTTCAAAACAGCCAAAATTAAACCGCTCTTCGTACGAGGGAAAAAAAAGAAATTCAAAATTATCAGCCCATTTCTCTTCTATCAGTTTTCTCAAAAACATTAGAGAGGCATTTTTACGTACGAATGGAAACTTTTTTCAGTAAACATTACGCGCTTTCAGATTGCCAACATGGATTTAGGAAATCAAAATCAACGGAAACAGCCATATTTTCTTTTCTTAAAGATGTCGCCTCATCATTGAACCAAAACTATGCACCTATTGGATTATTTTTAGATCTCTCAAAAGCTTTTGACATCATGACATTTTACATTAAAAATTACCTTCGCATGGAATCCGTGATATTGCCATAGATATTATGTTCGTACCTTAAACAACGGTCTCAGAGAGTGGAAATATCTTACTGGAAAGATTGAACATTATGTACACACCTCTCCGAGTCTTTGCGAATTGCACTCCATATTTTTGGAGTTCCTCAAGGATCGATTTTAGGCCCTATTCTCTTCCCACTATACGTAAACGATATGCCCTCGGCGATTCGAAACGGAACAGTTCTTTTGGCGGATGATATTAATATTCTTAGCAACAAAGAAATCGTGAATTGTACAATATCAGATTTTCAAATTGGTGCCGTAATAAAAGCGAATGCGTAAAGAAAAGCGTAAGCGAAAAGAAAACTGTCCCAATGTCGTTTCCCATTTCAAATAAACAATTTTGTACTCCAGTGAAAATGAACGGTGTACCATTGACCTCAACGGTCTCTCAATTCAGTCGAACCTTAAATGGAACGTCCATTTAAATGAATTGAACACAAAATTAAGTTCATTACGCTACGCGTTCAGGATTCTTTCAAATTCAGTCAGCCTTCATATTGCTCGTTGTGTATATTTCGCGAATGTTCATTCTCACCAGTGATATGGCATAATATTCTGGGTAAATACATCTTACAGCTACCAGACGTTTAGATTACAAATAAAGAATTGTACGAATAATAACCAAATCCCACCTAAGTGATTCTTGTGAGCCTCTCTTCATTAATGTAGGAATTTTACCATTACCTTGTCTGTTGATTTACGAATCAGAGGTTTTTGTCAAAAATGACTTGCTTAAGGGCGGGGATATATTTTCAGAAAATGCCGATGTCTATAACACTCGACGTAGAAATCATATTCATCAGGTGACAGTATCAACAGCTCGACTTCACATACAATTCATCTACATTATTTTACAACACTTTGCCTGATGACATTAGACGATTAAATTCGATAGAAAAGTTTCAATCCAAAGTGAAATCGTTTCTGCTTAATAACTGATTCTATACAAATAGAGACTGTACTAAGCATAAAAAGAAAGTAACATTAATTTTAACAGTGATATTTAATGTATTATTTACCATTTGGACTGTGTAATTCTAAACAATATGTAACAAGTATTGTACCGTTGCTTCTAGGTCAATGACCCCATCTCGATCAAGTTTTTCGTCTAGTTTCCCTGATCCATTGAGCAAATGCTGAGATGGCCCCTTGTTTTGCTTCTGGACATAAATGTAGCTTCATTATCTGTGCACTTAAACGATAAATTGTTGTACTTTACTTCGTTCTGTGCACGTTTTCAATATTCTGTGATCTCTCCACTAAGCCATATGCTACTTGAATTTTGAGTTAATTAAAAAAACCGCTCGGATGTAATAAAATATATTTTCAAGAATAAATCAGCAATAAATTTTGGGCAATAAATTTTGGGCATCCATCATGTCCTTCTTCATGGAATAATACTTCTTACCGCGACAACAAGGAAACGATAATTTGAATAACTATATTTCCCACTGAATTCTAGAAGACGTGCGCAGATAATCAAGTTACATTTTGTCCAGAAGCAAAACAGTGGGCCATCTCAGCATTTGCTCAATAGCTCAGGGAGAGTGGAGGCAAAACCTGATCGAGATGGGGATCATTGACCCGGAGACTGCTATACAATACTTGTTACAAGTTTTTTTTTAGATTTATAGAGTCCAAATGGTAAATAATGCATGAAATATAACTGTTAAAATTAATATTCCTTTCCTTGTGATACTCAATATAGTCTCTAATTGTATTGAAATAGTTATGTAGCAGAAACTTTTTCACTTGGGATTTAAACTTTTCTATAGAATTTAATCGTTTAATGTCATCTGGAAAAGTGTTATAAAATAATGTACATGTATTTGTATGTGGATTTTTTGTAGTGAGCTGACGATAATGTCATCTGGTGAATATGATTATTACGTCGAATGCTATAGAAATTGACAGCGGCGTTTTCTGAAAATATATTCCCTCCCTGAAAGTCATTTTCCACAAAACCATTTTTGCCAGACCAATGTGGAAAACTAAGATTTTATGAGAACAAAGTTGTCTGTGATAACACTCATACAAAGAGCACGTTACCGAAACGTAAATAAAATGCACTATTGACAAGAAAGACGCTTCGCACTCTTCCTCCACTGTAAACTTTGAACCTTTTGAATCAAATCGCCATCGCCATGCCAAGAGAGCAACCCGCAAGGATAGCTAAATGCCTTTGCCAAAATAGCTAAATGGCGGTGAATAGCACAGGTAGCTAGTATCGCACGAACGCCGTTGTTTACATTTGCCGTGCAGGGCTTGGATCACTCGGAAGGAAAACTGTTAGTTTGATTGATTTTTCGTGTTTCCACAGCTTTGGTCGTTAGTCCCGTAAGTATAGTGCATGTTTTTCTCGTGAGATGATCGTCCCCCGCTGGATGGCGAGATCCAGCGCCGACCTACCATCGGCTAGTGGGGTTTCCCCCTAACCAGGACTCTCCCACCAGTGGGGCACCGCCGGGACAAGCTCTAAGCTTCTGACCGGTCTCCCGAAATGTGGTAGTGTAGTGCATGTTAGTGTGTGTGTGTGTAAGGGAAGAGGATAGGACAAGGAAGAGAAAGGAAAGATCGCGCGCGGTTCGTGGCTCGAATGGTGGGTACTGCTCCGGCATTCGCCTGGTGTTGATCGGAGAAACCACGGAAAACTACCGATCAGAACAGCCAGCCACTAGAATTCTCCTCCAGACAGCTACTAAATTCGACCTAGCTGAAAATTTGTGTCGAAAATCCTGCCGCCGTCAGGACTCGAACCTAGAACCTCCCGGTGAAAGGCGTTGTAGTGACATCAGTTGATTCAGTGAGCTACTGCTCCCGGTGAAAATGTATTGTAGGATGATAGCACATACGTCAGACTCAAAGACTAGACACATTTTCTCTATGTATTTCGACGTCCTGAATCCGAATCTGTAGCCAGAATTGCGCCATCACACTCCAGTTTTTTTTATAGCGAAAGAACACCGTGATTTTTTTCCGGAGTTGTCAGACCAAAAGACTTGACACAAGTTTCTCAATGTATGTGGACGTGCTGAATCCGAATCTGAAGTAGAATTGCGCCGCTACCCTCCAGTTTTTTAAAACGCGAAAACTACCGTGAAATTGCAATTTTTTGTTTTCGGGGATAGTTGTCAGACCCAAAGACTTGACGCATGTTTCTCTAGGTCTGTCGACGCGCTAAATCACCGTGAAATCTCGGAAGCCACCGTGAAATTGTAGATTGTAAATTTGAGGATGTTTTTCGCAAACAAACTGGAGGGTGGTTGCGCAATCCTGGCTTCAGATTCGGATTCAGCGCATCCACATTCATAGATAAACATGTGTTAAGTTTTTGGTCTGTCTACTTTTGTGTCTCTGCCTGTGTTATCGTAGTGTAGGATTGTGTTATGAATAACATACACGACAATGCTAATGGGATAATCCCCTTTTGTAGGATAATTTCAACTAAGAAATTGTATTAATATGAATCTTTAAGGATGTAACGGTATGTTCTAGAATAGGAGCTTGTAAATGAACGTATTTTCTTTAATAAGTTGCCTGATAATAAACTGAACGAATGTAGTCTTCAGAACAACCGACTACGACGAGACGCCATACGTCGATAGTAATACTCCATAAAACAAGCGCAGTAATGGGAGGATTACTCCGAGAAACGCAAAGCGCTCAACGCTCCCCAACGGGCTTGGAGACGCGTTGCGTCGAAGTAGACGCAACCAATAAAAAAAAAAATAATAAAAAAAAACCTCTTTTGGGAGCGTTCGGATTAAGTTCTCGAACACCGCATTCTGGAGTGGGAAGTGGCCATAGCCCCAAAGTACATCTGAAGACCTGCGATTACGCATTTTTTGTATTTTTTAAATTATTTAATTCTTGGTAGTTTTTCACATACAACGCCCGAGAATGAATAACCAGACTACGGTATATTTAAATTTTCTTTTTATTTAGAACTTGCATTGTAGAAATTTTAAACGAATAAAATATTTTTTTAAACGGTCTAAAGCGTCAGCGACTCCACATTGAGCTAGTAATCATGCATTTTCATAAGCATAGATTTTGAATAAGCATGTATTTACATCGGGACTAAGATATATACCGTGATGTGATACATTCTCTTAGTACCAACGAACTTAGTACGAGTGAAAATATGGAGTAAATGCGTTTACTAAATCTAAGTATTATATTTAAACAATGAATATTTCAACGATGTCTATAGATAATAACGTACCAAGAAAAATATCGATTTTCTACTAATTATAAAATGTTCATTGTGAAGAATTCTTATTTATGCGCGAGTATGTAATTTTTTGACTATACTAAGAAATGTTAGTGTGAATTGAAATACAAAAAACTGGAGAAGATACGCTTCATTCTCATTATCGTAATCGTCAACTCTTCTATAAAAAGTTCAAGAATTTAATTGCACTACAGCGCTTATGGAGGACAGCGTCGCCACTTTTCACACAGCGCTTTCGCGCAAAACTCACCGTTCTCACTCAGATTGACATGAAATTTTACCAGCGTGTTTAACACCTTTTAAAATCCATAAAAGTAAATTTAAATGTGATATGAACGATTACGTGTAGTGTTTTTTTGACAATTAGAATTCAGATGTTTCATTACGTGATGCTTGTCAAAGCGTGGAATTTTCCACGCGTCGTCTGTACTGATGATAAGGTCGAACACATGCATTCCGAATAGTTCGAATAGAATTAATTATTGTAATATTCAAGTTTTAAAACATTTTTGAAATTTTCGACATTTTTATACGGTATTCCTTAATTAAATATTAAATTATCCTTTACATTGTAAGATTCTTTTACGGTTTCTTGTAATGAATGGCCCAATTCTAATGTACTTTTGAATCATTTTCAAATGTGACATAAGTTTCAGTAAAATATTTGTTATCAAGTAAAGAAATTTTCACTTACCAAAAAGGCTTGAATTTTGTAACGAGTAGTAAGTTGCATGATGGTATTATAGTTATCAAAATACATTGACATATAATGTATTTATGGAAGAAATCAACTATAAATATATATTAAGCACTTCATTGACAGCTTCTGAGTTGAAAAATACACACCTTATTGACTGTATTCGGACTGTTCACTGATTTTCAACGGACAATGCGCTACAACCCAGCACTATGACTTTTTAATATCTCGCATAGCGTTGAGCAATGCGTATCTGTTCGATGGGTTATGATTTTCAGCATGGGGCAGTGAGACATGTGAATAGAAGCCATACCCTTACATTTTCCCATGCTTAGAGAGTCAGGAGAGTGGTAATTCCACTTCGGCCTACGCCTTGAAAGAGAAGTGACCTTAAGGTCGAAATCTACACCGACAGCTGATGCCCCTCTCCTTCAATATCCGACTGCCACGAATAAATCGCCTGTCATAGGGATAGAGAATTTGAAGCAAACTTGCAGATGCATTCAGTTCATTAAGAACATTTCGTGTCTCTCTGCCAATTTGCTTTAAATTCATAGGAATTCCGTTTTATGACATTTTTTCTGTAGGGCATGAAAAACCATTTCGTTTCCGCGTTGGAGAGGTTCCGTTTTATGCTGTGTAAAATGCCATTTAACTTCGAGTTGGATAAATTTTCCGAATAAGGCAGGTTTCCAGCTTGTACAGGTTCTGATTTAGACAGATTTTACTGTAATAAGCAAGACTAGATTTCTTCAGAGAGATTCAACATTTTTTTCAGATCTTTACATACCACTTACAAGTCTGGAGAAAGTTAGCATACCACTTGAACGAAAAAAAAAACGCGAATAAAAAAAGATATGAATAGTAAATTGTAAAAAAAATGTGATCCCTAGTTTCCCTAGTTTAGAATCATTGGGCGTATTAAAGGTCACCCAACGACATGAAATGTTCATTCCGAGTGCACTGAACATTGTTTTTATAACTCAAGATCCATGATTCACACATATGTGATTGGTTTCATATCGAAATTTGGATTTCCCTTGTTATTTCATCCACAGGATGTTCGTGCTTTTCTTCAATAAAAAAAAGTTTCTCGAATGGTGAAAATTTGTAGAAGTAAACACACGGCAATCATTTATAATAAATTTCTTTGTAATTAAACCATAAACTCAATTACAAAATAACCATGACATTCATAGAAGTTTGGGAATAACTGGTAAAAAACTCATTTGTTTAAGATCACCAGAATTGAAGCTATCGTTGAGTAAACATGTTGAATATTTGGGTTAGAAACAGGACGACCGAGTCGAATAACCCCGAGCTTCTTCATGAATTGTCAACATAGCCAATGTTGCCGTAGAAAGACTCTTATATGAAATATTATTGGATAAAAAGAGAGAGCAATACTCCATAAGGCTCTGTACTGCAATCAAATGCTTGAACGCTCTATAGTGCAGCATGCTGCGATTTCTGAAGAACGGTATTATTTATATTGTTAATAGATATGTCTTTAATATAGCGATCCCGGAGATTAAAGGTTTTACTTATATCACTATATCACTACTTAGATCACACATTTTTTTTATTATGAGTTATTTATTTTTCTGTATCTTCTAATTTGAGAAAATCATTGTTACGATTATGGATTTACAGCAAGATATGTACTTTATTTTTATGCGTTTCTGATATTTTGTTACTTCTCTATACGTCTTTATTTGCCTTAGAAAAATATAATTTTCCTACGTTTGTGCCGAATATTTTGAAGGCAGAAAGTTACACAAAAATCTATGAAGAAAATATTTTTTGCACCATTTCAAGGAATGTTTCTCCTTAACATGAAAATAAAAATCGGCTGCAATTTTTTATTCCTACTGAAGGTAGTTCGGAAACTAAATTCCGTTTGGTAATAAAAAAAGAAATCGAGTACAGATAAAGAAAGAAATATTTTTCACAAAAATCTATAACACACTACTTTTCGACATAGCTCCCGTAATTTTTAACGCAATTTTCATAGCGTTGTATAAGTTTATGTATTCCTTTTTCATATAAGGTTGCCGCCTGTGTTGTCAACCACGTGGTAACATGTTCTTTTACCTCGTCATCGTTGTTGAAGCGCTTACCAGCAAGGAAAGACTTAGATGCAGAAAGAGATGGAAATCGCTAGGTGCGAAGTTGAGACTGAACGGACAATGACCAAAAACGTCCCAGCCAAAGCTTTCAAGGTTTTTTTTAATGTAAAAAAATCCAGTGCGCTGCCCATCCGTTGCGTTTTGTGGAGTTTAGTAAGAAGTTTAGGCACCCAACGTGCGCAAAGTTTACGAAAACATTTTTCAGTTGCAATCTCGTTACTGTTCGTGAAATTTGTGGAAATTCAAGAGTAAGCGCGTCGTAAACCTACGGTTTTTTGTAATAATTTCTTCAACGGCACTAACCAGTTCATCAAAAACCACAGATAGGCGTCCACTTCTTCGCCATGCTCTTGATCACGCCCTTCCTTAAATTGTCGGGCCCATCTTCTCACCATTGAATCACTTATTTAATTTTCTTCTTAAACCTTGCAGATTTATCGATGAGTGTTAATAGGTTAAACGTTCTTTAGGTTCGTTCGTAAAACGAATGACTGATGTGATTTCACAAGCGGCGGGATTTTTGATCAACGATGCCTTTACAAACAATCATTAAGAACGACACACAACACGGAGCGGGCTCAAAATGATGTCATTTCGTTTTTCTTGACCCGGAGTAACTTCTCCGCATGAGCAGAACTGCGAACGTAGCGGTGCCGCTGAGAAAAATCGAAATGGAACTTACTTTCCGATCTACCCTCGTATTTTACAAATTTCCTTTATTTTCCAAAATGCACTTTTACTTTCGCAAGCAACACCCCACAATATCGTAGTAGCGTGCCGCAGCAACAGAATTCGAGAGTTAACTATCGCAGTAACGACGTAAATGTTTCCATTCCTCGGCTCCGGTGCGCTCCGCCTCGATTTTCAACTTTTGGCCTCGGCAGTAATAACACTCATACATTTCTAGGTATGTTAATACCTATGATTAAATAAAATTACGCGTACATTTATTATTTTTAGAAAGAATTAGCCTCTGTACAATAAAGAGAGCAGGGTCGTTTTAGTGATTGGAAGCGATGGAAGAATGGAATTGTAGCATCCCACGACTTGTCGCTTGTAGCATGCTACAAATTTCAAAAAAGTTTGCAATTCTAACTGACGCCAGTTGTCACCTGGTAGATCGCGCAAGCGTCTCTTCCTGCGCTTGATTTTCGCGCAGGGCACTGCATCTCTGCACGGATTCAACTTCAGTCGCTTGTCGCTGTTGCTTGCTTTTGACGCTCACGTTCGGACACGGCCTAAGTCGTTCTGTCGATTTTCTTCACAAATGATTTTCCCGGATCGATCTGACCAAACTCGTGGCTGTGCAAGATTGAAATGGATATTTTGATTTTTGTGGGTACTTCATATGAAATCTCATATTTATCTAAATTTTCTCAAAAATGGCTACAATTAATTTGATTAATTAATTTTGACTTGATTAATTTTAGTGTGACCGTGAGGTAGGTAAAAAATTCTGCTTTTGAAAAATAAACGTTGCTGCGTCTTAATGAACCACCATCACGAGTGCCAAAATGTTACCATCACGAGACATCGTTCAACGCGATAAAAAAAACCGCCAGGACAGATATTTGCGTGTGTTTTGTTATGTCGTCCAAAAAAAACACACAACAACAAAAATAATAATAATAATAATAATAATAATAATAATAATAAAAATAAAAATAATAATAAATGACGTGCTTTCAATGTGAGAGAAATATTTGAAAGAATCTTTCACAAAGGGAAATTGTATTACGCAAAGAAAGTTGAAAGTTTTGTAAAGAGGACATTGATGATATAGATGAGACACAGTGTATGGAAGAATGAAGAAAGAAACTTGGAAGAATGCAAAAAATATATCGATATTATGAATTTATGGCATTCTTAAATTCTTTTGATATTTTTTAACGAAATCCGAATAAAACGCTATCACCCATATGACACGTGAGCACACGAAGATTAAACTTTCTCTCGGATAGAGCAAAGGACGCTTAGAAAACGGCACAAGTCTTATTTTCGGTGAACACTTGAGTTTTCGAAAATTGTGCAAGTTCAATTTTTTGAACGTGCTTTCTACAACTACAATATTGAATATGGAAATTTTTCCTTAATAAAATCTGTTCAGGACATCTTTAAATAAGGCCATGAACAATATTTCGAATATGTACCGTTGGTCGGTATAAGACGCACTTCTTACTTTCCCGTATACATACGTATATGCAGAGTAATATACGTAGTATAAAGTTATGTAATGCTGCGGAAAATCGATTTCGAGTTTTGAACGAAAATACACGTTTTGGGGTCCCCTGATACAGAATCAGTTGTTGTTATCGAAACGTCTGTCCGTCCGTCTCCTTCCGCCTCTGTCCGTCCGTCTCTGTCCGTCCATCTCTGTCCGTCCGTCAGTCCGTCTCTGTCCGTCCGTCAGTCCGTCTTTTCCGTCCGTCCGTCTTGCCGTCTCTGTCCGTCCGTCTTTCCGTCTCTGTCAGTCCGTCTGTCTTTCCGTCTCTGTCCCCGTCAGTCCGTCTTTCTTCTCTGTCCGTCCGTCGTCTCGTCCGTCGTCTCCGTCCGTCCGTCTCCGTCCGTCCGTCTCCGTCGGTCCTCTCCGTCGGTCCTCTCCGTCCGTCCTCTCCGTCGGTCCTCTCCGTCGTCCTCCGTCTTCCGTCTCTCCGTCCTCCGTCTCTCGTCCTCTCTGTCGTCCGTCTCCGTTCCGTCCTGTCTCGTCCGTCTCGTTCCGTCCGTCCTTCTCTCCGTCTCCGTCCTCGTCTCCATCGTCCGTCTCCGTCTCGTCTGCGTCCGTCTCTCCGTCTCTCGTTCCGTCCGTCTCCGTCCGTCCGTCTCGTCTCCGTCCTCCGTCCGTCTCCGTCCGTCTGTCCGTCTTCTCCGTTCCTGTCCTGTCCGTCGTCCGTCGTCTGCCGTCCTGTCCGTCTCGTCCGTCCGTCTCGTCCGTGCCGTCGTCGTCCGTCCGTCCGTCTGGGCGTCCGTCCGTCCGTCTGCCCGTCTCGTCTGCGCGTCCGCCGTCTCTGTTGCCGTCCGTCTCCGTCCGCGTGCCGTCCGTCTGGCCGGCCGTCCGTCCGTCCTCCGGCCGTCTGTTTTTTCTTTAAATTTTTGGTAGGATTAGTGCCAAACGAAAGCTCTACAATGACATACACGCCATATTGCTATATTCTTTGTTTTTTTCGAAAATTACAAAAATGTAATTTTTTTGACTTGTCTCACACGTCGGCAATATTTTCATTAGATACGATTTCTTCACATTATTGTACTTATCAGTACATGTTCTTTAAATATCATGTAAAGTTTCTCGAGAATTCAGCAGTTTTCTGTTAAAATGAGTTCAAAATTACGCTTTTCAGAAACGCTCAAACGCTATTTTCTCAAAAACGGCTCCAAATTTTTCTTCAAATTTTTCCAATGGATACGAAATGGCACTATTGAATGTGACGTAAAGTTCATTTTGGTGTATTTTTTTTTTAAATTACCCAATTTTTTTAAATACACATTTCCATGAATTTGTATACATTATTGCATATGTAAGTGAAAGTGCTTCAAAGGACGTGAATTGAAGTTTTTTGAAATCTCTGTAGATTCCTGTGAAAGAGCGTCTAATTTATCATTTACAGTAATACTTCATCACAATTTTCTTAAAAAGGGCTTGATATTTTTCAATGAAAATTTATACTTAGTATGTGATTTTACTCTTCTTTAATACTCTTGAAGTAATATTTCGGTTCTACTATTAAGAAACTGAAAAGTTGAGAAAATGTGAAAAAAAATTCTTTGGGCGACGATAGATGGCAGCTAGCCAGAGAACGGAGCAAGGTCTTACAGCCAATCCACTGCAAGAAAATTAGAAACAATTGCGACAAGAAAGTCTGTGCCATTCTATAGCTCATCTAGTTTCTTTCAGAATCTTGTCAATAAACAGGATGCGTCTTTTACAATAGATGAGAATTTTTGTAACTTTTTGTTTAGTATTTACAGAAATCATTACAGAGATGAAATTTTTGCAGCATTACAGCATAGAACTCAAATTTTTGCATAAAATTACAGCATTACAGAAATCAAATTTTTGTATACTGCAATTTGTATTTCTACAAAATTGATTATTATAGGAGCAAAAAGTATTGTAAGAAAAGAGAATGCTGAAAATTTCGTTCGGTCAACATCATGGTGTAGAAGATTAATGAAAAGGGACAGTCTGCCCGTGCGTACTTGAAAAATATCATAAAGACTTGCGGCGGAATATGATTGCTTTCCACAAGTCACAATTCCTATTTCTTTCATAAAAATAAAAATCAAGTATAAAATTCAATATAAAAGAATGAAATCTTTCTTGAAAATAGGGTTGCATCTTATACACTGGCAACTACGGTAGTTACCGTGTAATTTTGCGTGAACTATAGGCATTTGTTTTTAAACTTCTTTTTAAAAGCGGCTCCAACTTTTTCCCATATTCCCCCTCCCCATATTTAGATAAGGGCGGTACAAATTGGTGATGGTCCCATTTTAAGGGAACACTGTATTTTTGAAAATTTCAAGAAAATTAACATTGCAACAATGTTGATGATAGAGATTATTTTCTTATAGAATCTTCTTGCTGCTGTGGATACAGTGTTGCCATTGTTGTATTTTGACCTAATGATTCTTAAAACTGTTCATCAAAAGAAGCGGGGGAAATTCGAATTTACATTTTCGATTTTAATTTCAATTTCGAAGATAAGCAAAAATTACGCAAAATACATTTTCAAATAAATGTACATGACATTGTATAAAGATATACATTTGAAGAAAGATCAAATTGTGATCTGCTGCATTTTTTGTCTCTCTTTTGGTTTATTCGAGGAAGAAATTTAATAAAAAAATTGGAGTCCTTTTCAAGAAAATTTGGAAAATGATATTGAGTTTTCACACCTTGAAAAATAAAAATATTCATTTAAAAGTTGCAGTGCCTTGAGTGTAGCCAGATTAATCGGGAAATATCAGTTTTGAAGAAAAAGATGTGTAATATGGTTTAAGCTATATGTTTCAACAGGTTTTGGGAATTTGGGTATCAAGACCCACAATAAATATTTCAAAAAATTTGACAAACTCCAAATTCTTAGGGAGTGAAAATTCTACTGTTCTTCGGTTGATGTATAATGTCTATTTTCAGTCATGAAAAGCATTCTTCAATACTAGTTGTCATAATTTAACTAGAGGCTACATAAAAACACTTTATTGTGTATAATCAATAACAATATAAACTAAATAATAATGAAGTGAATATAAGGTGATACCACACCAATATCAATACCTCATTTTATTAGTCAATATTACTTAATGACAGTAGAATTTGTAAAGAAATATTTCAGAATATAAAAGAATGTTTTTATGTAATTATGCCTTTTTTAGTGTGCATGTTTAACGGAAGAAATGCCTAAACTCCATTCTCTAATATTTATAATTATATAAATAATGAATACAAAGCTAAACCTACCAAAGAAAGTAATCTGTTCAAAATGTTCACCACAGTATTAATTACTGGTAAAATGATTCTGGCAAATAAACAATACATACATAACGTACAGGGAAGGAAAACATTCATCATTGATTTTACACACCCTGCAAATCACAATATCAATAGCGCACAAACGAAAAATGTCAAAATACATTCCTCTCTTAAAAGAATATAAAGAAATAAAAAAAAAAAAAAAAAAAAAAAACTTTAGTCTATGGAAATTATATCAATTGTAAAAACATCAATTTGTATTGTTAACAAAAATCTGAAGTAGGATTTGGAAAAATTTGATTTTCCTTCTCACAAATTTATATCAAACGCTCAAAAGTCAGAATCTGCTCGATTATTCTCACCTGGGGTCTGCCTTAAGGCCCCTCAAACCTGGAACCCTAGGTGAAAAAAACCCAGAGAAAACATAACATGATAATGATGATGACCTTAGGGCTCATTGTAGCTTATATATTCCTCTTTCTTTTTGCAGATTAATCTATTGAGAGGGGTTTAAAAACTAAAAAAGGCACAGTAATATGTTGGAGTAATAATAATGAACAAGCAAATACATGCATTTGAATAGATCAATGGCGCGCCCAACAGGGGATGCCTCATGAATCTTCAGCCCCCCTCCCACAAAGCCAAGGATACATATTCAAAAATGTAGCTTTTACTAATTTTTTGTACTAACAGAAGTTATTCAATACCTACATTTTTAATGTTATAAATATTTACTATAATTCAACAAATAAAAATATATTTGGATAATATATAAATAAATAAAAAATATATAAAAATATAAATATTATATATATAAAATATATAATATATAAAAAAAATATTGGGATAAATGATAAATTCTTTATATGAAACATTAAGTTAGCTGGACCCTATCCCCCTCTCTCCTTGACCTGAGAAAAATCATGGGTTTGCCTGTGGAGTAGATTTGCTTTAAGATATTCTATCATTGTCATCATTGGGTTTTCAGAATATTGTCAAGGTAAATTTCCATGCATATGTAATAATAATTGTAGCCATGCGGTTACAGAACTTCATTGGCTCTGGTGACATTCTAACATACCATTATCATGTCATACACATGTGACCAATAGTGTGCTTTAATAACTTTTAATTTTTTTGAGTTGAATCCATTAAAAAAATTGCAAAATATGAATATAGAACTTTATATCTACAAATAAATATTTCATGCTCGTGGTCAATGTGAAAAGCGGTCCAGTAATAATAGTTTCAAGACAAGTAATTTAAAAAATCCAAAAGACTTTTCGCGTGAACTGCTGCTAGTAGTTTTGAACCTTCATAATTTTTTAAGAATTTCTCCTATTTCTAAGAAAGTCTTCCTGTTCATTTGGTTAATTCTACTTGTATTTTTGTACCTCAATGTATGAATAGTCAAGACAACTGAAAAGTCAGTGGTAAAATAGTATTTCACGACTTTTCTCAATGTTGCTAACAAATTTGTTTGTAATAACTTCAGATAGAACCCTATTTTTATTTATCAATTAAGCTTTTGAAGATGTTCCGCAGAAACAAGTGGAACTAATGACAAAAACACAAGTTAACCATCCCTTTTCTATATGTCAGACCAGTCAAACGTTTCCTACCACAAAATGTTGTCTCTTTTCAATTGGATTACAGTCATAAGTGTGCTGAAACTTATTATTTTGTGTTCAGACAGTTGCGTAGATTCTGTCAAGTACATGAAACCACTAACCAGGCAGAAGTTGACAATTTTATGAGAATTTTAATGGAGTATGAAATTAAATGACATTACATACCTCAGGATCGGTGCATCCCATGACATCCTGAACTAGTAACTGTGCCATCTGACCTCCTCTCAGTAATGTCTTCAGCCCATGTAAACTTCTTTCTTCAATACCTGCAACATAATGTATATGAATATTGTAAATTCAAATATGCTTTCTTAAAAGAGATTCATTTGGTGTACATTGTGGCATGTCATGGGCAAAAACATGTACTGTGTTGACATTTTCTCTAAGTATATTCATTAGCAAGTTATATTTTTCTTTCATAAGAATCTTTAGATTTTTAGGACACATTTTTGAAAATTAAGATTTTCTGGAGAAATCATAAAGTTTTCACAGGTATATGTGTATAATGCTTGGAAACATGTTAAAATGCATATAAAAATTATTTATGACAAATAAACGGGTTACATGTTGTTTGCACATGTGACCATACAATGTATTACCATATTGTCTATTTACTTTAATACTTAAATATTTTCTTGTGATACCTTTTTCCGTGAATGTGGTCTGAATTCGGGAACTGTTGATGTTAACACAAACTGAGCCTTGATATTTGCCAATGCCACTTTTGTCTGGTCCAACAAATATAAAACTGTGAACAAAGGATATTACTGATTCCAATTTACGAACGAAGTGTATGGAACTTAATCACAAAAATATTAGCTCACCACAAGAAGCTCATCGTTGCCGATGAGATCGCTCACTTGAATGACATACACTGTCAGGAGTACTTTCTTAATAACTTAATTCGTGTGTTCTTCGTAAATGAATGACCACGAAATTCATATTAATCGTTTCACCTCTTGTACCTCGATTTCTGCACACCGAAAAACTCCAGTTAGCAAGTATCTCAACAATGGACGCTTTGCCACACTACCCCCGTCATAAGACATCAATTGTTTTGAGCCAACAATGCGTCTCGCGTCCCTCTAGCTGATCAAAGCAATGCTGCTAGTACGAGATGCCCAGTGTTGTCGAATTGTTTGAGGTGGAATCAAGAGCTCTGGCATGACACCAGAAATAAATATAATTTCAGTTTACCTCGTTTCCATAATGCTACTGTAGCGTTCTTGAAATATTTTTTGTAAGTTAGAAAGCAAAGAGCAATTAAATTTTCAAATACGGTTTATGGAGTACCTTTAGATACTGATAATATTCTCACGACGAAATATCATTTTTATTTCCTTTTTAAAACGCAATTTGGTTTAATATGCGATAATAAAATGCATAAAAAACAGTCTCTTCGACTCTTGACAATTTGTGACTGCACTGTAAAGGTGAAGGCCGGGGTATACAAATGCCCCGAGCGAGTAAACGCGCTCCTAGGGAATTCGCGAGAAATGGAGTGTTAATCATTTAACATTAATTATTTCAGAATAATAATTTACGAGCATGATATCGTGAAGTTTGAGCGCCGCCGCGAGCTAATAACGCGGGAGCGAGCTCTCCTTCCGCGCCCGAATCGTTCGTCAAGAAATGAACTTCATACGTCAGCACGTCATACGCAGTTTTAACTGTTTTTTGTGACGTAAAAATAAATAAATAAATAAACTTAATAAATGCGTTTTGTAAAAGTTTTGCCTGCTTTCACTTTGTATATAGTCTTTTCAATAAAACGTAGTTGTAAAAAATGCGCGCACGCACGCACACACACACACACACACACACACACACAACCCTGCGAATTTTGTATGGTTTTGCGATTTTCTCTTAGAAGCCATCATTTCTCGAGTGACAGACCTAAAATTCGAATTTAACGCCCCAAAAACAGAACCGGTGAGAAAAAAATTGTGAATTCCCTGCCCGCTATTCGTGTGTTTTTGAACACTAGTTGTCTGAACCAAGCATCTCCGAGCGTAAATATCTGAATGCCAATGAAAACTATTCGCTTCCTGCACAAAGTACTCGAAAGCTTCTTTAGTTTTATAAACTATCATCTTAGCACTCATTAATAAACAAATTCATCGATGTTAACTAACAATGCAGAATATATTGAAGGTCCAAATGTGGTTGTCAGGCGTGGTGAGGGCGGCGTTGCAGCATGTTATACACTCTACCACGTGCTCTCAGCTATAAGGCGAACAAACAAAAGCAGTTTGAGAAAAAAATAGAGAATGAAAGAAAATAAGCTCGAAAAAATTTTCTAATAATTCGACGACTATTCCCAAGCTGCACTGTTAAGTGACAAACACGTGTATATTAATTAGAGGTGACAAATAAAACTATCCACACATCGTGCGAAATGTTTACAAAAATGTGCTCGAAGTATTTACTTCTTTATAAAAGAAACACTCCACGAATGTCAAACGCTGTACTGCAAGTGCCATTACTGCCATCCGTTTTACAAGTATCTGCACTGACTGATTCACCAAAGGCGATTAATAATTCTCCACCGTTTCAGTGCCACATTCATTCTGCTATGCTCCCATTATCACATTATCGTGTGTACCACAACTTTTTGCCACTGTTCGCCGATGGTTCCTTGCACAGTCCCGTGGAAAAAGATTTTCCACTTGTCACCGTAAATATTTTGTTATTGTAACATAACACTTCATTTGTGCCCATATTACTGCAATAAGCTTTGACGTAGCAATGGTAGGGCGACAAACAAAGGAGTGTGAATTTCTGTGCTTCTGTCACCTCGTTGATTTAGGAAAATGGGTCTGGATTCTCGCAACATCTTCGTAATTCTTTACTTTTCATAAGTTTCCGAGCACAATAACCTCACTCTCGACACTAGACACGGACGGTCAAAAATAACAACAATCGAGGAATGGGATTCATTTGTTCTAGAATTTCAGTTGAGAACGCCAAGCTATGTGCCGAAAGTTATGCTAAGGTTACAGCGCTTCTTCACATGACCAAGAACTGTCAATCACATACTAATTGTTTTCAAGGTATAGATATCTCCATTGTCGCGATAGTTTAATTTTATTTCCCGAAATATTTATATTGTGGGTTTCGTGATTTAACAATGCGCTTGCTGTTGCTTGTTCCATTTCCAGATATTGGTATGTTTCTTCGGCATGCATCTCGCGTGTTCTTTGACAGGTCTGAAGTTCACAAGCAGTATTTTGCAGCTTTCCTTTAGCCACATCGATTGCTCCGCATTTGTCCAGTCCAAATTGCATCCGTATATCATTTGGAAATCTTTCAACTGTTTTCAGGAGATATGAGCTATGTATTAATTGAAGCATCCAACTTTACATCACCCATGTGTGCTAGATGGTTAATGAGATAATACCATCATTTCTGTTTTGATCGCAAATTCGGACTATTAAGCGCTTAAAATATTAGACTAGGGATTCGGGCACAAAATAACCGTAGTGGACGTCGTGTATCTCCTTGAAATATACCACGTTTAATACGGAAAATATCGATCTCATTAGCTTGGATGGTTTTAATAATAATATTGTTCTTTAAATGGTTATCACATGGTGCAGGAAGGTGATCTTAGACCGGTTGGATTTGTAATATCGAAGACTTCCTTAAAATCAACGTGTGCCATAAGCAGCTTGTGTTCTTCTTTGACATCAGGTTGCAGACTACTGGGTCTATTATTAGTTGGTCTTTACAAAGTATTGAACCTGTGTGCATCTATTTTGCTCTTTCGCTAAAAAAGAAAATGTTTCGTCCACAGTGGGTATTAATCATTTTCGAAAAGCATGATGTAATCTTAAACAACTTTGGAAGACACGTGATTGTGTGGTATTGAGTCGAGTCCCGTGTATGGTCTGAATTTTTGATGAGGTGTGTCCACGTAAGCGATTGGCTGAGAATGATTTAATTGATTGTGGAGAAAATATCAATGACAAATCACTTTATTTCATACCGGACCATAATAACACAATATCCGGATCAGGAGCTGAATTAGCTCTGAACCAGCATTGCCGCTCTCAGACCAGCGACTCTGATCGGAAGGTCCTAGTCCCGGCGGTGGCGAATTTTCGATGCTAGCTACATAACTAAGGGAATTCAGCCGCTGTTTGGAAAATTCTAGCAGTTGGCTGCTCTGATCGGTAATTTCTGAGGTTTCGCTGGTAATATGCGAATGCCGGAGCAGTACCCTATCAAGCGGGCCACTGACCGCACGCTATCTTTACATCCTAGTATTTGTTCCCTTACACGCGCACACGAACTTCACTATCACACATTTCAGAAGTCTAGAGCTTGTTCCGGATGGGCGGTGACCCTCTGGGAAAGATATTTGGAGAGGGAAATCCACCCCAAGCCGATGTGAAGGTTGGCATTAGATCTCACCATCCAGCGAGGCATCGCCTCGTCCCGCAATGAAACATTCACTACACCAATTGGACTAATGACCATAGCGGTTGACATGCCCAGAAATATCTATCAATTCTTATCAAGTTGGTTTTAGAATAGGTTAAAAAGATGCAGTTTTGCTCCAGAAAGTTGAAATTAAGTACATCATTTGCAATATAATGTAACATAACCGTTACTAGTAATACGAGAAAGTCTGTACAATGTGTCACCACTAGTTTAGTTTTGTGCGTACAGAAACAATTTACTACTTTAGTAATGTCCACTTCTTCCACGTGAGTTTGGTACGTTTGCACTTCTCCCATCGGTAATTAATTTTCTCATTTCACCAACTGGGAAATTTGTTCAGTCGTGCGTGAGCAGCACTAAAAGAAGTGGTCAGGGAGAGGTGGCTTAGGCGCGATCTTTCCTTCCTCTTCCTTGTCCTATTGTCCTATCCTCTCCACTTACACTTACATGTACTACACTATCACAAATGCCGGGAGACCGGGTTCCCACCCGGGCTTAGAGCTTGTCCCGGCTGGGGCTGCGCCCCTCTGCTGGGAGATACCTGGTTGGAGAAAAACCCCATAGATTGGCGCCTGATCTCACCATCCAGCGGGAAGGATCACCGCCACCTCCCGGGGGAAAACATGCACTGCACTTACGGGCAGTACGTAGCTACTAATCTTAGCAGTTGACCTTAGCGACCGGCATCATCAACCGACCTACCCACCAACTTACCAAAGTCGTTTCAGGAGTGGCTCGCAAGCTCCTACACCACGCACTTCTTAAAGGAGATTTATGTAAGAAAGTTAACATAACTGCAGAGTTGTAAATTGCTTCTATATACACAAAGAAATGAAAACTAATATAGTACTTCCCCTCGTATATATATAACATTGTTTGATTTTAGACCACTTGCTATAGTTCAACATTCAACCATGACAATGCGAATAAAAAACAACTCTATTTTTGCGCTTTTCGGTTTTCCTTTAGACTTTCCTGTCATGTTCACGTCGTGTCGTTAATTGAATGATTCAGATGTTGCTGATTAAATTAAATGGGATGCGATTATGCCATTTATCAGTGTACTTACGATACATCATAAACGCCATCAGAAATATTCGCATTTATATGTTGTGAGATAGGATTCTCATGCAGAATCTTTAGTCAGCAATGTGGGTAACATGACATTCTACAAAATATGCGGTTTTATTCTTCTAGGAAGATGCCCAAGGACGCCCCAATAAGGAACTGCTGATTAGATACGCTGGGAAGGCACCTGGAAGACGCTTAAATGGAAGAAGAAAGTTTTGGGTCAGCTTCGACGAGCAAATTTAGCAGCTCTTTTTTTATTTTTTATTTTTTTTTAAAGTAGGGTCTAATTGTTTTAATATCATGTTAGCGATTCTCTTACTAGTCAGTAACATTGGTACTAATTTATATAATATTTTTCTTAATTATATATTCGTGTTTTGCATTTTTGCACCTTTCGGTGCCAACAGACGCCCCTCCTCGGTTCCGTTTAGAGAAAGGGAGCCTCCCCACTATTCCATGCGCTGTCGCCGGCTCGAACTTGCATACCTCGTCTTTTCACGCTCACACACCATACCACTGAAGGGAAATTAATTAAGTGGAGGGTTTTTGTTCGAAAGTGATATACAACTCTATAGGAATGTACGTCATGTCACAACACGTAACGCCCATGCCTTACTAGCGCAGTCAAGTGAAAAGGGCATTCGCTGCGGAAAAAATCCCCTTGTACAGAATTTTCGCCGATACTTCGGTTTTGACGCTTTATAAAAGGGTTTGTTCCAGAATAATTTATAGGTCGACGATCACAGAATTGTTTTTTTTGCAAATATCCCTGTTTCAATGCATGTAATGTTGAAAGACAATAAGATTTGAAGATGAAAATTTCCCACAATTTTTTGTAAATATTTTTCTACGGCTAACGTTTTCCAGATATTTAATGTTACAAATCGTTTAAAAAACTTTTTTCGTCAATATCTCGATATAAATATCTAATTATCCCAATTTCTATGCGGTGTGCGTCAATGGGATCATCATCATCATCATCATCATCCTAATCCCCCCTTACGACAGCCCTCGCGAAGACGTGGCAGAGAGAAGGGATAATGATGAATTCGTTCGTAGGATAGTCGTTTACTCTGCGGAAATAAACATATAACATACTTTATAACGTTCAATCAATAAAATATTTTAGCATTAATATAAAATTGCGCAAAATAATTGTTAATGTAACATTTAATTATTTTGAAAATGACTTTTCTTTTTTGTCGTTGGCTTAATTTATATAACGAAACACTTGTCACATTATTTATTTTTATTCAGTTTCTTAGAAAACGTATCGACAATTTTTATTTATGACCATCAGACCAACAAACAGTTAAATTTAATTATTTCTCTTGGATGCCGTAACTTAACAATTTATAACGTTATACGGCTTAGTTTTAAACTTCACAAGCGTGTAAATAAGTTTGTTAACAATATTCACAAAATAATGCATTCATTTCCACACTACATTTGAGGTAGATTTTCTTCAACATTTTCATGCGAACTTTTCATTGGTTAATGAGCGTAGATATGTTATCACGTCGGGTAATAGCGTGAGAACTAGATTGATGCTAAACTTGTAAAAAAATCCACCTTCCCTTACTGATAATGGTATACAAGTGAGAATCGAGTAGTTTTTAATGCCACTTAACACAACGCTATAGTATTTTCTGTTCACAAAAAAGTGCCGGATTCAGGCTTCCTAGGGAACCGTGGATAAAAAAACGCGCCTTTCATTTCATCTCAAATGTGGTACGGACATTAATGCATTACTTTGTTAGATATTGTTACTAAGCCTTTATTTATTTACACGCTTTTGAAGTTTAAAACTAAACGATTTTAAGTTATAAATTGTAAAATATGCTAACAATGAAAATAAATGAGTTGGAGACGATTATTTTGCGCAATTGTTCTATTAATGCTAATGTTTCTTCGTTGATTGAAGGTTACGTTTTATCGGCAAACATGTTGGCGATCACACGCCTTCAAAAATCACAGCATGGATTTTCAGATCGGAAATGGTTCCTATGCAGCTTGCTCTTTAGCACGGTTTGGAAGGGTAGGGATGTATTCCTGATCATATGCTTCATTGTACCCCAAACATCCTTGATCGGGTAGAGGGCAGGAAATGCGACTGCCAATGACAGAGTATTCGCAACTGCTCTGGTGACGACAGCGGTAAGAGGACGGGCGTTGAAATGTAGCATGAGCGTGGTCACTCGCGATAGACAGCCGGGGTAGTTGAACGGGCCGTCACGGTGCTTATGAGGAACACAATCGATGAACAGACATATGATATCGCGACCCACATCCTCACATCAAGCTGGAGGGACGTGTGGTGGGACACACCAAGCCGCTCTTGGCGCTCCCCACGGAACCTTCAGACACTCTGGTCGACACCAAGGTAGGAGCGGAACTCGTTACTGAAGACTTCCTGTAACCACTGTTGGATGTTCATCGTTTCCCACCCTAGGCGAGTCTGTAGCGATGCTGCTGTTCTCGTGAAGGTAGGCGTATGGCGAGCCGTGTTGCATGTATACTTCGATTTATTTGGAGCTTCACTTGATAGCTCGTCAACAGTTACGGTGTCATTCAATCGGGAGGATACACATCACTATGGCGACTTTCAACCTCCCGTTTGGATGAGACCGTAACAGCTGATTTACGTCAACTGAAGTTCTGTTTAAATCCAAGTTCAACGCCTGCCAGAGCTACTGGCACATACAGTATACTGCGATTTTTACATTGTTGCCTGTGACATTTCGTCAGCTGTTGCGGTGCCATCCAATCGGTACTTTACCCGTCACTACAGGGACGTCACTATGTTGGCGTTCATCCCCCGATCGGATGGCACCGTAACAGCTCATTTTCTTCACAGGCAGCAGTGTAAAAATCGCAGTATAGCAGAACAGACTGCATAGCCTATGGAATGGCTATTAGTGCCATTGGATCTGTTCGCGCATGGCAGACGATTCGTAGCAATATTGTTCGATTTGAATATAGTGACTTGTGAGAAATCATCAGTTGGACACGGTTCCCCTGTCGGGAGCTTCATTACGACTTTGTTTTTAGGTATCGAAGCTCCAGATTGGATAACCGTGTCACGGTGGATGAATCTGTCACTGCTCACTATGTTTAAAACGGACTACGGATTGGCTGACGAAGCAGTCAGTCATCCTTTTATCACTTAGCGGCTTGCGGCAAAGTGTGACACATCGTGTTTCTCCGGGGGTATTTTCCATTGCTTGGACTAAAATCGTCTCACTGCTCTGGAAATAGGCATTACGACAGAAAAACAGTAAATTATGTTTGTAACGTTTATTGGAACATTCACTCATTAGCTCGTAATCGTAAATTGAATATTTTTTTTTAAAAAATCGACAGTTTTCAATACGGTGTGCGAAGGGAAGTAAGTAACTTGTGGATTGCAGTATTTGTGCCAGTTGTTTAATTTCTCAAACTGAATGACTGTATTTCAAGAACTTAAAAAATATAGTATGAGGTCTCCGTGTTACTTTTTAGCAGTAGCATTAAACGAAAAAAAAGTTCATTTTATCGCTTACTGATTCAACATGAGCATTTAGGGACAAAAATGTAGTGTGGCGGTTCCTAAATACTGATAGTAACGGAAAATAAAGTTTAATAAATGTAAGCAAATTGCGCAATTCAGTTATTTTCCTTGCACTTTTAATTGCTTTTTTTTTTCACTATAGATCTTCGATATTTGGAGCAAATGATGGAGTGGCTTAAGTAGCTCCGCGCATCAACTGATGTCACTGAAGTGCCTCTGGCGGGTAGATCCTAGTGTTCGAGACCCAACGATAGCAGGATTGTCGATACGATCGCTAGGTGGAGTTCAGCCTCTGTATGGAGGAGAATTCTAGCGGTAGGATGTTCTCTTATCGGTAGATTTCCGTGGTTTCTTCGATCAACACCTGGCGAATGCCGGAGCAGTACCCTAACAAACGGGCCACGGACCACCGCGCTCCTTCCTTTTCTTTGCCCTATCCTCACCTTATACATACACACCCATTATATAATCACTTGTCGGGAGACCAATCGGTAGCTTAGACCTTGTCCCGGTTGAGGCATGGCCCCCGCTGGTAGGAAATACGAGGTTGGGGAAAATCCCGCAAGCTATCGTGTATCTCACCATCTCGAATCTCATCATTCTGCATGGAAGATCACCGGCACCTCACTATAAAAATGCAATATACGCACGGGACTAATAACCTTGACAGTTGACGCGCCCGGGAAATTCAATCAATCAATCAATTGGAATCGAGGTCACGGTGCTCCTCAACCATAATATACTCTCCAGATTGTGATGTTACGGTACTTCTCATTCGAGCAGTGGCGGTTCGTGATTAGGTTGCATGGTTGCACAACCCGCAGAAAATAAATCTCATATCTTAGGAATATACATTTTCCTTTTAATGACATTCAGTATGTAAGATAATGCAGCAATATCGATGTATTACTGGGTTTCCTGCTCTTACTCTTTGGCACTTCGATTTCACACGGGTAACATACGCCCTTTTGGTGGCGCAACCAGTCTAGTGGTGCTGTCTAGCACTGCTCGGCGATGGATCTCAGGGGAATACCCATATTCTGTCTTCGTTTGACTCGCTGCCACGTAGTTCTATGAATTTCCCTTCTTATTGAAAGTACACAAGTCCAGTCAATTATTGACGAAAGTCAATGCATTGTTTATGATATTTGGAGAATTGTTCATTTGATACTAGGTTTGTTGATTTAAAACGTACATTTGATGAGTTCTTTGTGTAAAGGTGGCCGTTCTGGGTGGAAGTCCCTTAGTGACTCGCAGAAGCCAGTGTAGCTGCAGCTGCTCAGCAGTTTGCAAACGTTCTTGTGAATACGAATGTGTGTCGAAGATCTTTCGTTATTGCCAAATATACCAGGGTAGTGAAGTTTTCGAAATTAAATAATTTAATTTGTGTGAAACGTGTTGAAGCAATAGTGCTTGTTACAATGCGATGGAGTCGAACTTAAGTGCCCATTGGAAATCAAAGCCAGAACCACGTGCGCGGGAAGTGTATATGCCTTATGCGGACTCGTCTTGAACTTGAAACATTGAAAAATTATTTTAAAAGAAGATTTAAACTCCACTCATGTCACCTTTTATCAAGCAAATTTTTTTTCTTTACCTGTAGTTCAACAATATTCTTGAAATATTGTGTTGTGCCTCTTCTGCGTGTTATGCACTGAGGTGACAAAAGTTATGGGATATCAATATACAAATACACAAATGTCAGTAGTATCACATGCAAAAAGTATAAAAGGGCAGAGTATTGGCAGCGCTTTCATTTGTACTCGAATGATTCATGTGAAAACGTTTCTGACGTAATTATGGCCACACGACGGGAATTACCAGACTTCGAACGCGGAATGGTAGTTGGAGCTAGACGCATGGGACATTGCGTTTTGGAAATGGTTAGGTAGTCAATATTCCGAGATGCACAATGTCAAGTGTGTGCTGAGAATACCTAATTTCAGGCATTACTTCTCACCACGGACAACGCAGTGGCCGACGACCTTCACTTAATGACAAAGAGCAGCGGCGTTTGCGTAGTTGTCAGCGCTAACAGACAAGCAACACTGCGAGAAATAACCTCAGAAATCAATGTGGAGCGTGCGACGAACGTATCCGATGGGACAGTGCGGCGAAATTTGGCTTTAATGGAGAATATGGTAGCAGAAGACCAACTCGAGTGCCTTCCCTAACAGCACGACATCGCCTGCAGCCCCTCTTCTGGGCATGACACCATATCGATTGCAATCTAGACGACCGGAAAACCGAGGTTTGGTGAGATGAGTCCCGGTTTTCAGTTGATAAAAGCTGATGGTATGGTTCGAATGTGGTACTGACTCCACAAAGCCATGGACCCAAGTTGTCAACAAGGCACTGTGCAAGCTGGTGGTGGCTCCAGAATGGTGTGGTCTGTTTTTACATGGAATGGACTGGGTCATCTGCTCCAACTGAAATGGTTATGTTCAGCTGCTTGCAGACCATTTGTAGCCATTCAATTACTTCATGTTCCCAAACAAGGATTGAATTTGTGTGGATGACAATGCATCGTGTCTGTGGGCCACAATTGTTCGCGATTGGTTTGAAGAACACTGGACAATTTGGACACCTAGCTCGCCTGACATAAATCCCATCGAACATTTATAGGACACAATCGAGAGGTCAGTTAGTGCACAAAATCCTGCACTAGCAATATTTCCTCAATTATGGACGGCTATAAAGGCAGAATAGTTCAGTATTTCTGCAGGGGTTTTCCAACGACTTCAGTCCATGCCATGTCGAGTTGCTGTACTTCACTGGCCAAAAGGAGGTGTGACACAGTATTAGGAGATCTCATGACTTTTGGCACCCCAAAGAATTTTGAGTGGTTCTGTCTGGAGATACTGCTGATCTGTCTTTATTTTTCGATGGATGCTGTCATCAATAGAGACCGGAAAAATATGTACCATGAAATGTCAAAATATGTACATAAATATGTAATAAAAACAGTAAGAATATGTAATAAATATGTAAAATCGCATATATATTTAATATTAAAACACAATAAATGTAAAACGAATATTTACATAATAGGAAATTACATTTATAAAAAAAATTCCTATACATGTTTTAAAAATAATGCAAACGTTTTAAAATTCATTTGGAAAGCACAAGTTGATGTACACTTTGCATCATACAATTTTCCCATCGGTAGTAAAACCTTCACAAATTATCCATGTTATCCAGGAATGTAGTTTAGCAACCAGACAAGCAATAGAAACTATCGTCGTACAAACTGGCGATATCTACGACCAGCAAACAATCACGCAGCCTGGAATATTCTCATCGAAGAGTTTTATGACGGCGATCGCGAATGTTTTTTGGAAATTAAGGTTAATGGTCACCAAACAGCATCAATGATATTTTTCACATTTGAAGTTGAAAATGATCTCTCGCTGACGCGCACTTCCCACCCTGAGGTAACTGAAGCAGACGCGCCACACTGACGATATCCGACCGCGTCTTCACGTAGCGTATATACCTCGAGCGGAGTGCGCAGTAGCATCCAATAATAATGTAGGAAAAATTGCTGAATTTTTTGAAAATACTTCTTTACATAAAAATATGTAAGAAAATTGAAAAAAAGTTGATAGAATAAAAAATATCTCGAGAAAATACCGAAATACGTATAATATGTAATATTTTAGGGATCACAGAACTTTGAAAATGTGCACACAATTCACTTTTCCCCATAGCACGTCATACGCAGTTTCAACTGTTTTGTTGACGTAAAAATAAATAAACAAATATTTACATTTCTAAAATGTACAGTACATTGTATGGTAGTCATATTATGATGGTAGAACTAAGAATGTCCCTTATTTTTTCTTAAACAAAGCTTTTTCTATTGGTATTATTATTGTTATTGTTATTATTATTTTTATTATCATTATTGATATCATTATTAACATTGTAGCCTAGAGCTATCTGTGAGGTGTCTGTGGTTTCCTTTGATACACAGGAAATAAAGAAAATAAGATATACTATTTGAAATCCATACTAATGATCTGTTTGAAGGAAGGAAAAAGAAATTTCGAATTTTAGTGAAATGTGCAAATATTTGATTGTGTTACTCTGCATATTCTCATAGTGCACATTCCAACTAAATTCTCATTCTCATTGCACCATTGCTTACAACACAGCTATTATCATTTGACAGAATGGCTCCAAGGAAGATGCCACCTACTATTAAATATTTCTTATTCACATGTTGCGTTACAGAACTGCAACTTTTTTGATAATCTTGGTATGTTATGAACTGATGTGCTTTATATGTACTGTGCTATGTTATTGCAGTATTTATGAAGACTGTTAAACTATTTAATCCTTTGCGGTGGGTGCACTAAATTTTGGAAAACTGTTTTGTGGGCTTTTTTTCACATTTGTGTGGCCTTTTCGCATTGTTTTCATTTTTTACTGATAGGTTATTGCTTGTTATTGCCTTTGATATGAAGCTCAATATATGCTGCATAACTTACTTGGATCGAGAGGATTGTGGTTACACAGGAAATTTGAAAACGGTTAATTGGTGCCACACGGAATTTTGAGAGGGAATTATAGAAGAAAAATTTGAAAAGAGAAACAAAGTCAAGTTAACATCTAGTTGAATAGTAAATAAGTAAATTTGAATAATTAAAATTAGGTAAAAAATAAAATCTTGTATGTCCATGGGCTGGTTCCAATGATCTTAGGTGACAAAAATTACTCAAGCCAAAGGCCTTCAGGCTTTGTGTTGCTGCTTGATCATTAGAACCCTTGTAATGCCCTTGGTGCATATGTAAATTACTAATGAAAAAAAACTAACAACTAGTTGTGCCCTTGGAAATTTTTTTTTTTTTGGAAAAAAATTTTTAAAAAAAAAAATAGAACAAATATACCTTCAGTAATTGAAAACTGTATTTGAATTTGATTAAGTAGCTTTACAGTAGACTCTGGTAAAGGAAGAAAGATAAAACTGTTATGTAGGCCTATTTGAAATCAAGTTGGTTAGTTAATAGTAATTGACTACTCGTGAATGTGTTGCTGTAGGCATGTTGTATTAAGCCAAATGCATTTTTTCAAGCATAACTTATATTGTATGTTGTAAAGTTTCATTCAAATAATTCAATAATTGCCACTGGTACCTATAAACTGGTTGCTTCAAATTGGTCCGTGAATCTTGTATAATAGAAAGGAGTGTACTTTCATATCACAAAAAATAGGTCCATTTTAGTGCGTTAGAGAATGTTTTTCCCCATAGTGTCCATGGTTATGTAATGTCCAAGGAGAAACAAGACCATTAGGCTTTGCAAATGATGCTCAAATTTTGAAAGAATTAATTTTCAAAATCTGTTGTTATGTACACAGCTGGGACATTTTCATTTTGATGTCAGGAATTTTCCCAACCTTTATATCAGGATATGTACCATTTACTTTCTTTCAGTCATTTCTTTATACCTTGTGTTGAAAAACAGTAATTGATTCAGAAATGATATAATAATATTCATTTTTGCTTCAACACTTGTCAACATTATTATGACAATTCTACAGCTTTGATTCGAGTTACGTATTTTGCAAAGGACAAAAAAGGAAAGACAGATGCAAGTTAGATGTTATAGGCTGCAAGAAAAGTAAGGGAACATTGAAACAAAACAATATAAACTATATTTGTCTTGTTTCTAATTTTAAATTGTTTGACCAGCTTTGACTTGGTGAAGAAGAAAACTAAATTAAATGGAATTATTGTAAACTTTCAATTTTTTAAATGTGCTAAGAACAGATACTAGTCAATGAAATCATGTGACAATGTCATTTTGATCTTGTTTTGGTTTCATTTATTAATTAAACTATTTTTATTTTCTTCCAGGGTTTGTCACCTCATAGTCAAGCTCGATTGAATAGTGACAGATTTATACCCAGTAGAACAGATAACAATTGGCAAATGAAGTTTGCAATGATATCCGTAAGTATAAAAGGAATTGTTAATACTTATTGGTTTACTACAAAATAGTATTATGTCAATCATGGAATAATTCTAGACAAGCTCATTGTCCTAAAACTTTAAATATGCATATTGACTTATATGGGAAATGTTCAAAAATGGAAATGGAAAAACAATTACAAGTACCTTGGATTTTGGTCATTCCAAAAGTAGTCTCATATCGGTCTTCATTACCAGGCTTGGCTCAAGACGTGACTTGGGTCAAGATGAAACTGGGTTTATGATTGAGTGATGTGACTTGATACTTGACTTGATGCATGACTCGAGACTTGACTCGACGCGTGACCCGAGACTTGACTTGACGCGTGATTCGAGACTTGACTTGACTTGACGCGTGACTCGAGACTTGACTTGACGCGTGACTCGAGACTTGACTTGACACGCGACACTCGAGACTTGACTTGGTGCGTGACTCTAGACTTGGCGTGAGGTTCAAGACGACTTGACTTTACTTGACACGCGACTCGAGGCTAGACTTGTTTTGGTGCAGGACCTGAAATTTCACTCAATTCCGATCGTGAATTAATTCCACCTAACTTGGTTTGTGACTTGAAATTTGTAAAGAAGGAAATTAAGTCTTTTTATGGTGGTATTTAAGTTGGTGTAGTTTACATTTCATGATGACTTGTACTTTTCTTCATGACAAATTTTTTCTGATTTAATCATACATACATAATTACATATATACATAATTACATAATAATCATACATATATATTTTAAAATTTTCTGTAGTACTTGTGCATTATACTATGGTTTTTTAAAATTTAAATATAGTTGATGATGCACTTTTTCGTAGTAATGAAATTGTGTTTACAGTGTGCATTCATGCTGTTTTTTTAGTTTTTTAAAGTGAGCACCCCACTTACATTCACTGGATTCATTCTTATTTACCTTAACAAGGTCTATTTTTTCTAAAAACTGTTTTCCTGAGCACCAATAAAAATATTAAATTTACACTTTGAGACAGTTCACTTCTTTTCATTAATATATAAACATTCTTCATAAGATAAATATTATCTCTTTATTCAATTTTTTAAAACTAGGAAGGGGTTCGTGTTGGTGCAACCACAAAAAAAGCCAGAGAAAATGGTGAAGGAGGACGAGATGGTTTAGCATACTCCTGTTTATTAAAAAATGAACTTTTAGGGGCTAATATAGATGATGTTAAAGGTCAGTGTGATGAGCGTCGCACTTTAAATCCTATCGAAGGCCGTAATTTGTTTGGTTTGATTGATAGTAATACATAATAGTAAATATTTTTTATGCGTTAATATGTTAACTGGTAATATATTACCAAAATCTGTTTTCTTTACAATTACATTTCTTATGTAAATATTAATAGTTCATGGTCTTAAAGTAATGCAATTTGTATAAAGTTAACAAATTTCATCATGTACTATCTGCTGTTTTGTCATTGAACATAATACTGATCAAATATGTAACTTACAATGTTTGTTTCTGTTGTATATTTTCATTAATTGACTTATTAAATGAAATAATGGGTATTTACAAAAATGTTTGGTATTGAAGAATTCAATTTTGTAGTGTTAAAATGCTGGATTGGAAGAATATTTTTAGACAAATCCAGGTTTTTTTCCCGAAATATTTATGATGAGAAAAGTGAGAACACGTAGTTGCCTTAACTGTTAAAGAAATTTTGAATGAAATACATTTTTTTAAATAAGATGAAAATAACATGAATGACAATAACATAAATGACAATAAAAACTTAAATGGCTCTATGTTTTCAATTTACATAGATAATCTGAACACATTGAAAAATAGTGTTGTTGAATTACTCATTTTAATAACTGAGAATTGTCATTTTAGTATGTTGCTGGTGTCTCTTGGGGACAGAAATGTTTTTCACTAATGTGTTTCACATCTACGTTTACCTCTAAAAGAGAATTTTTCTTTTGTATGAAATTCTGTGGAAAATTTTCATTTATATTTCACATATTTTAGCAGAGAAAGATTATCTTATTGCTGCTGAGTTCTAACTCAGACTGTAAACACTAAAAAACTTAGAAACAAATTAGAACAGGTTGTTAGAATTGCAGTGAAACCCTCAAATCTAACAGTTAAAAAATCTTTTAATTTTTTCTGCTCTACACAACCCTTTCAGAAGTTTCTCATCTTTATTACTTTAATAAACATAATGTAACATATCACAACAAAATGGAGCATCTTTTTTTTTCTCTGATACCTCCTCTTGGAAAGTCAAATGATGGAATTGTTCTGTTCAGAGAACGTAATCCATGGTGTGACCTTTTTTCAGTGTAACAAAGTAATTTTGTAGTTAAAATTATTCAAGGCATTAGTCACTGGTGAATTTTTATTTTCACAAGGTGACAAAGGAGTATCACAAAGAAGAGAATTCACAGGAAACTTCTATGTATTGGTTGGCTTGGTAGCGTAGTGACAAAAGCAACTGTGGGCGTAAACTAGGAGATTTGGGTTCGATTCTTGGTCTGGTTGACCATGTTTTGTGCTCTTGTAATCACGTTAATTGAAATGTAACTTGCATTACTTATTTCATTTTTACATTTAATTATCAGTGAAAATATTCATCTGATTTAATTGTT
Source organism: Teleogryllus oceanicus (assembly GCA_964035755.1). NCBI lineage: Eukaryota > Metazoa > Arthropoda > Insecta > Orthoptera > Gryllidae > Teleogryllus > Teleogryllus oceanicus. The sequence goes on along the minus strand of CAXIVR010000001.1, from coordinate 312,327,091 downwards.
TGTTGTGAAGCCTGTCTCAAAATTCAGCAGTTCCTTCACAGTTATTTTATGTTAATAGGCATTCTCATTCTGTGCTTTAATCACATTTGTTGATATTAACATGTTGATAATACACAATTTTTGCTTAATTTTATTTAATAAACATAAGCAATATAAAATCCTATACAATTCAAATCCCAACATAGCCGAGGATTTTTATCCAGTCATGATCTATTCAGGGCAGTTCTAAGGTTCCAACATTTAGTGGCTTTATTAACAGTAAATATTGGGTAAAATTATCCGTCTGAAGCATGACACTTGCCACACCATCCTTGTCCCACTTCCAAAGTCAAAATAAGACCATGTAGATATACCTATTACATTAACTGTACAGAGAGCCATGGAAGTGGGTAAGTACTGGAAAAGGCTGAAAGAGAGGATTCCTAACTTCCTGAAACCCTAAGCAGGTACAAATCGATGGAATACTAAAATTACAAAGGGTTAAAAAATGCAAAATAAAAATATATGCAATCCTCCTCCTGAAATAACTTGCCTTATTTATGTTCTGATGTTTCCCAAATAAGTTCCTATTTTAAAAGAGGATAGCAGTGTTCAATTTAGATAAAAAAATTCAAACCTGACAATCCAAAGAGGATGAGTTAATATACTTACACTTCTACTACAAAGAATATAATAGGCAAAAAGAATGCCAGAGTTTGTAAGGCCAACTAATAATATAGTTTTGGGCTGCTCAAGTGGATGGCACACTTGATGTGCCCTGGTGCCATCGATTATGTGGTGTGGCCTGCTGCTTGTTGAGTCACCCAATGAAAGGAGATGGTTAAGGGAGATGTTTGGGCACAATACACTCTTAGATTAGTGAAAGCCGAGTGGCATGTGGGCAAGTGCAGGGGCCCACCACTAGCTGTCTGGCCCCAATTCTTGCATTTGAGCAACCCTGGTGTAGATGAAATATCTTGTTCTTATTGAATGTTTATAATGGGGAGAATAGAAGAAAGAGAGAGAGAATATAAAAGTAAAAGAAGTAAAGTATGTTAGTGTTACTTTCCACTGCATGGAAAACTCTTTCTATTATTTGTGAATCTGTTATGTAATAGTGTTAGCTTGTTACATTCTAGAGACATATTTTTCACCTTCTATACACAGTTGAGGCAGTTGCCTCAATTTCAGTGTTTTTTTTTTCACCAGTTATTTTCTTACGGTTATACCATTTTTGGTGAATTTGCTTCTGCAATTTATTAATTTTTGTTTTTCAGTTTGCCTCTTCCAATGAAAACATTGCAAATAATGATGTAGCAACTCGGTCAGCATATTCGTTGTCTCCAGTAAGTGCTGAAAGCCAAAAATTACTTAGGTCCCCTAGAAAAGCTACCCGAAAAATTTCTAGAATCCCTTTCAAGGTGAGTTCTAATTTTTTATTGGGTGTATACTTACATATATATCAATGTCTAAATTTTAATGACATATATCTAAAAAATTCCAACTTTTTAAGGAGAGAGAAAAAAACTGCAAAGTTTCCATTGTCAGCTAATAAAAGTGAGACCAATTTCGATCATTCTAAGAAATTTCCATATCATTTTGGTTGTATGCATCATTAGAATTTGGTAGATGATATTATTTTATGGAAGATGATTTATCTCAATCCCAGATTTTGAGACAAATGTTATTAAAATGTAGTGATTTGTAGTTTGTTTTTAACTAGATCTATTATTTAAAAAAAATGAACTTTTTTGTTTGTTTTGGGTGTGTGTAATTAATTAGTTAATTAATTCAAAAGGTGAAGTAAAGAGGTACAATGGAGATTTTTAAAAAGGCAGTTTGAAACTTGGGAATCAGTCAGATTAGGTGTGAACTGTCTTGTAGTTTTTTCTTTTTCCAAATTATAATATAGCAATTCAAAACGCAGTAACATAGTAAGTTATAGATAATATTTCTTCCACTAGATGATTAAATGTATAAATGACTTGGGTATTAACTTTAATTAAAAAAATTCAAAATTGGTTTTTTGTATGTGATAGCACATATGAATTTTATTAAAAATTTACAATATATGCAAAATATAATAATGTATGTACAACAAAAAACAATATGAGTTCCCTTTTGTAAATGGAAGAAATGCATTTCGAAAAAATAACTTGAAAAACCTGAGCCATCAGGATCAGCTTCTTGGAAAATTTTCTGGTTTCACATGGAATAACTTGTATATTGGTTGTTAACACTGTTTGTGTGTGTTCCTAGGTTTTGGATGCTCCAGAGCTTCAAGACGATTTTTATTTGAATCTTGTTGACTGGTCTTCACAAAATGTTTTAAGTGTAGGACTTGGTAGTTGTGTATATTTGTGGTCAGCGTGTACTAGTCAGGTCACAAGACTTTGTGACCTTTCATCAGATGGAAATTCAGTGACATCTGTTGCGTGGAATGAAAGAGTAAGTATATCATGGAAACTCACCTGCATGTACGTTGCATTTTTAGGGGCACGATGATGATATTTATTCTCTTATAATTCATGATGTGATTTTACAAGGAACCTCTGATGTGCCTATGGAATTAGTGTTAGGTAATATTGTGCTTGTTTGGAACAGTATACTTTTACAAACAAATCATAGTTTCATATTCATTATTTGCCTTCAAGAATGTTAAATTTGGAAGGTGTAGAGTATAAAATTGTATAATATGAGTGGTGCAGAACAGAAATGCAAATCCAAAAAAATAGAAATTGAGAAAATAGCAATTTTATGAAACTGAGAAATACAAAATACACCTAAGATGAACAAATCTTTTATTGAAATAGTCACTTCCATACATTATAAACCATCACACACAATGGTAAGAAAATTATTAAATTATCACCTTTTTTTTCTATAAATTGAATAACTGAACAATAAACTGTCCTTACAATGTTCCTGCTCTGAAGATAAAAGCTTCAGTCATGGAGGCTGTAGAAATGTTTTAAAATAAGTAGTTACTTGGGGGAAGTAGATAAAGGTTAACAAATTGATCATCTTTTTCTGAACGGATTCTTGCCTTCTCTTGGAATACAGTTCCTCTGATTCAACAATTGCAAGGGAAATTAATTTTCATTGTTGAATTTTCATTTATTATCTTGAATTCAATCAGTGTTGTGGTTTTCTTTTTAACTGAAGGGTTTCTCTTTTCCAAAAACTGCAAATAACTTAAAAGACTCATTGGATATACAATTACCAAGTAGAATTCAATGTCAAAAGTTGTTTTCTCTTAAACTGAATGGTACACAGAATGTGTGGTGTCTTGAGTTGCTTAACTACCAGGACTTAACGAAGCATAGTTAAGCAATTCAGCTATTGAGGCCCTCCATGATTGTGTCCATTTGATTCTAATTTGTGAAAAGTGTTTTAAAAATAAATCAAGTTCATCAAAATATGCAGTGGAAGTGTTAATTTTATCACGTACAATTCCATCTTTTAAAAATGATTGAGAATAAAATATGGATGAGGGTTCAGATGAATTGGTTGACAATGATTTCAGTGGAAGTGTACTGTAATTTTAATTTATATATATATATTATATATATATATTTTTGTATGTATTTGTTTATGGCTGCTTTGCAACAACGGGTCATCAGATCTTAATTGTGTATACATCAGTATATATGTATTAAACAACCAAAACTATTCTACTATTATTGTATTACATTCTTTATTTTAATTATTTCTAGTAATTTCAAAATTTTAATGCTGCTGATTTGAACAATGGGCTGCCTTCTATTTTCAGTAAGGATCTAGCATTATCAAGTCAAAGGCATTTGAGAATAATGTGGAGAGTAGTCACTGCAGGACCACATTTCAGGCAGGGTTCAGGGTTGGAATTGTAATGATGACTTGTTCTCCTCTTTTGAAACTTGATTTCGGAAGATCTGATTCAAGAATAAAGTTTCTTACTTGATGTAATTTTGATGACTGTATCTTCCATCGCAAGTCCCAATTCATCAAACAAGAATCCTTGAAAAGATTGAGTAATTTTCTTACAAGAGGGAATCCAAATGTTCCATTTTGATTCCTTGTGTTTCCTGGGCAAATTTTTGGCAAGTTTTTGGATATTTTGGATTATTGGATTTCTGGTGTATGTGTTTTCAATGGTTTTGAGAGTTGTTATTGAATTGGAAATGATAATAGACAAGTGATTTGATGATCTGACACTGATTTCAATGGTGTTAAGCTCATGCTTCACATGCAGAAATTGAAAATATAGTCCAGGAGGTAATATGGGTTGACTTCATCATCACTGCTTAACTAGCTTTTCCTTCTCGTTTGGATCCATCAGTGTATACTTACAAAATTTGTCATACTTTTGGAGCATTCTTTTTATTGCATTTGAGAAATTTGTATTAAATTCAGAAGAAAGGTAGGGAATATTTGCTAGTTCAGTGTTTATAGTAATTTATGGTCTTGCCAGTGTGAGATAGTATTTATACATGTAGGTAAACGTAAGTGGTTTAGCAATGTTCAAGTCCTTCATGTATTTAGTGTCTCTTTCTCTCAAGAGTAGTGCAGATTGTGTATTTAGGCATTGTGCTAGTGATATTTGTTTTGTTTCAACTAGTAAGGTGTTGCAGGAGCACAAAAATGTTTATCTTCATGAAACATCTGTTTTTTTTTTCTGAAAACCGCTTCATTACATCTTACTTACACTATAGTTTTCTTTATGTATATGTCTTTTCTTAATGGGTTTTTATTTCATTATTAATTTATACATTGAAACATTACATTCATTTACATTATTTATTGATTTCTTTATTTATTTAAATTCACAGACAATTTGTTCAATAATACATGCAAATAAAGAACTGAAATAACATGTACACTGGAATGAGTTATAGCAAAGATATGAAAAATATAAATACAAAAATGTAAAATATATGCAATGGTAAAATACCGACTAGAAACATTTAAATAAATATAATAAAAATAATATGTGTTGAGTTATGGGAGTATACATTGATGAAGATGGCCTTCATACTTAAGGAAACATACAAAAATAAAATAAAGTTTAAAAAATAAATAAATAAATAAATAAATAAAAAAACAACCAGGATTAAAGATCAGTTTACCCAAAGAAAAATGAATAGTAGGAGAGAAGAAAAGTAGTAATGTACCAATAAATGGGAGATCAGATAGATGCTTGTCACAAATGTAAATATTTAAGAGGAATTATGAGTGAAAAAGAAGATTCCAGAAAAGACATTTTTTTGAGGATTACAGGAGGATGACAAGCCATTAGGAAGTTAAACTCCCTGCTGAGGGGGGAAAGAAATATCCAGGTCCACTTGGAAAGGACTTTTTGACACTATCATCCAAAGTATAGCACTAATTGGCTCAGAAATGCGGGAATTAAGAATAGAGAGAGATAAATTAAGTAGTTGTGGAGTATCTAAAATGGAACACACATGAATTGAAAAAATTATTAAGTGATTGCAGGTGCAAAAATCAGTTATAGATGAAACAGAAACATGAAGGCTGAAATGGCGTGGTCATGTGAAAAGGCTTGATTACATCAGATAGCCCAGAAAGGTTTGTGAATAGTTTCCATTAGACAGACAAAAAAGAGGTAGACCCAGAGAGCAATGGCAGAATCGGGTAATTTAAAGGTATGCAAAGAGGAGCTCTAGAAGAGAACGACGGGAATGGAAGGGAATGGATATTGGAATGTGAGAGATGGCCACTAGAGCTGTAAAATACTTCCAAGAAGAAGAGAAAGGAAAACAAGGCTGCATTGTGTTTATTAACAGCATACTCCTTATTTATTACATTTCTAACTACAGTCAGCACTGGTTGAAATGATCCTGAAGGGATTGAATGGTTTAGTCATTGTAATAGATTGATATTATAAACTGTTAAATAAAATTAACCACATATTGTGACTTTCACAAACACTGAAAATAAAAGGGTGTTAGAAAATAAGAAAGATTAAGAGCACAGGCTCAATAGCTGGTTAAAAATGGTATTTGAAACATTTCTCTGTTACATTCTATGTATGTAATACAACCCACATAGTATAACTAAAAATTGTCCACTACTGCTACTGCTACTGCTACTGCTACCGCGACTGCGACCGCTACCGCTACTGCTACCGCTACCGCTACTATTACTGTTACTGTTAGAACCTTTCCTAACATATTGTTGAATGTGACACACCTAATTCTTTTGACATGTTCATTCATTTCTCCATTTTGTAATCTCCAGATCATATAAAAATTATCTTCAGTTGTAAGCACTTTTCTCTTTTTTTTGTTACATTGTTTCAGTACACTAATGTGTTTTGAGAATAGTCTAGCTGCTCTAGTTGGGAATGAGTCATACACCACCCTTTCTCAGGATTCAGCAGAGCTCTGTGCTACAAAAGAGCCGCTTCTCTCCAACAGCTCCACTGATTCTTTGTGCAGATAAGAATTAGAGATAAGAGGGCATAGGAAGCTAAAGAGCTTTGTATTTTCTGAGCTTTGTATTTTTTAACATTTGGTTGTTATAACCAATGCAGTTCATTAATCAATCAATGCAAAAGACATCACTGAAAGTGACGTATTGTTATAAGCTATGTTATAATAAATGTTATTGGAGTTGAGGCAAATATATTGGATTCTATTGGAATGTAATAACATTATAGCTGTTTGACCTGGTATGTTGCACAAATCAATATCATTATAAACACTTTTCACTGCATGTCTGTTGTTTACATCATTGTATTTCTAATAGTTTATTTTTCTTTATGCAACTGTTATTTTTGTGTTGTAGATAGTAGGTATTTATGAAATATTTTAAATATTCTAGTTATTGTGTACTACCTCTATTGTTTTAGGACTGCATATCTTACATAATTTCTTAGAAATTTGTCAATTGTTTGATCTGCAGGGGCTCAGTTTTATCTGACGATTGTGCTCTCAATTTTTCAATATTCTCTTAATGATATCTACTCTAAAAATTTGATGGTTCTGTCTACTGAATCATAAATGATTCTCAACTTGATTCTAAATAAACTGTAGCCAGACCTGACTTACAACTCGCAGTTCTCCCCATTTCTTAATTACTCCAATTGGTAGACAATACACTTTTCTTTTTTTACAGTGTTATTATTACTATTATTATTATTATTATTATTATTATTATTATTATTATTATTATTATTATTAATATTGGAATTTGTAATGAATATTGTATGTTTCAAGAACCACTAAGAAAATGAGACTTACCTTTTTTCTTTTTTTTCAGGGGAATTTGGTGTCTGTGGGTACTCATCATGGGTATGTTCAGGTTTGGGATGTTAGTGTTAATAAGCAAGTCAATAAACTTCAGGGACATTCTGCTCGAGTGGGTGCTTTGGCGTGGAATGGAGATGTTTTGTCTTCTGGTAGCAGAGATCGTTTGATTCTGCAGCGGGATGTGCGAACTCCTGGTCTTGTACCTGAAAGAAGACTAGTTGGTCATCGTCAAGAGGTTAGTGTTTGCTACAGATAAAAACTATTCAAATGGGTGCAATCTTCAGAAAACTGTAATCGAATCTTTGAGCCTTGTCTCACTTCTAAATTGCAAAAATTCTCAGCCATACTGAAGCATATTATTTATGATATAAAGCATGCATCTGTCCACTGAGCATGATAAATAAATGTTGAACATTGTGCAAATTTTTCAAAGCGTTTCTTTTGATCAATCTTTTGATTTTTAAACATGTTCTGAAAAGTTTGGCAAAATACAGAAGTTTCTGCTTCACATAATCAGCAGACTGAATGACGAAAGAGGGGATAGACAGATGGACCCTCTGACAGATGAATTGATCCTGATGGATGGACCAACGCTAACCATGTTTCCATCAATTGCAATGTTCTTTTGGGCACTACATAAAATTCAGTTAATAAAATAAAAACTAAATTACTTAGTTTACTTATTGTATATTTAATTAACTTAATGGAATTTAATTTCCTTACAGGTTTGTGGATTAAAATGGTCTCCTGACAATCAGTACCTTGCTTCGGGTGGAAACGACAATCGCCTGTTTGTCTGGAATCTTCACTCCTTATCACCTGTTCAAACATATACTGAACACTTGGCTGCAGTGAAAGGTGAAGTATATTAATTGTCCTAGTACTTTTTAATGTTATATGTTTTTAGCTATCAACAGTTCCACATCAAATTACACAAAAGAGACCAAAGTTTGGTCTTCATATTTTTAATTATTTTTCTTGTTTTTTCTAACTTAATTAGTTTTGGAAATATTGCATGATGAAATTTGCTGAAAATGACATGCATCACTAATTCAAAAGTATCACTATTTAAATACACTAATTATAGAAACTTAGTACAAATTCAATTCAAAACTTAAAAATGTGTTTAATTTTTTATATTTTGAAAAAAAAATTTTCCTGAATTTTTAATTTTTAAAATAAGTTTAAAGTTTGAAAATTGAATATTTTTGTAAACTCAATGAGCTAAATATTTTAAAAAAATATTTTTAAACTCAGAGTGTGGTTGATATCTCCAGCAAAAATCAGTGGGATCTAAGTATCTTTAGAAAATATTCACTTTTTACGAACCAGTGTGTTAGATTACTGCAACAGATGCGTTTCTTGCATTACTGGCCGACAGTTCCTTTGGATGAAGAAGTAATTAAAGAAGTGCTTGAGGTAGTGTAAGTTCATGATAATTTTTGGTTATTCAATGACTGATTCTTGCTTCAGGTTTTGATTAACATTTTGAAATATTCTGGCCCCTCACAGCTTACTTCAAATATCCTTGCTTACATTAGAATACCTGAACTTTTATCACAGTGCACAGTTCTAATGTCTTATCAAATTTACTTTCAGGTCTGGGCAAAATTCCATTTTCTTCAGCCAACTTTTTAGTCACTCTTATCATGTAGTGGATTTGCTATGAAGTGTCATTTAATTTTATTGTATGACCAACTTTCAAAAATTGTCAAAATTTGAATTTTCAATGTTTTGTCATCTGTTGGGTGAAAAGAATTGATTAGTTTCTTAATAGTATCTTTATTGTCTAATTTTTCAATGGACATTGAAGAATCTTCACTGTGAAAATTTTTATCTGTGATAGCACTTTGTACTTTCTGAAATTTCTCACGCTTTTGTTGTAATTTTCTTTTCTTGATGGGGGTTTCTCTCATTGCAATTAATCTCTTGTTTATCTTCTCTACATTTTTCAGACACTTGACAAACTATCTGAAGAGCTTAAATTGTCATTTCCTTGATTTCCACTGTTTTGACTTTATTCACTGGACATTCTGCTACTTTCGTTAATACCAAGGCAGCCACTGGTCTTGACGCACTGTTCACTAACAGAAAGAACTATTGGAAGCCAACTCACTTTTTCTGACATGAATCACAAATTCGCAAATCTAATTACTCTTCCAAATCAAGTTTCACTAGTAAATAATGGTTTATTTGTCATACAGATTTTCTCTTCTTAAAGTTTTCATCAGAAAGATTAATTGTATTGAAAAACCTGTTGTATCTCATATGGCAATTGCCACTTATGTTGCAGTGTACACCCAATTCACAGAACAAACTCTAGCACTGTTCTCTTTATAAGATGCCTGTTCCAAATGATGATCAGAAAATTTTTACTTATGTTCCGTGACAAGTGGTCTGTTGTGTTTTACGAGCAAGGTCAGGAGAAACCTCATCGCTAGGATACAAAGGGACTCGGCAGTAAAATTTGTTTCACTGACACGAGGAAAAGCATTAATAGAATTTGTTTTGCTGTCATCCATCCCTGGGGAAACAATGAACATATGAGAAACTATAATATTTCCTGAAACCCTAAGCAGGCAGAAGGTCATTCCTTTTATTGTTCTTCAGCACTTGAATCAACGACTGACCAAACACAATTAGTTAGTACAGGGGCAAGAAGTGCATGCCTGCATACTTAAAATAGACTCTTTTTACAACTGTTCGTGTACAGTGCCTGCTTTTTTATGTTGTGTTTTATAGAAAAGTAAACAAGAAATACCTCTTTTTTTAAAAATTGTATTTATCTGATCAAGTTTGTGTAGGAATTTGAATTTTTTTTAAATAATTACAATTTTTTAAATGAAATTTTTTTTTAAGTACTTTACAGAGGAATGAAGTCCACGTTTCAGGGTATTAAACCAGGAATTTTTATATTAAGTACATTCGGAGCATCTATCAATCATATTTTGCAAAGTACACATAAATTCCAAAATTTAATATAGGCATAAATTATCAATTTTTAGAAAAAAAACTACAACAAATGCTTGTCTCTTATGACATCCAGATTTATTAAAAAAGATCGTACATTTAAAAAAAGTCATGTCATTGTGCAATTTGACATGGAATGGCTCAGTAGCAATGTGCAAATTAGTGTGTAAAATTAAGGTTGCAAGAGGATAAAATTGCTGAGAGGGCCTTCTGATCAAATGGTACAAATTTTCATCTTCCCTCCTATTCGATAAAAGTTAACTCACTTTTGCAATGATAAATTGAAATTTAGATTGGTAGTCTAAAAATCCAAGATGCACATTGTATGGCTACACTAAAATATTAAGGATGGGTTGTTTCTGTGCAGTAATGTGGAAATGGTGGTTACTTATATTAAGATAGCATTGCGAACTAAAAAGCATAAATGCTGCGGATCTATCAATTCACATGGAGCAAATTAACCTCAAAATTGTTGATTTAAGTAAAAGTAACATACTATGTTTTGTGACCTGTTGGATATGTTAATGTTCATGTTGTAATGTTGACCAGAAAGCAATGTCAAAAGAGAGGAAGCACTAGTAAGCTACCAGACTGAACTTTGTCAGTTGTTGAATTCTTTGTTTAGTCTTTGTTAAAAGTTGTTTATATCTGAATTTCTCCGTTACATTTTCTTTCTTTGTGTTCTGTGCTGTTTGTGTAGAGTTCCATTACATTCACATTAATTTGTCAATTTTTATTATTGGTTTTCAAAGTGAAATTCAATTATCCTTATGTAATTATTTTCCCTGTTAATTGTGTTTTAGTTACATTAATTTTAGTGCCTTGTACTTCATTTAATAATGGTGCTTGGAGGAGCCAAACTAATTTGGATATTGTTTTCTTTCTAAGGCTTCTCAATTCCCGTATTTACCTACTAAATACAAATAAAAACTGTTATTTAACAATAAATAATCATATTAATTGCTATTTAAAAAATTTGTTATTAGCAATTGCATGGTCACCTCACCATCATGGCTTGCTGGCAAGTGGTGGTGGCACTGCTGATCGTTGTATTCGATTTTGGAATACATTGACTGGTCAGCCAATGCAGTGTGTTGATACTGGGTCTCAAGTGTGTAATTTAGCTTGGTCGAAGCATTCATCTGAATTGGTGAGTTTCTTACATTTAAATAAGTTCTTTGTATCACAAAAGTACATTATTTATTTTGTATATACATACCTCAAATTCTCATTTATATTATTCCAAGAATTTACTCTGATTTTTGTTTTTAATTTTTAGATCGTCTCAATGTTAAAGTTCTATTTGTTTCTATCCCCGAAATAGGTCAGCACTCATGGCTATTCTCAAAATCAGATTTTAGTGTGGAAATATCCTAGTCTTACACAGGTAGCAAAGTTAACTGGACATTCATATCGTGTTCTATATCTGGCAATGTCGCCAGATGGTGAAGCTATTGTGACTGGTGCTGGTGATGAAACATTACGTTTTTGGAATGTTTTTAGCAAGGCACGATCTCAAAAGGTAATTTTTAATTTAAAATTTATACTTCATTGCATTACTTAAAAATACAATTATTTTACATTGACTAATGAAATAAAATTCTTTGTAGGAGAACAAATCTGTGTTGAATCTTTTCACAAGTATTCGATGACTAGCTTATGAAGCTGACCAATGAATGATTCGTTCAATCGATCGGTCCTTCAATGGATTGATGCCAGGAAGTTTTGGGGCCGTGCTATCCCTGAGAAATTAAAAATTTATGACTATATCAAAGTATATTTTTACACGGGTTTGTTACTATTGGGAAATCACTCCTCATATTCAGATTATGGAAGAAGAGCATGTGTTCCACATGAGTCTGATCTCTACAGCTTCTTGAGCTTCATTCTCCTTGGAAGGTGAAGCTGACATGAGAAGAAATGTAAAACAAATATAATGCAGATTGTGATGAAATATCAGAAAAGAAGTTGCAAATGAGGGAAGTGCAATATGTGTGTGTCCTCCATTGATTTACTGCAATTATCAGTTGGTTTGCTGTTTTTGACAGTTGTGCGTGCATTCCAGGATACTGTAAGTTCTGAATTGAAAATAATCGTGGGATATTCAATAATGGTCAATAATGGTAGTGATGATGATAATCATAACAACATAATAAGAATAAAAATAATAATGATAATAATGTCTAAATATTTATATTTATTAGTTTAAAAAGTAATAGTCTTGTGGATATGAAATGGATAACTTGTGTATGAGCTCTGAGATGCGCTAAAATTTGTTTGAACTTGAACTGTGTTCTTTTTTAAAACTGGTAATTAATAATAACTACTGCAACAATTAAAAGATGATGATGGTATAGTGATAACACTTAAGGTTTTACATTGCTTAGTTTCGTGAGTATTGGAATGCCTTATTTCAAAGCGTGTTAACCAACAATGTGAATATGTCATTTCATAATAGTCCTCATCAAGGGGTTCTTTATGTTTTTCTAATGAGCATAAGATAAAGAAGATCTTGATTCAAAGCTTTAATTACATTGCTGTGCTACATCTTCCTTCTGTTATTTACTTTCTTTTCTTTTGTGACATTTGCAACTTACTTACTGACTTCATCAGTTCTTATTTAGTAATGTGTGAGAATTAGGATTTGTTAAACTTATGAAGAATTCAATACCAATGGGTGAATGAAAATATTGTATGATACTCGTGATAAACCAAAACTTTATAAGTTACTATATTTTAATATAAAATTTAGTATTCAATTGTATTATATTGTGAAATGCAGAGATAATACTGCATATGTAAAAATGCTGATTTGAGTGGGTGTGATTTTTTTTATGAGTGTCTCTAAAATTATTTCTTAAATGAAGTTTTTGCTCTGGTTTGTATAAATTTTGTTAAAGGTTTGTAGATGTTGTGTACGAATATGTATTATATTTTGATTGTGAAATAGCAGTTAAAAGGGAACACGTTTCTGAAACCTGTTTCCAATGATATTTGAAAGAGCAAACAATATTTGCTAATAGGTTTTTTCTTTGATTCTTTTGCAGCTTGATACAGTTTTAGAACTGCTTACCCTGAACTTTTTGGCATTATAATTTCCAGCTGTGCTATTTAGAAGCATTACGCTATTTTGTTTACTTGATAAAGAGAGTTGTTTGTGATAAACCACACTAAAAAAATGAATTACAACGAAAAGGCTGTTCTAAGAACAGTTTTCTTGTAACCTTTCTGTCCAAAAAGTTCTGCTTTATTTCCAGAGTTGAAGGGATTTTTACCTAATTGTTACAATTCCTAAGTATTAGGTAATCAATTATTTGATCCTTTAGAAGATTCTGTAACCAACTACCACTTAAAATACCAGATGTGTATTAATGGTGATGCAACAGGTGAGGCATAATGCAGAACACTGAACACCTTACACAACTCGTCCACTAATTATGCATGTTTTTTTTCTCCCCCCCCCTTCTTTTTTTTCTTTCTTTCTTTCCATTTACTTTGAACACCAGTTAATTTTGTTGCACATTTCTGTACAGAGCAGAGATATTGTAATTTTATTACCAAAATGAGAGAATAAAATGAAGAGACTATATTATTTTTTTTTTCTGAGTCCAAGTCAGAGGTTCCCAGCAGGGTCTGTATCGAACCCTTTTAGCAGTCGATGAAACTTTGAAGCAGGTCAATGATGGTCAGTATTGAACATTGATTGGGGGACAGTAGCTGAATATGTACCAGTGACTGATCAGTATAATGAAGATCTGATTGATTACAAACACAAATATTAATGAATTTTATAATCGATTTTTTCTGATATAAAGCAATAAAATATATGTAATAATAAATTACAAGTTTGCACTTCTTTCATATCATTCATCCTTAGGAGTTAGAGTTGAGATATAATTAAAGATAACTATTCATTCACAATGATACTGTATCGTGCAAGAAAACTCCACTAGTGCAATATCCACTATAAAAATGTTATGATGAATTAAAGAAGCTCTCAGTGTTTGGTAACCATTGTATTACAAAGAAGTTTAGAAATTCAGCAACTCAAAAGTAGAAATGTCTTTGGTTATTGACAGTAAAGATATTTACAAGAATACTGGTATACAAAATTGTTATCTTTAGGGCAATTACTTACAATTCTTTGCGTTAAGATGATAGATGCTACATACTATAAAGAAAATGTATGAGGGTTGAATGAAGCAAACAATTCTCTTAACAGGGGTCGATGAAAGGAGGATGTTGGGAATCCCTGGTCCAAAAGCGTTGATGGAACTTTTTTTCCTTTTATATTGTTTGAAGAAAAAATATCAAAAATAAATTTGTACAACAATAGAATATATTTAGAAGGTTTAAGATGTTCTCAAAACAAAAAATCAGAAATTGTGAGCCCACAAATGAATTTTCAAAGTAAAAATCATTGTAGATATGATTACATATTATATGATTACAAACATTTGTTTATTACTGAGATGTTAACTTCTTAAGAGAGATCTTTGGTATTTCTGTTAACATGATTGAGTGAATTACAGATTGGAAAAGGTAATTACCAAATTTTAAATTTATATTTTTGTAATTCCATTCTTTATAAGTTTTGATTATATGGTAATATTTTTGAACTTCAGTTGTGTAAATATTCAACTTTTCTTATTCCGTTTTTCAGTTCTTTGATGCTTCCTATAGCCTTATAGTTTTTCCTTCTCTAAAATGTTTGCTAGTTCTGAAATATATATTTCAATTTTTTTATTTGCATAATAAGTAAAATATTTTTCTTCTCTCCCCCCTCGCATTATTAAATCTTGTTACATTTTTTAAAATCTTTTACCATTTTATGAGTTGTTAATTTTACTATCTGGTTTACTGGCATAAACTGAAAAGAACATGAAGTGTGGTCAGATTTATTGTGTTTCTCCAAACTTACAGTACCTTTCCTTTTAGTTGATGTTCTCTATTCTATAGATTTGATATACAGGTGCATGGAAGTTGGAAAGAGTTATTTTATTTCTTGAAACTTAAGAACAGGGTTAGCAACAATTGGTTTGGGGAGAGAGAACCTGATTACCAAAGAATCGACTGTGAGGGTCAGCTCTTAGTGACATGAAGAGATTAAATAAAAATAAATGATGAACCTTTTTTGTTATATATTTTGCATATTGTTCAAAACTGTTTTAATATGGCATTATGTTCTATCACTTTCAAATGTTCAAAGCTAATAATTCCAACAAGATGGTGAATACTACTTCTTTTATCCTGTATTGAATCAAAGAATCTTCAGTTGAAAGTAAACTTAGACCTTTATGTATAATAGAATCAATAGTCTGAAGTTATGTGATATGATTGAAGGATGTAGACAGATTTTAGGCTGTGCAAAAATACCTAATTATGTGTGGTAGAATATCCAGGTGCACACAATTTTAAAGAATTTTGTTCCAAAATTAAATGATAACATTAATGAACTCGGGCCTTAAATTTAATAACTTCTCATTCTTATCCAAATATTAAGCCAGAGACTGACTCGGAAGCAGTTCATTTCCCTGTAAATAATAGCCAAATACCTGTTTAAAAAAAGTCTCCCAAACTTTTTCAAGGAAGACATAAATATAACATTAATACAAACATTTGAAACGTTCTTTAATTGTTCTAGATGATGAAACATAGCAATTATTTTAATTTTTTAAATTCTGGCAACTACTATATTGTAATTGAAGCATACTACAATTAATCATCAGGATGTATGTAGTGTTTACATTGCTAATAGGACATTGTGTACTTGGAATATTTTACTACACAGAGTATAGTCTAATGCCTTTTCTTGTAGACTTCAGTGTTCTGCAAATGACATAGCTCTCTGATTGCTGTCTTATGAGATACCAGAAGCCGGAAGAAACATCTAGGTAGGCAAGAAATTAAATTTATATACATTAGATGCGGATGTGGAAGGTCCTCTCTTGGTGATTTGTGATCTTTACTGGCTCAGCGTCTCTACACGAATTGAAGGCGTGTCTCAGAGAAACGGTGTAAATGTGATAGAGCCTGGAAATTTGTTAAACTACATCCCTAGCCTCTGGCTGGTTATACATTTATTTGAACTGCAACTGGGTATGACCCGGTGGCAGTTAAAAATGTGGTTATGCCAGTGTGTTAGATGGCTTAGATATAATGAGATATGTGTCTAGAATGTACAAATGTTGAACAAATTGTGAAAGTGAATAGAAAAAAGACCTAATTGTTAAATTTTGCATTAAGTATGCAATTCAATGACAGTAATTAGCTAAACATTGTAGGTTGCATTGTATTTATTTATTTATGCAATTTAAATATGATTAATTGGTTGTGTACAAAATAATGAAAATAATTTGTGGGTTCACGTTTGTAAGAATTTATGATGTTCTGTAAGCTGTGTGGAAACTTCACACTAAATTCCTCTTATTTGAAATCTGTGACTAATGAAAATTGCTGCTCGAACTTTGCTAGGAAATATAATAGGTGAGTGTTTTCCAAAACCTCATATTCACCATGATTACTTTATTTCAAATTATATTACGATATTTTTCATTCCCCAAAAACCTTTTCTCCTTACCCACTGTGGAATTGTTTCCGGAATCTGATCATTCTCACAAAACATCAACTTTTTCTTCACAAGTATGTATTTTTAGTATTTCAAGAACTAATAATTTAATTTTTTAATGAACTTACTTCTTGCCTATTTAAACTTTCACAATTTTCTACATTATTTAACTGCAAATGATGGTTTTGTGTTTGTGGGCTTTCACATGTACATGGAGATCTGTATTTCTATTTAAAATTGTGAAATTGACTGTATTGTGCTGCAAAAGTGTCAAAATTGTTTGGTTTATTAACATTTACCAAGTTTTTTCAAATTTTTTTGAATTATTTTGGTTTAATGTGATGAGTCTGATACATTAAAACTGAAATACAAATGTAAAGAATGATACATTTGAGTTTTGTATATTGTTAGAAAACGTAACTGTTTTGCAACAAAATGTTCAAAATTGAATGACAGCTAGCTGAAAATTCAATGAACCTTCCTAAGAAAACTTGTTCGTTTAACATATGATATTTGCCATAATTCTGTAGTTTTGCTGGTTCGTAAATTGATACGAAATGTTTTCTCACCTCTAAATTTTCTTTGTGCAAAATGGAACATTCACATTGAGTAATTTTCTTTTAAGTAACAAAAATTTATAACTTTTATATTTTATGTAAGGAATTAGCTTGAAAATCACTGCATTTAAATAATCAACAAGTGTCATTTTTTAATACCTTTTTGTTTAAGAAAAGCAATTTCATCAGTGGTAACATTTAAGCACCTCAGTCAAAGAAGTTGTCAACATAAACGTAACTATGAAAATATCATATCAGTTAAATTCTAATTAGAATCATGAGTCCTTAAGCAAGAAATGACCTGCAATATTGTGGATGATTGATATTGTAAAAAAAGGAAGAATGGAAGAGGAAAAGAAAGAAAAAATTACTTAAAGCGTTATGCCTTCCTTTGTCATGATATTAATATTTCTTTATTGATTTAAAAAGAGGAATCTGAAGACTTTTCTGAGTTTTTGATACTCTATTTACTCTGTCCACTTGTGTGATCTTTTGCTGTAAAATGTGTGGCTCTTGTTTAAATTTTGCTATATTGAGGAAAAAGTTAAATATAAAAATGTGGTTAACCTAGCTTTGCATTGATGAATAAAATAAATTTAGCAATAGATTTTAAAGGGGGCCTGATAATGAATGAATGAAAAAAAATGCAATTTGACACTGCTTTTTTGAACCCACCTAACGAATCTTGAGCCTATAATTTATTTTATATGCCATATAATAGCATGTAGTGCCAAAACATTGCAGTTCTACTACAGAAACTGTATAAGAGTATGGAGGGGAAACAACAATTGATTACTCTTGTCCTGTTCTAATATAAGTTAATTATGGCAGTCAGACAGAAATGAATGAAAAACTTTTGCACTTGCTTTTCTCTGAATTTCGATCCAGTTTCTCGATTTTTATTGGCTGATGTTTAGTCTGAAAATAAGGAGTGTAGTTAAGTTTATTACACTTTGTTAACTTTCACTTAATTGATAGAGTATATGTGACTTCTGAACAAATTTATCAGTTACTTTTGTGTAGAGATGGATATAGAGATAACTTACACAAATATAAAACAGTATTGGTTCAGTTGTAACTATTTTGCATTCTAAAGCTCTCCTTTCTTTCTATCCTGTTGTGAGATTGATATTGATTATAATTCTTGGGGGGATCTGTTATTGGTATTATGTTGGAGAAAGTATTTTGAATAAATAAAAAAAAATAAATAAATAAAATAATAAAAATAAAAAAATGTAATATAATAAAAGTAAAATATTTATTAAAATAAATAAATAAATAAAAATGAAAGTATTTTGAAGTGGTTAACACTTGTAGATAGATGCACAAGACTGCAGTGATGTGTGAAAGCTTGTGACAACACTAAGTTGTAACATTATGTTAGAACAATTTTTGTGAAGTAATTATTTGCTTTACAAATGAAAGATGTTCCTTTGTGATGCTTAGTATAGAAAAGAAAGAAAAGAAAATTGTTCATCATTTTGTATTGTAGTAGGCAGATGGTTTTTGAGACTGAAAAAATGAATAAGAGGCAATTTGAAAAAGGTGCAAAATAGTTCTAAGTTAATTGTGTTATTTATTTTTTTTTTTTTTTTTCCCTTTTTTTTTTTTCCTTTTTTTTTTAAATCAGTTTATTTACCAAATATTTAATTGAATTCATAAGTGTGAATTAGTTATGCTTTTTGTTTGAAAAACTTCATTTACAGATTTCTTGCATTATTTTATTGTGCTGTACTGATTTTGCAGTATAAAGCTTATGGATAAGCATAATATGAATATTCGTTGTAGTTGTTATTTTATTTTGAGAAACTCCTATTACCCTGTGAGAATTCCTAATAAAATTACATTACAGAGACCTACATTACAGTATAACAGTGGAAGCTAATAAAACGATCTTGATTACAATCTTTAGAATGTAATTAAAATGGTTTGTTCATTTCCAACAATACTTTCTTTAGATTAATTTTCATCCAAAGACCTTTAACTTTTTTCTTTCTTATTTTTTTATTTTACTTCTTTGTTTTTCTTTTGTGTTGCATTGTTGAAGCTTTTTAGGAATTGAAGACTCCAGTTTCCAATGAACGATTCATATGAAACTGGAGTTGACCTCAACACATAGACAATACTAAAAGATTCTGTGTGAATACTTCTTTGATCCACATCAGATGAAAAATGAGGAATTTCAGTTTTATTCCAATTTTTAATCATTTATTTTTAATTTCTTGTGTGTTCTTGTGTCAATGCTGAAAGGATGTATAACGAGTAGGGACAGATTTTTGGAAGATGATGATGTCATTTTTTGGGATTTTATCTATTTATGCCAAGTGTGTGGATAACTTTTCCCTGTGATAATTTTGGAGAATAAGATTGAACAAGTAATTAAGATCAAGTTTGGTGTGCTGAGTTCAAATCTGCAAACCATTAGTTTGTATCACATCGCTTTTTTAACAATGTGGACTGAAATTTCCAATTTTCTACAAAGTTATCATTTATGACCATACGACTAATTTTTGATGATTTTTTCCTATTGTATATTTTGCTTTTCTTTAAACTACTATAAACTTTCCAAAATTTACAATGGTTACAACAATTTGATGTCTCACAGTTTTGCAGGCAAGTAAGCATTAATTTCTATAAAATTGGAAAAAAGTTTTAAAAAAATGGATGCAAAGTACATGGTTCCAGATTTGAATAATCTGACTAAATCTGAGTCTGACACTAAGGTCAGATTTAGACCCTTGTTCAATTTCATACTGCAGTAAAGAGTTAATTTTGCAGGTTTGTGTTATCATTGAAAAATAACATTTATCATGTGTATCATACTCATCCCTCCTCATCCATTTCATAGTTTGAAATTATAAATCAATGATTTTCAGTTTCTCTTGGGATTATAATTCTCATAAAGACTAAACAATTTAAGTTTCATTGTAGTACTTATTTTTATTTGGCATTGAAAACAGAGATTTGAGTTGGGCCGTAAGCAAGGGAATGACCATCAAATGAAGGCAATGCATTTCTTTCTGTGTATCTGGAGCTTATGTCATAACTTGTCATCCAGTAGTAGATTGGTGAGAGTACATTGGTCTTTTCTTACAATTTAGGATAGCCACCATTTCAATACATTGCAAAGTGAACATCCTGTCAGCACTTGCTGTTACTGTTAGCAGTTCCTCTGAATCATGGTCCATAATCAAAGGCTTTCATGACTGGAGTCGATATCAATGAGGGTTTCCAGCCTGCTAGGCTGTGGTCCAGTTGGCGTTGATATGCCAAACGCATTGTCCACAACTGTAGAGGACATCCTCAATGGTTAGCCATGTGCCATCCTGGTTACTTTCCCCAAGACCTTGCTGCCACTAAGGATATCCACCGCAGTTGTGGAAAAAATATTTGACACATCAATGTCAGACCACAGCCTATCAACTCAGAAACCATCTTTGATAACTTGTTCCATCAGTTTGGCCTCTAGTATAATTTCACTCAAATGTCAGCCATTTATACGTTCATTTAACATAATCCCCCCCCCCCATTTAATTAAGTGAGACTTGCCAGATCTCAATATCAGATAAATTTAATTGCTTATATTAAATTTCTCATTGTTATCTTTTTAAACAAATTTAACTGGTTTTAGGTTCTGAATTTTTTTTAGCAGGTATTAGGATGTAGAGAATTCACATATTTGATGTTAATGTTATGAAATATCCTAATGATTGACATCTTAAATTTCTTTGAGAGTGACCGTCTCTGAAGAGCTCATCAAAAACTTTTGCCAAACTTTATTGTATTTTTACTGTGAAGGGCATGAATTTATCATTTAATTATTTCCATTTAGCTTTATTTACTTGAAGATGAGGATACAAATACCATTTTTTGAATAAGTTGATTTTAAAGCCCAGTTAATTACTTTCACTCACTGTGAGTGAGAAGTTAAGAAGTGATGGAAATCACTTCTATGAATAAGACCATGAGTCTTTGGTAAATATTGAATAATTTTCTTTTGAAGAAAATTAATTTGATTAAATGGAATGCTTATAACATCTTTTGAAACTTGAGAGTTATTTTGGGACCATGCTACATAATACCAATTGTTATTGGCTCAAGATTTTTTGGCAAAGAAGGAATATGCACATAGAGTATTATGGATATAGGGAGAAAATAAATTTCTTTGAATAGTTTAAACAAATCTTCTGCAATATGTTATAAGGAAGGATTTGCACATCAAGTTTATCAATGAGTTCCCATCTTGGAGCTGTAAAATGAATGCCATCATTTATCAGCTTGCTCATAAAGCTTAAATTATCTTTTTATGCTCCTAAATTATAGTTATGTTATTTTGAAGTGTAGGTAATATTTAACTTTATACGAACTATGTGTTAATTTTGAAATCCTGAAATTACTCGCCCATTACGGAAGGGAATAAATTTTTTGAAATTTTTATAAGAAGTATTTACTCAAAGAATAACTTTCAGTACTTCTAATTAGGTCTGCATAAGGTAACTTATTAAAATTATATAATTTATTTTCATATTGTTATATTTTACAGTTTCGTTATAAATGTTTCTTCAGGTCCCAAGACTAGAATTGGTAGGCTAGTGCCAACTTACACCTAATTTTTCTAAGATGGAAGGGAGTTTCTCAGATGGCAAATTTTCCCAATTCCATAATTTAGTAGTTACTAATAGATTTGTGATTTTGAATGTGAATAAAAGTGAGAATGGTACTTGGCTTTTAGTGCCTTACAACAGTTATTGATTTTCTTTGGAAATATTTCATTTTTATTTGTAGATTTGTTTTTAATTATATATTTCTGTGATTAGTTATGATATCAATGTATGTTCTTGTGCATGTAGTTCAAAAGAGTTAATATTATGAGAAGTTTTAATGTTTTAAATACCAGTTCATAAAAACTTTGATATTGCAATATCCAGAAGTGCCCTTAGGGCCTGAGAGGTAAAGCTTTGCATTTACTATTGATCTTGTATTAGAGGGAGATAATGTGACCAGTGTGATATTTCAGCAATTTCACTCCCTAGGAAGTTCCTAGCCCTCATTGAAAGTTGTCATTTTTTGATCTGTAGGAAGTTATAAGCAATAAAAAAATGTATCTAACATCTGAACACAGATTACTTGTGTGGTTGCTGGTTGCCTTACTATTTGACCTATTTTCCCTTAATGGTATTGCTGTATTGACCATTCTCAGAGGCTGAAGCAAACAGTCTACAATTTCGCTGTGTGATGTGGTGAAATTTCCATCTCTGTTGTGAATGCAATGTTCAGAATTGATTGCGATAAAAATCAACACTTCACTTCTCATGGAGTTGGGTGAAAATTATAAATTTAGAAATTTTATCAAAAATCAAACCAGAAACCAAGTTGTCAAGGGTCATGTGTTAGCATTAAAATTCTCAGGGAATTCAATATTCTCTGTCGATATGATTAGTGATTTCAACACTTCTTGTAGTTCCACTATTTAATTTTTGTACATTAGTATAAGAATTCTGTTGTTGCCTTAAGGGTATTTCATATTTTCACATTTAATTTCACATGTTAAAAATGCCTGAACTGAGGAAAAACTTCATGGCAACAATGGTGTTTTTTATATTAAACCATCTGCAGGAAAATTCATATTGGTTTTTTGTAATTCATTTGTGAAGTGTGTTTGGATGCTGTCTATTGCTTGCATTGATCAAAATGGAAACAGCACAATTTAATTTACACTTTCCCATATTTCTTATTGTCATATCTCTTGCTTTTCTCTGCTCAAGTAAAATAGAGAATTGGAAATAATGATTCACTTATATTTTTGCAGAAACTTACCAATTTAAAATTAATTTTGCCATTATTTTGAAATATTCTGCTAATTCTTTGAAACAGAATGCTTTCAAATTCTAAATTAAAGAATATGTTCAGATATTAAATTATTAGCCTGTTGTGCAATCGAGTTAACTGTATTCTCACAATAATGTGCCAAACTACTGGTTTCATGACCATAAAATTTTTACAAGTATATCATTATATCAAGTAAAAAATAAACATTCTCATAGAATTGTAGTTGATATATTTACTAGCAAAATATAAGTGATTAAATTTAATAATGAGCTGAAACAAAGAAAGATTATATTCAAGAATCTTTTGTGATCTCCAAAATTATATTTCAATAATTATCTAGGCAGATTCTCACTAGAGTTTGTGATGTCTTATTTTCGGAAAACAGAATGCAAATACAAATTTGATGAGATGTGCTGCCTCGTAATGTGGTTTGTCATATAGATATCCTAAGATTGACTAGTGTGATCTGTTGATAGTGTTCTTGAGGTCACTTTAGATTTGCCTTGTCTTGTTGCTGTGCTTTACATACACTTTGGGTAGAATTGAAATAGTGTGCCTGGTAATTCAGGATATCTTCCTAAAGCAAAATATCACTAAGTAAAATGTTCTTTAATTTATTTTTAATATAAAGACTAATTATTCATAAAGAATATTTCTGAATTACATTTATGTATTTTACAATTAGTAATTTTGATCAGCATTATGCACGTGTGTGAGAAATGTTTATTTTGTAATTTACTTGTGGACTATTCCACTAATTTAACATTATAGAGAAAAGCATAAAGTTCCCATTGTGCTATTGCAAAAACATTTGAACTGTAAATATTTAAAATGTTTTTCTTCAAACTATATTAATTGTTTTGGTAGATTTTGTGATGAGAGTATTACCTTTTGTATAAAATATTTTGCAGTGTTGTGATGTTTAATGAACATCATTAAAATGAATTTGTGGTGAAAATCATGTTCTTCTTACAAAGGATTGCCACATGCATGATTTTCAGAACAATTGACAACCCTAGTCTCATCCCATTCCTTCCAAGATATGACTTCAATTATTGTGACCTTATGGAATTTATAATGTAAGATAAACTGGTGTGGAACAAATCAGTAACTTTCAGTATCAGAAGTGTCGACTTCCCCAAGAACTTAGAGCTCTGACAGTCACAAAGTAAGTAATGAAGATGTTTCTATTGACCCTTCTGCTATGCAAACGACAATAGTGCAAGATTCTTCCTGGTACAGAGGATATCAAATCTCGAATCAAGAAACTCTGTTGCAGGTCTGTAAATCAAGAAGAGTATTTTGAAATTTAATACAAAGAATACATGATAACTTCTTGTTGATGTTATACCATATGATGCAAATTGGAGACCAGTGACCACTTTGAAAATTGATGAGGTGGGTCTGGAGTAACAGATTTAGTGGGAAAATGTGAGAAATGAGATTGAATATTCAAAACTGTATGAGCATAGATGTGCTCACAAGGGGGCCCAGAGGGACCGTGATTCCCCTGAAAATTTGAAAGTGCCTAACATAATAAAACATTTTATTTCAATAAATATGATCAATTCCTGTGATTCTTGGCTGTCCAAGTCTAGCTGCGTCTCAGTTGATCGAGCTGATGTTTTGGCCATTATGTTGTGGCTCTCTTCAGAGGTATACTGATAGCATCATTCAAGGTCCATCTTCCAGGCTGGTGTCATGTTTTGTGAAAATTTCCTGCTCGTTTAGTTTGGGGGCCAATTTTTTTATTATAAATTTATATTTTTGATAATGATGAAGAAATACTTTAAAATGATTTATATGATATGTCTTGGCTCATCACATTAGGTATGAGGTATTTATTCAAAGATTGAACATCTGCATTCTTTAATGATTTTACGCTTGGTATGTGAATGTTTGACATTCTAATACTGACAATACCAATCCGATAATTCTATGAGATTACTTTTTGGGTTCCAAAACTGAAAGGAATGGTACAGTGCATGTTTCTGAGCATGCAGTAACTCCCTTTTGGCTATATTCCAGACATAGGGCTAACATACTGTTTTTGGACAAAACGTTCACATTGTTTTTGCAAATGATTTTATTTATTTATTTTACGTCAAAAGAGTAGTTAAAAACTGTGTATGACGTGCTATGGGGAAAAGTGAATTGTGTGCACATTTTCAAAATTCTGTGATCCCTACACTAAGTCATATACTACTTAAATTTGGAGGGGAAAAAGCTCCCATGTAATAAAATCTATTTTCAAGGATAAAAAGGCAATAAATTTTGGCTCATATTGTCCATGTTGTCCTTTGGAATAATACTTCCTGCCGCGACAACATGAAAACGATAATTTGAATAATTATATTTCCCACTGAATTCTAGAAGACATGCACAGAAAATGAAGTTACATTATTTTAAATTCAGGTTTCAGTGTTACAGACTAATATAAAATTGTTGGCCATTGAAGGGCATACTTCAAAGGGTGTAGGTTTTTGTCTGACCACAGTCCATTTGTTTCAACTACAGTACTGTAAGTTAAGCTTTAATGACATCTTTAAAATATTTACATGGTGGAATACGGAAAAAAAATATTTAAAAAATAACAGCTTTAAATATGTAAACCTGTTATTGCACCCAGATCCTCAGTGTCAGATCGAGAAGGAGGGTCATAGGGACTATTTTTAATTATTTAAAAAATATGGGGACCCATCTTTGTGGATCCATCCCTGGCTCTTCAATTTATCTTTACCTTCTGATGCAAGACAACTGAAGAAGTGACAGAGGTCTTAAGTCTTTAAGAACACCTTACGGCTCAAAGGATATTTGGAAGCAAAAGCTTCCAGTAACAACAGAAGTCTTAGTAAAATTTGGAAATTATTGTCCGGAATCATTTTCACTTATTTAAAAACTAGCATTTCATAAAATGTTTCTTGTACACCCGTTCAACTAAAAGGTTATCAGAGGTGGGTTCAGAAAGTATTTCATGGAAGGGGGGGTTATTTCAGTTCTTACCCTCCCATAAAGTCATTCAATGGAAATGGCAGGTAGATGGTTTCACCTCTTATTGTGAATATCAACCAACAGCTACTTCAAAAAATATTTAAGGGAGGATTTTTAATCAAGGAATTTTTTTTATAATTTTATTTATCTTTATTTTAGTTGTATTTTTACTACTTACCAGAAGTAGTTTGAATTTAAACTCTGTGCATAAGTTTCACTGTTTAGTTGTAAAAATACATTATTTGTTAATACTTTTGAAGTAAATTCACAAACATTATTTTCCAGCATTTTCATAATGTTTAAAAAAGAAAAAATATTCTGTTCCCTATTGCCCCTCAGAAGTTGTTCTTGATGGCAAACAAAGCATCTAGAAATACTCCAGCATAGGTCTAGGGTAAATCAATAAGGACTAGCAATTAGCTGATGTTAACCTACCAAAATTTCTGGGTCTCTCAATTCAGTGAAACCTCAAATAAAATATCCATATAACTGAATTAAACACAAAATTAAGTTTATTATGTTACACATTCAGAATTATTTCAAATTCTGTCAGCCTTCATGCAGCTTGGTGTGTGTATTTTGCAAATGTACATTCTCATCTGAGATATGGCATAATATTCCGGGAAAACTCATCCTATAATACCCTGACTTTTAGATTGCAGAACATTTTTTTTATCAATAATAAGGAAGTGCCATCCACATTATTCCTGCAAGTCTCTCATCATTGAGCTTGGAATTCAGTTTTTTCGACGTCTTCCTACAATTACAATTATGAAGATAAAAATGTTTTCTTAATAAAATGTGTTCGTGAAAAACAGTCTTAAAATTAATGCCATGTTCACTTTTTCACAACCATGAGTATTTTGTTCGAAATTTTGTGTCAAATGTATGCAATTTTTATTTTATGCAAACAATTTTTTCTTTATAAGGCACATTTTAAAAATTAAATGGGGATCTTAGAATAAAGGATGCTTAAGAGAATGTTGCTGGTCTCATGGCCGTTGAATTGCCTGATTTTTCGAAAATTTTAAAATTTTTGGCGTCTTCCTTCATTTACATGCTTTGTGTGAACGTTGGCAGTTGGATGCTTCGTAAGTTAGGATTTGATATTATTTCATTTCTTCTCGTTTCTTACATTCGAGCTTTTGTTATATTTTTACAAATTAATCTTTAGAAATTCTTGTAAACATTTTAAATTGCGGTATTTAATTGAGTTAAATGTGAAAACGAATAGATGATTTCGCTTTGCATAAGATGATGTGGGAATGGAAAGTAAAAACCGAGTAGTTTCGATGAATATAACAATATTATATTTAATTATTTCGTTCTATCCATTTTCATTTTCTTGCCAGCGGTAAAAAACAATGCAAATTTGTAAAATGTGTATCCCATACGAATTAGCGGTCATTGTGACTGTTGCAACACGTTGCTGTAACGCCGCACTGATAAAGAAGCCGACAATCACGGTCACCGTTGGTTCATATGTATGAACTAATAATTTTATTTACGGTAATATACGCATCGTGCATCGTTGGTACATTTATGTAGAATGTGAATACATTGAATTCAATAGCAGAAGGTTGTTGTCGTTTAAATGTTTGAATGTATAAAATTACATGTAATTTTTCACTCTTGGTTTGTTTAAGAAATTTTCTAATGGATGTTGAAGCGTAAGACATATATTGTCATATTATAATAATACATAGCCATTAACAATATCACGAGAAAGTACGTGCTGTTGTAGCACTCGTTTTTTTAATCTATTTCGTCTGTTTTTCCTTAACACATTTTCTGCAACACAGCCAGATGGTACAAGCTGAAATACCAAGGGGTCATTTTTTCTTGCAATCTGTATCTAGCGTGGGCATAGATAAGCTTTCTGTCTTTGTTAAAAAAAACAAAGACAGAAAGCTTATCTACGCCCACGCCAAATTGCATGAACAAATGTGGGAAAATATTCTCATGTGCAAATAAAGATAATATTAATTAAAAATGCGTCAGTTGCTATCCTTTCTGGCAAAGTGCTCTTTGAAATTATTGATCAAACAAACTGACTCTGCGAACCTCAAGCGTTTTTACTGAGGTTTTACCGATTTATGTGATTTGTGCGTTCTCTAAAAAGTACTATATTTAATGCCAAAGTATAAAATAAGCAATATAATCTCGTGCAACTATAGAAACATGTATTTATGGTGATTCACCTACACGTATTGAGAAGAGATAATACGAAGCTTGAAGATGTCTGGAGAAACTAGCGTCAACCCTAAAAGGGATGCAATGACTTTAGAAATGAAAAGTAAGTATAGTAGTAGGTCATTAAAAATGGATACAAAATACTTTATGCTACGTACCATCGAGGAAATATTTTCAATTTTGGTGTGCAGATACGAAGGGTCAGGAAATTACTACTCAGGTAGCGACTACTCCCCTGGAAGATAAAATGAAGACAGATGAAATGGATATTGAAGGAGTAGTACGCTTAAATTTGTCGGTGAATACTCAGAGTTTCGTTGGATTTATCATTCAACGCAAAATCACTCCAGAAGTTTCATGGACACGCATTTCGAAAGAACTTTTAGAAAGTCATATTGCGTTGCACGGAGAATCGTCAGAATTCTTTGAAGCACAGGAACACATTAAGGTGCGTAGTGATATGCTTAATTCATTGTATTACACGAAATAAAAAAGGGGAGAGAAAGTTAAAAAGTGGGTAGCAGAATAAAGTAGTTTAATATGACTCCAAGTACTTGCAATGTGTGACTATTTTCTTCCTGCGGTTTACATTAAAATTAATTTAAATACTTTACGCAAATACTCTTGTGTAAAGTGTAGATTATATTGAAAAATAGATTAAAAAATCTGTCAATCTGATTTTACCCACTTTAGGGGAAGCGGGGGTAATCAGGTTATATTTTCCCAATATAAATCCGTACGAATTTTTCCTATAAACAAGTATGTGCTTTTATATCAAACATTAGTTATTAAACTTTTGTTTTCACCCCCCAAAATAATTAAAAATTCACTAAAACCTCAAATATTGAATTTCTAAAAATTTGCATATGACCTCCTATTCCCTCACATGAGAGTGATGAGAGTCACTAAAGAAATATGAAGCAAAATGATCATATTAGTATTTAAAACCGTATTTATTTTGTTTACAATAATTATAGGTATCTAAAATAATGTGACTCCCAAGGTTGTCCAAGATCAGTAGCACTGGGTCCTGGGCAGTTGGTCAAGTAAGGCTTTTAAAATATTTGAGCCATTCCATGAATTTTTTATCCGTCCAACCATTCTTACTATATGCGTACATAGTACCAGGGGATAATTTAAACTCATTCAGATCATTAAATTATTTTGGGGGCAATGGCAGTCACGCTGCGATAATGAGAATAACTGGCCACCATTACCCCACAAACACATTTTTATCATAACTACTCATACAATTTTATAGAATTTTTAAAATTACACGCAATAGGTATCAAACAATTTACTGAAGTACTTGCCTTCCAACAAAATTTAATTCATCCAGAAATCTCAAAGTTCACGAGAGTAAGATATTATTTTCTGAGATCATATTCTAGCATCTACCACTCACTTTCTTTGTACGAACACGATAATCGTTGACCTAAGCTTTCTTTGGCTGCGGCGATCAACTGGCCATAATTATCATGACTAACGATAGGTAGATTTCTGCCTTTCAATATGGTTTGTTTACATCATTTATCGATAATTTACCACTGACACCCATTACCCCGTGACCTCCATTTCCTCGTGACCCCCATTACCCCCGCTTCCCCTAACAGCTTGAAAAATTAACGACAAGTTTCGATGATATACAGTTAGCGCAAAAACTGAACCTTCACCTAAGATACTAAGACAAAAAGATCTATGGAATTTAAACGGGAAGCTAGATAAATATACAGATATCAGAATTAAGATAACAGAAAACCTACTTTTCATTCCCTCAGTACAAAAGCTCAAAATATTACAACCCCCTTAAAAGTTACAAACAAAAGAAAATACCCCATTTTGTACTCACAAAAAGTCATCACACATTTATGTTTCACAAATCATATCTCTTCATCTTATAACTGGAAGGTACCTATTTGCTTTATTTATAGCCTCTAGTCTTCGTGGCATGGATTCCACCAATTTTGCTGAAGGCGCGGGATCAATCGCGGGTGCCTCTACAATCGAATATTGAATGCTGCATGTTTTGGTTCACTGACCTATCGAAACAGAATGTTATTTTCAAGACCATATCCAGCCCAATTAACATTACGGTTTTCTGTTAATATGTTAATATTTGTATTTTTCCCATCACACCATCGATTATATGCAGGCGACGCACTCCAAAGGCACTCTTTCACTCCAGACCAGCGCGGAACCACCGACATGTTTCGTTGTAGGTACTATAAGATTTCGAGGGTCTAATTCTGCATTAATGCGTCTTGCGCACCGTACCATGCGTCTCCTATCGCACCAGAAATGTTAGTTTTGCTTTCATCTGAAAATATGCCTATATCCCAAGTTTCCGATCCTTTATTTCGATAGTCTGGCAACATTTTACGCTTTTGTCGAGTTGCTTTACTCACGCAAAACTTTTTCCGGACACGATACTCTTTTCCCCCAACATAGTGCGAGTATATTGCACTTATTAAAAATTAGGATAGAAAAGTTAGAGCCTTGAAAATTTGTTGAAACATAGTTTAGGAACGTAGAAAGGATGGTACAAAAAATGAAAATCGTAACTTCATAGAATCTAGTGGCGCTAAAACAGCACATACATTTTCGCTCTTACAAAGTAATGGTTAAGTAACACTATTTACTATCTGAATGCGGCGTCGCCGACGCTTTAAACTTTCTTCGGTTGTTTGTCTTTTCTTCTTGTTTTTTCTATCTTCGATTCAGAGTTTTCTTTGTTCAGTTTAGATGTTTTCTCAGCTTTGCGAAATAACCACTTACATTTTTCAATTATTTTGTGATATTGAGCACGATTTTTACCTTTGGCTTTCCTGAACTTATGTAATGTAAATGTTTCGTTAAGTTGACTTTGTCAAGAGTTATTTCGAAATGTTTTTCTTTCAATTTGTCGTAGTACATATTTTTAAAATCAATTTGAAAACCACACGACGTTGTCAACAAACATTTATCTGTTGCACCTCCGGGTCACTTGGCTTATACAGATTTCTCATATAAAAATTATCTTCTCGATATTCTTTGAAGACATAACATTGATCCCTTAACCCCGAAGCAGCGACCGGCTCGATGGCACCGTTATGCTCGTCTCGGAGACGTGCACCCACGACCGTTTAATTCGGGTAACTCAATAGGTACTTATTTAGTTCATTTTTCGTGAAAGGAAATTCTTCGTTTTTGTATTTCAAAAGGTTTTTCTGTCCAAAAGTCACCATTTTCCGAAGCACGATTACAATACTTTCTCTTACGAAGTAAGGCGAGAAGGTAAACAGTGAAGTTCGCAACGGGCAATCTCCTTTGTATATGATGTGATAAATATGCCATTTTCTTTGATTACACTAAGTAATGCAACAAAAAAATGTAGGTTGTGAAGCATGGGAATCATGGATTCGCTACTAATCCCGGCCATCCATACCGGCGCTCCCAGAGACCCGTCTCCGTCATGGGGGTTTGCGACAAATTAATTATTATCCAACCTGCTGCTAACTAACTACTATACTACCAAACTGCTATTTTGCTACAATATTAATTTCTTCTTTTGCCCTAAAACTTCATGTTTTTCTTTTGATGTAAATTAACAAGTAAATTAAATATATACTTTAAAGTCTCTAAGGCTTTAAATATTTTTGACTATTAAGATCGCATTTCTGTTGATATATTAATTGTTACAAGTTACTTAGTAGAATATTAATTATTTTCTTTACTTATTTTTTCTTATAATAAATAATTGTATTTATTTTACAATAGAATTTTTCAGATCCAGAGTTAATGATAGCATGCAGTGCAACCTTGGAGACGGAAAACCAATTTTATTTATGCGTTACCGAAAGAGCTGAAAGAACTCTGAAAGGAATCCTCATGAGGAAGAAACTTCAACTAGAAAGAGAATTGGAGAATACAATACACAAGAAAGCAAGACCTTGGAAGTCTTATGGCAGTGAAAAGGATGTGGATGATGAAATTGTGAAAGTTACAAGACCGCTGGTCAGTACAAGTTTTTGTTAAAAGATTAGTTATTGCAATTTATTAACTTTGTTGACTGTTGGACCACATTGTGCAGAAAGGAACCAAGCCGGAAGGAAACCGAACTGAGAGAAATAGACTTAAAGTTATTCGCAAATAAAAAAACGCAAGTAAATTTATGTATGTACTGATTACTTCAACTAAAGGACATATTTATTAAAGGGCATGTATTTTGTGCAAAAATAACCCCATCAAACATTTTCTAATACTGAGATATTTCACATTTTTGTGGGTTGGTTACTGTATGCAGAACGGTAAATGGATAAAAATTTATTCTATTATGGTAATGTACGTAGTTGTTATAGTGTACTGAATCAAGCAGTATGTTTTACGTTTCAACAAATAGTTTATTCTTGTGTCTCAATAAGTATTAGGATTCTACATAGACGAATGTTGCTACCTCAATCATCGCAAAAGCGATGTAGAAGTCTCGAGCATCTCCTGGAATTAAAATAATGATAGATTTTGTCCTAAAGTTTTGGGGATGGGATTGACTTTCTATTGACCCACAACGGTGACAAATTATTCTCACACAGGTTTGAAGATGGCCGACCAATTTTTCGTTTTCTGATGTTAATCTCAGCCCCCCTGCAAATGATTTCCTGATAAAAATGGAGCATTGTTTCTCTTTTTCTAGCGTTATTTTGCGTATTTGTAACCAGAAAATTTTCTCTTTATTTGTACCCATATTTGCGTTCGTCATCATTTGCTCCAGATCGCTCGTTCTACTAAATTTCCCATATTTACGACTTTGACGTACGAGACGTTTGAAATAACAGTAATATTGCAAAGTAATTCGGAGTGTTAGATTTTGCGGATTCTTCCTTCTTTTTTTCTGAATCAGAACTAACATGTGCAAGTCAATACTTTCTTGGTTGACAGCACAATTTTCTGCAATTTGTTTTAATAGATCTACACGAGGTGAGACATGTTTAGTGTAAGTGATCATCATCACTGATCAAGTGATGAAGATATTGGAATGCAGTTTACGCAAAAGTTTACAGAAGGGAAACGGTTCGTATCCTTTTACGAGTGCTTTGTGTCGTGATTGTCGTACGTGATATAAAGTGTACATTTTTCCATCATTAGAAAGAATGAAAATTATGTATTTTTTCACTGAAGACTAGCCCTAGTTTAACTTTAGCCATACATTAATTTTAAGTGTCGTATGCATATGTATAGTTTAACGTAAAGTGGTCTATGTATTTTCATTCATGTCAATAAATTTAAACCAAAAAACATTCTTTAACTACCCAAAAGATATTGAAAGGGTGATCTATCGTGTATTGCGACCACTTCGTCCTTCAGTACGTCCCTTTTTTCATCCAATGTCTTGTTCAGAAAGCTCAAAAAATCAACATAATACTTCATTACACTGAAAGAAAAAAACAATATCAGTACAATAGAAAAGTCGAACTGTTGGATGACCTTTATTTGAGGTGAATATTTATTTTGAGGTGTTTTTGAAACTATAAAGAGATTTGAAAAAGATTTCAAATGTGTCTCTCTAGAAGATATGGAAATCGTGTTAAGGTTATAAAGTTTACCACCACAATACAATACAGTGCATCAAATGTGAACTGTAGACAGAGAACGTCCTTCGACAGAAATCCGAAACGTACACACCACACACAGCACGCTATGAAGCCTCGACTCCAAATACCAAGTGAGAACTCCTTTAACTCGCAATCATGATTTGTATTAAGTTTCTCATAGATTCTTAGAACAAATCCTGATTCTTAGAACGAATGCAGAGATTGCCCTTTGTTCTCATCTGGGCAGTAAATGTAGTTTTACTCTTTCCTAAAATTCACATACAATGTAAATTGCGAATTGGCATAATAAATTACGATTTCCAAAACAGAAGAACTCTTTTGAGAAACTACTGATTAGGCTGTTTTCATTCCCGCCGGATGAGTCTGGCTTAACCCGCAGCCGCGATCACCATGGCACTTACCATTCTAACACCGAAGTGGCTCACGGGCTTGGATTTTCGGAATGTAGTTATTAACCCCACACCAAAAAGCCTCATGAGTCCCAACGTGCTAACCGGTAATTGGAGGAACTATGGTCTCCGTAGGACCGTGAGGCACACCACCTGATGTCGCCAGCCCCAGACTGAGAGGCTGGTCGCAAAATGAGACGCAGGTCCGTGATATGACGCAGGGTAACTCTTGGATGTTTCTGCAAACCACGGCTTATAGGACGCGCGCTCGTTCGCGAGTCCAATAAGCAGTGGTTTGCAGAAACTCACCATAACTCACACTGCGTCACGCTACGGACCTGCGTCTCATTTTTGCGACTACCCTTACCGGCGCGCGTGGTGTGTGTGTGTGTGTGTGTGGGGGGGGAGTTGACGCCTTCCAGTGGTAAAGCGCACATGCCTCTAGCGCATACTCCTACGCCCCTCAAACGGGTCAGGAACGAAAGGAAATTATGGGAAGGTGTGATTAATGGTAGGTGGGACGGAACAAATTGCCACAAAACACAGGTAACAACCATGCCTACGCGGGTCGCGAACCCGCGATCTTACGACTGGTGCTGGCCGCTGCATCCGGCGTAAATCAGACGAGATAAAACTTACATTTTTTTTGCGTTTTTTTGCAGGGGGGTGAAGAAAATTTTTGTGCGTTAAATTCATTACTGTGATTCTTTGGAAGGTGTCCAAAAATATCTTAGTAAAAAGTGACACTAAATATCAGTAATAAAATCGTTATTATTTTGTGTTTATTGGTTGAACATGAAGAATACATTTCATTATCTCAAACCGTTGAAACCTAGAAGCCGTTTGCTGTGTCAAATTTTACACCATGTGCATTGCATGTATTGAATGAACTACACGAATATGAATATTCGTGTAGTAGGGCCTGCACATTACATATTAAATACATGTTTAACAATTTTTTGTTTACTCCAGCTTTATTATTACTGTTTTATAATTAGAATAATTTACACATTAACCCGCAGTTGTGTGGAAGTCATGTTGTACTAAATATTTGAATGTGATCACGATAAATATTTCACAAGGTACTGTACACTAATTAAGAGACATTGTGCTAAGCACAACATAAAATAGATAACTAATGTAAGATTCCCAACAGGTTGAAAAGGAAATAGCCATATCCACGTCCAGTGAAAAGATGCAAATTCTCTTTCAAGATGACGATCCCACAATGCTTAATAATGGATACGTAGAATGTGCTCGGAGAAGTGACATTATCAATGTCCAGAGGAAGCGATATTCTCAAGGCGTTCAAGTATGATTGTTTTGTTTATTTTTAATTTTAGTGCTTTTAATTATTTAAGTGAATAATGTGATTAATGAATTGTTGTCTACCGATAGTTTCTACCGATGGAATGCATTTTAGTGATCCGGTTGCAAACCAAACTTCACCATGACCTTTGCATTTCAGGCATGCCCTTCTGTTATATCTACGACAGCACAGACAAACCCTGGATTTCCCACTAATGTATGGACTCAGTATGTATACGAGCCACAAATTAGTTCAGATGTTTTAAATGCTGAACTAGCCAAGAACATAACATCTTTTCAAAGTCATGCTGCGAAGTAAGATTTTATATTTTTTCATTGAGTAAATGCAAATAAGTGTCAAACATTTGAAACCCGAAAACTTAATAAAATTTTTCGTTACAAGGGTCGATTACCCACGGTTACAATACTTTCTCTTTACTACCTACGTAGGACAGACAAAGTAAAAGAACACCATTTCCGGGCTCGTGCAGTTTCAATTGCACAGCCATGCAGAGGTTTGCTTACAAGTCTAGTGCAATCATATTTTAATTCATTTTTACTTTCTCGCTACGGAGTGGAGAGAAATTTAAAAGAATTCTCTAGCACGTGGTGTAGCCAGAATCTAAGTTTTCTGGGGTCTTTGATACCGAAAAATCGATTGACGGCAAAATGACTATCCGTCCGTCTGTGAACAACGCTAGCGGCTAGCTGGAATCAACGTTCAGCTGATTTTCTGCAAAATTGATATTCCCCAGTCAATTTGGCTGGGGTCGCAGACCGTTGAGTTTGAAACCGATATTTTAATTTTGTAGAGTACTTTACATAAAGCCGGTGGGACATTTTCAAAATTTTCAAGAAAATGGTACCATCGGTTTTGATTAAATTGTGTTGTTGGATAGTCCAAAGGACGTATAAAAGAATGGTGCAGGTCTCGTGCTGGTTGAAAACACTGATTTTTCGAAAACGGAAAAAATTAAAAATGTTTTCGGCGTCTTCCTACAACTATAATTATGAATATACCCTTTTTTCTTAATGAAATGTGTTCATCAAAAAGAGATCTTCACATAAGATATAATCACAAAAAGAGATAATAAAAACATCCAACTTTTCGAAAATTTGAGTTTTTTTGAGTAATTGGGCGTCAAACTTAGTTGCCCACTCTGAAAATCGTGTGCTTCGTGATCGTAATTTTAGAGGTAGTAATTTCATGATTCTTTGTTCGTTTCTTACATTGGAGCTTTTGTTATACGTTTACAAATTAATCTTTTAGCACTTATTTAAAGCCTATTTGAAATAAATATGAAATAAACATTGCCAGCCTTCAGTCGCCCACTCCCAATTTACGCAGTTGGATGCTACGTAAGTTAGAATTTGTATATTATTTCCTACTTCATTTAATTATTATTTATTTTATCTTTATCATATTGCGTCCTTTGTGTTAAATGTGAAAACGTATAGATGAGTGGTCATTGTTGGCTTTGTAACCCATTGTTGTAACGCCGTGCTTATAACAGAAAGCGATAATGACGGCTGCCTTTCGCTCGTAAACTAATACTTTTATATATTTGTAGAATATTACAATACCATAATGTTTAATAATTAATATATATTTTTCGATCTATTTGTATTTGTTTACCAACGTTATTATTATCGAATTATTTATTAACTTTTCATTATTTTACTTTCTTGCATACTGCTTATGAAGAATGTTGTAAGGCTAAAAAACTCTTCCAATATGTTCGTGAATACACTGCATACCTTATACAATGAATTCAATGGCAGCAATCTATTTTCATTTAAAGTTTTAAATAAAAAATCTATTGTGTGAAACTATTTTATTTTCGCTTGAAACTATTTAATTGCCATTATTAATGGCGAGAAAGTACGAGCTGTTTTAGCACCACTAGTTACGTAACTTTTATCAGTAATACGAGAAAACACGTGCTCTTGTAGCATCACTAGTTTAGGATTGTTATTCTAGCATAGATTATTTTGTACAGCAATATTGGTTTTTCAGGATTGAAAATATGATTAATTATAATGAGAGGATAGATTTATACAAAAATGACTATCCAGAATTGATCGCTAATCAAAAAGATACTCAGTTACCAGAAACTATCATGTACGAAGAGTTTGAGACGTTCATTGACATAAAAAAATGCGCTGGTAAAATGATATCATGCGCTGTATGGCACCCGACTCTATCAGGTATGTATTTTGTGACTACAACGTAGGAAACCAGTTCATACTATTTTTGTTTTCTAAACGTTCTAACGTACGAATTCAGGGAAATGAATCTAGGACTTTATTATGTTCCTATATCAAACCGTATGCTTGAGGTACTTAATTATGGGAATTTGTTAGTATGACAGTGTGGCGTTTGAAAACGAAAAGAAAGGAAGTGAGAAGAAAATTTCGTGTATATTTTGTATTATTTAGCCCAGGCTTTTGAAAATGCGCACGAGCTACTTGCCTGTCTGGGAAGCCCGGCGCTCCTGCGGGCACAGTCAACTTCTCCAGACATCGCACTGGGATTTTCTACACTAGCTTTTCAGCTAAGACGAATTCAGTCGCTGTCTGGAGAAGAATTCTAGCGGCCGGCTGCTCTGATCGGTAGTTTTTCCGTGGTTTCTTCGATCAACACCAAGCGAATGCCGGAGCAGTTCCCTAACAGACGGGCCACGGACTTCGCCCGATTTTTCCTTCTGCTTCCTTGTCCTATTCTCATTCCTTACTTACACACACTTACACTAACATGCAATACACTACCAGATATTCCGGGAGACCGGTCGGGAGCTTAGAGCTTGTCCCGGCTGGTGCGGTACCCCGCTGGTGGGAGAGTCCTGGTTAGGGGGAAACCCCGCTAGCTGACGGTAGGTCGGCGCCGGATCTCGCCATCCTGCGGGGAAAGATCACCACCATTGCCAGAGGAAAAACATGCACTACACTTACGGGACTAATGACCTAAGCTGTTGACGCGCCCGGAATCACTAACCAACCAAACAACCCACCGAAAATGTATGAAGGGAAAAATAGAAAACATTTTTTAAAAATGTTTGTCATTAAATTATCAC
This sequence comes from Teleogryllus oceanicus, assembly GCA_964035755.1. Classification (NCBI taxonomy): domain Eukaryota; kingdom Metazoa; phylum Arthropoda; class Insecta; order Orthoptera; family Gryllidae; genus Teleogryllus; species Teleogryllus oceanicus. The sequence continues at coordinate 312,288,392 of CAXIVR010000001.1, read as the reverse complement.
ATTTATTTTATGTAACTTCAGCAGTTAATTTTTGCAACGCAAAGACAGCGCTTTGCAATGTTTTATATAAACTCATGTAACAACTTTTGAAAATCGATGAGGGATGACGGTCATGTCGCTATAAACATGTAAAATTGCAATACTCTTGAGCTGTTCTTGCAACATAGTTGATCGCCTATACGTTTTGAGTCGACGCAATATCGAGCAACTTCGTTTATTTCTGGAAGTGGACGTTTATGAAATATTTCTCCCCCCAAATTCCGAGTAGGTATTTTACCCTCTCGAAACTTTTTGTGTGCCAGAGTAAAGGTTACCTCAATATAGTATTCCTATATTGCTACCCACCTTACCCGCATTATCCGCCGGCCTGATCAAAAGCTTGACAAAAAGCGCGCGCGAAAATCAAGAAGATTATGTTTGGTGAATGTTTTCTACAAACGAGATTCAAATTATGTGTATAATGTATTTCATTACTCATTTCTTTATTCCACACATGTTTTTATTTTTAAAATTTGCCTTGCATAATCATTTTTGTTAAGAGGAAGGAAAGTGTTTGAATAGAAACCTTTCATTTTCGTTTATGTTATGTTATGTTTTGTTTACGTTTCATTGAATGATTCAATTATTTATTGAGTACAGCAGTAATGTAAAATTAATTAACAAGTTCCTATCTAGTTTATTTGATCTATTAAAACCTACTCTTAGATTCATTATGTCTCTCTTACGGGCCGATATTTCCTTTAACAAACTTAACTTACGAGTTCAAGAATTGCACGATTAAGTAAATGCGATTACGAAATCAAGATCATTTCGATTCAAAATGTTTAATTTTACTCTAAACTGAAAAATTCAAATATCCATCATGTACTTTATTTTAATGGATCATTTCTTTGCTTTATTAGGGGAAATGGGAATTAATGTATCTAAATTTGGGATAATAACTTTCAACTGACTTCTCCAAACGACAGTCGTGTCAGGTATCCAATTTGATGTTCTGTCACCTGACGTGTCGACGTACGGTCATCCCGGAGTGTACAATCCTTCCTTTTAAATTCCGCGGCACCTTAGACGCTGTGCCCGCGAACTAGTTACCTTCCCCGAGACCATGACATGCCTTTAGTCCTTATCAAGTGAGATTGTTATAGTATTACGAGTATTCAGATATAAATTGAATATGAAGCCTAGATAATGGTGAAACGTCAACTATGTGAAAGTATTTGCTTTCTTCCTTTGTAACTAAGGTAGAATCTTTTTTCGCGTGATACAAAAGAGGAAATTGATCCAGATTTGAAAGATGTGTTCGATGATAACTAGGTCTTTATTTGGTGTCTTACAGAGAAATTCTCCCCAAAGATAAATGTGAATCTCCATTTCGTAAGGGAATATCCCTGATTGTCTTTGGATCATCGTTTGTCTCTGACGAATACGTGCCAGTGTCTTCAAATCACTTTGCAAAATAAAAGACGCTACAGAGAAAATATTATATCGCTGTAATGCCCGCGATATAATTCCCATGATTGAATATTATATATGTGCATGTGTATAGGTTCTTAATAAAATTTGGGTTAATTTTCTTAGTGTCTTTCAGTTTTCAAACCATTGGTGGAAACTTAGACAAACCTTTTGCAGTTAGAGGAAGATAAATTTTCAGAAGTGTTTCAGTGAGAAAATGTAGGATATCTTAAATTTAAATTAGTTTCAGAATTCTTATATTTGTATTTACACGTTGACAATAATACTATCATGTGTTGATAATGTAAATATAGAGTATTGTCGTGACCTTTGATTTATATTTTCTCCTTCAAGGTGTTGTGGCTATTGCTTACGTCCGACAACCTCAATTTCTGTACAGTCGTAATAAATACGAAACAAATGGAAATGACGAGCAAATCGATAAAGTTTTGGAAGATGTGTTTGATGAGAACTTCATCTTAATTTGGTCTGTTACAGAGAAATTTTCCCCGAAGGTAAATGTGAATCCTAGTTGTATTAATTATTCAAATAAAACGATGGTGAATTTGTTTTCATTTGTCTTAGTTCAGGGTCCTACGACCGATTATGGGGGATAAAAAGGATTAATTCCCGCATCCCTCTCTGCAAATAATTTTAACAAAGTTTTATGTGCCGGTGATATATGCATCTTTTTATATCTATAAATCCCCATTATGTAGGAAAATTAAAGACCTTTATGCTTAGAAATACGAAAATATTACCGATTAAGAAATATTTACAAGATACCTAAAATGTCCTAAGGACTAACCAATCATACAATTTTAGTAACTAAGAACAGTATCATATGCAATAAGATATCACGCACAAAAAATATAGGCTAGAAGCCTCTTGAATACCAAACATTTTTTTAGGAGGTTCTAAAGTGCAAACAGGGCTAACAAAAATCTTTTGATTTACAACAGATTAATCAGGGTATTTCACTGTAATTATTTATACTGAAATTTCTTTTGTATTCATGGGTTTTGTACGTGAAGTTCAGGCCTCCTTTTTACTTTCTCGTATACACACATGTATACGGGAGTAATATACGAAGTATAGTGTTATGTAATGCTGCGGAAAATCAATTTCGAGACGTCAACGGAAATACACGTTTTGGGGTCCCTGATACCGAAAAAAATGTTTTTCTCAAAACGTCCGTCCGTTGTCTGTGCGTTTGTATATATGTCCGTCCGTATGTCTGACTGTCCGTCTGTCGTATGTGAACAAATCTAACGCCTAAATCACACGTACGATCTTTTCCAAATTGAAGAAACCACTGTCCATCTGGCTCTAGTTGAAGCTTTGAAATTTTGAAAAACTTTCTTTAAAATGTGGGGTACTTTATATAAAGCCCCCCGGACATTTTCAAAATTTTCTCAAAATCGGCTCCAAATATTTTCTTTAAATTTCTTGTAAAAATAGATTGATTGATTGATTGATTTTGTCGTGTTTCCGGACACGTCAACTGCTTTGGTTATTAGTCCCATTAGTGTAGTGCATGTTTTTTCTCCGGAGATGGTGGCGATCTTCCCTCACTAGATGGCGAGATCCGGCGCCGACCTACCGTCGGCTAGTGGGGCTTCCCCCGAACCAGGACTCTCCCACCAGCGGGGAACCGCCCCAGCCGGGACAAGCTCTAAGCTCCCGAGCGGTCTCCCGGAATGTGGCAGTATTTTTTAAATTTTTTTTTATTAGAAATATATCCTTGTTCGACATTCTTATGTCTTTCAAGGGTTTGATGATACATAATATACAATTTTGTTGTAATTACATTTCGTCATGTTTGAACAATGTTAGAAGACTAATATTTACAATAATACAATAACAGCTAAGGATACCCAGGAAGGGTCCTTGAGAAAAAAATGCATACAATTTGAATTAGGACATGAGTATTTAATTTATAAATGTTGGAACCTGCTTTACAGCTAATTACGGAGGATGTAGTAGGTCTTTAGAATATCTTGATTTTATTCGTGGAAAAAGATTGGCTGATTTACCTAGAGTGTACAAAGGAGTGGCTGGGCAAGATGAAAGAGAAGAGTAGAAATTAGAAGAAAGTTTTAGGATCCAAGTTTTCAGAGGTTCTATAGATAGTTCTTTTAAGATTTGATCATTTCGGATATGCCATGGAGCTTTTAAAACATTTCTTAAAAATTTGTTTTGCAATACTTCCAGTTTTTGAAGGTTACGGAATGTGGCAGTATAGTGCAGGTTCGTGTAAGTTTGTGTGTAAGGGAGAGGATAGGACAAGGACGAGGAAGGAAAGATCGCGCGCGGTCCGTGGCTCGTTTGGTAGGTTACTCCTCCGGCATTCGCCTGGTGTTGATCGGAGAAACCACGGAAAACTACCGATCAGAGCAGCCGGCCGCTAGAATTCTCCTCCAGACAGCAACTGAATTCGACCTAGCTGAAAAGCTAGTGTCGAAAATCCAGCCGCCGTCAGGACTCGAACCTAGGACCTCCCGGTCAGAAGCGCTGCAGTGACATCAGTTTGTAAAAATAGAGTAAAATATACTTATAAAGGTGGCATAGGTACGATTTCCACGGTTTACTGAAGTTTTGAAAATTGCAAACTTTTGAATTTTTTTTTTGGCGTCTTCCTACAACTATAAAATTGAATACACAGATTTTTCCTTCAAATGAAATTTGTTGCCTATAAACAGTTCTATCATTAAGGTCAAGTTGACATTTTTGAAAATTTTAGTGGTTTTGTGCAATGGAGCGTGCCATATTTGCAATTTTAAAAAATTACAATATCATGATTTTCTCAAAACGGCTCTAAATTTTTCTTTAAATTGTCGGTAGGGTTAGTGCGAAACGAACCCTATCCGATGAGATAAACTACATATTGCTCTATTCTTTTTTCTTTTTCAAAAAGTACAAAAATGTAATGTTTTTGACTTGTCTCTCACGTCGGTAATATTTTCATTACAGGCCGTGGTCTAATTGGCTTTGAACTGCCAAACGTTTCGCCCACGACTGCGGCGGGCATCCTCAGTGGCGAGGTCTCGGGCGAAGTGTCCGGGACGGCGGTTGACTGTTACCGCGATCATGGTGGAAATAATGTCATGATGGTTATTTCCACCATGACCGCGATGGTCTCGGCCGCGGCTTTTATAGGCCGCGGGTGGGGGTAGCGGAGTGGGCGCTTTCAAGCGCTATGGGCCAATTCCCCACATACGTTGAAACGGAGAGTGAGTGATGCTGCCTCGAAAATGATCTGAAGCAGTCTAACTTTACCATCCGTAGTATAGTGTCTTCGCGATCAGCCACTGGAGCAAGCGGAACCTCTCTCACCTGTAAATTCTGTGCAAATGCAATGCGACCACCATTCAAGTAATAAACAACGTTTCAGAAAACAATTCTCCGAAACATATTTTACAGACCTGAAGGGGGAAGAAGGACGAAAGTATCGGACTGGGAGAGGTGACTCAGGGTATCAACTGATGTCACTGCAGTGCCTTTGACCGTGAGGCGCTAGTTTCGAATCCCGACGGTGTCAGGATTTTCGACACTAGCTTGTCAGCTAGGTCGAATTCAGTCACTGTCTGGAGGAGAATTCTAGTGGCCGGCTGCTCTGGTCGGTAGTTTTCCGTGGTTTCTCCAATCAACACCAGGCGAATGCCGGAGCAAGAACCTAACAAACGGGTCACGGACCGCGCACGATCTTTCCTTCCGCTACCTTCCTATTCTCACTTCTTACTTCCCTCCACTTACATTAACATGTACTACATTGCCACACATGCTAGGGGCTTAGAGCTTATCACGGCTGGGGCAGTGGCCCCGTTGGTAGGAGATACCCGTTTCTCGCTAACCAACGGGGGAAGATAAAATAATTATTGTTTTATTTTTATTTGAATATCTGAGAAGAAATATTAAATTATTGAATCACGGTAAGAAGTAAATTAATAATATTAATCAATATTAACAGTGTTTTTTTATTGCAAATGTTCTAGCTGTATTTGGAGAGCCCTCGTGAAGTTCACTGTCTCCAGTTCTCACCAGTGAACGGAAATATGTTGGTTGGAGGATTAGTCAATGGTCAAATAATTGTATGGGATATAGGAGAACATCTTGAAGGAATTCAAGAAATTTCTTTCACTTTGGAGGTGTCTTCCAAAAATCAGCGTGCTATTGTAAGATCTCGTTACTTACAAATTTAAATAATATAAATATGAATTACTATCTCAGAGCAAGAGAATTCACACATTCGCTTGTTTTGTCAGTTGATAGCAGGAGATGAGAATATAATTTATTTTTAAAATAATGATGTGCAGGTGAGGCATTTTAGGTGAGAAAGAGCACACTACTGTCTTCTCCTACATTAGATGAACAGATGCTTCTTATGTCATTTTGATGAAAATCGCTTCGTTTCTGCATAGCAACTTCTTGATTTCCCTTATTCTATGATGTCCAGAAGATTACGTTTAGAGCTTATCTAAGCGCTGGGAATATTTCTAAGTATTACGTGGGGAAAAGTCTACTTTTATTGTATACAATCTACCAAAACTGCAAATTTGAAGATTCACGAAATTGGGGTGCAAACTAGTACAACAGTTTGTATCGCGCGCAGCCATCCTATCACGCCGAACCTCGCTAGTCGGTAGTTAGAATTACAAGACACTCGCTGTTCATAAATGATGCAAATTTCGTATATAATGACCTGACCTGACCAATATAATTAATTTTTTCGACGCTTTCATTTCACCTTAATAGGTGCTTTCCTCTTAGGAAGAAAATTAAACCTTTTGGCGGAAAAGCAATACTTGGATAACACGAGGAATTGACATACGTCAGCGACGGTTCTCGCAAGATCACCGCCATCTCACGCGATAAAAATCTACACTATACTTATAGGACTAATGATTTTAGCCGTTGATGCGCCCGAAATCATTAAACTATCAATCAGATTGGTTCCGTAATAAATTAATAGTAACGAAGGGAAAACTGTTGAAGTGCAGTTCTCCAATTCAAATAAGCAATTGTAAGTGACGTAACGTTCGAACCCTCAAGGCTAGAAATGCGGGCAGACCCAGGTAGAAGAGGGCCTACTTTTAGGGGATATTTTTTGTTATTAAATGTACAAGCACTACTTGTGTTTCCTACACACTTTTATAAAGGGGGCGGATAAAACTTTTGCGGGCTCTCAATTCCGTCAAACAATATGAAATAACCATAAAAATGAATTGAACAGAAGAGTAACTTTATTATGCTTCGCGTTCTTAATTCTTTCAAGTTCAATCAGCCTTCATACTGGTCGTTGTGTGTATTTCGCGAATGTTCATTCCTGCCTGAGATATGGGAGATATGGTTATTTCTCGTATAGATACGTACATACGGGAGAAATATACAAAGTATAGAGAAAGTTATGTAATGCTGCGGAAAATCGATTTCGAGATTTCAACGAAACTACACGTTTTGGGTCCCATGATACCAAAGAAGTGTTTGTTTTTTTTCAAAACGTCCATCCGTCTGTGAACACTACTAGCGCCTAAAACCACACGTACGATCTTTTCCAAATTGAAGAAACCCATGTTCATTTGGCTCTAGTTGAAACTTTGAAATGTTTAAAAACATTCTTTAGAATTTGGGGGTATTTTACATGAAGTTCTCCAGACATTTTCAAAATTTTCTAAAAAATTCTCCAATTTTTTCTTTAAATTTTTGGTAGGGTTAGTGATAAATGTACCCCATACGATGACATAAACGCCATATTGCTCTATTCTTATGTTCTTTAAAAACTCAGAAATTTAATTTGTTTGATTTGTCTCGCGGTAATATTTACATTAGACGCGATTTCTTCATATTTTTGTACTTATGAGTACATATATTTAAATAATGTCATCAATTATCTCTAAAACCCAACCATTTTCTGTTAAAATGAGCTCAAAATTCCGCATCTTCAGAAACGTTCAAGCACCATTTTCTCAAATATAGCTCCAAATGTTTTCTGCAAACTTTCCCAACAGACAGTGGTAATGACACTGTTTAATATGATTTATAGTTCATTTTGGTGTATTCTTTTGTTTTTTCAAAAATTACACAAATGTAATATTTTTTAAATATCTTTCACGGCATTAATACCTACATGTCAAGCGATTTGTATACTCTAGAGTATTCATTCATCTACCTATCATTCAGTGTATGAGTGAAAGTGCTTCAAATGATATTTTTTGAAAAGTCAAGTATTTTCTGTGAAAAAGATCTTCAAATTTCGCATTTCTAATAATGCATAAACACCATTTTCTTAAAAAAGGCTTCAAATTTTAAATGAAAATTTTCATGTAGGACAAGGTTTTAATCTTCTTCCGAAAAAACCTATTATAGGTCTCTTGCAATGAAAAAGTGGATAAATCCAGATGCAAAAATTTAGAAAACATCCTCTAACACATGGTGGAGCCAGAATCCATCTTTTGTGGGTCTTTGAATCCGAAAAATTGGTTGACGGCAAAACGTGTCCATCTATATATGAATAACACTAGCGGCACTACAACACTACCGTTCAGCAGATATTCTCGACAATTGATACTCCCCAGTCAATTTGGCTGATGTTGCGGCCTCTTGAAGTTGAAACCGATATTTTAATTTTGAGGGTACCGTTCTTCATATGAAGCCACTGGGACATTTTCAAAATAAAAAAAAATGGCACCATCTTTTTTGATTCAATTTTGTTGTTGGATAGTGTGAAGGACGTTTAAGAGAATGGTGCAGGTCTTATTTGTTTGAAGTGTTGTTTGTAACCTATTGTTGTTCACCGTGTGATAACAGAAGGTGATAATGACTGCTTTTGCCTTAATATAAACTAATAATTTTATTTACGGATAAAATATGCATTGTGCATCATTGGTACATTTTTGTAGAATGTGAATACACTGAATTCATTGGCAGAAAGGTATTTTCCTTTAAGCAGTGGAATTTAAAAAAAAAATGTTTGAAAAAAATTTATAAAATGAAAAAAAACAAACAAAATAAATAAAAAAAATAAAAATTTTAAAATATGTTTTATAGAAATATATTTCTCTTGCTTCGTTTAAGAATTTTTCAAATGGTAGTTGAAGTGTAAGAAGGAAATTGTCCTATTATATTACATAGCCATTAACAATATTGTGAGAAAGTACATGCTATTGTAGCATCTCTAGTTAATGTTTAATAAAAGATCTCATGAGTCTGACATTCCACTGACACATGGGCTACCGAAGAAATCGGAAAATCACAAAAAAACGCTTTCTACTGGAATCTATGCTTTTGAGTCGAAAATGGTAAAGGAATGAGACCTATTTATTTGTAGATAAAATGTAGATATAAAGTTGCTATGTATAATATTAAGAGGAACACATCGGTGTGTTTTTTACACCTGAAAAATGTATTTTTTTAAGTTTTTCACCTTATGCTTTTATATGTTTAGGCAGCTCATCTTCGATGGATGAAAGCAAAGAAACCAAAAACATACATACCACCTTGTGCTATTTCTTCATTACAATCTTCTCATGCAACTTGTGTGATGGGAGTCCAGTGGGTGTCCCCATTTTGGCATGTATGTGAATTGAATTTTCTGATGTTGTGATTGAAAAAGTGCTTTCTATAGTGTTTGTTTCTAACATCAGGTCACAGAATCAGGAGACTTTTTGCGCTTGAGAGGCAGTACTCGATCTCAAGAGTTTATAACTTGTGCTCATGATGGTTGTGTAAATTTTTGGGATTTAAAACACGAAAGCGGAAAGGAAAATCAAATCTCGTCCAAGAAAAGAATCTGCAAGACGACTTGGGGGAAAGTCTTTATTAATACCAGAACTGACACCTCATTTTAAGGTATTAAGATTCTGATTATTAATTTGATTGTTTTTACTATATTTTGTTTTATTTTAGAGATGTAGGTATTTAAAATATTAAATTTTTAAAAAATTTATCTCTGATCATTGACTCTGATTTTATTGACTAAAACAATGGGATAAATTAATAAGTAAAAGAAAAGCAATAGAAACATATAACTAAATTATAGTCATAAAATGTGTTTTTTGATCTGAAATTATGGTACTAAATCAATATTTTGTTATCACTAGAACCTACAATGACATTATGACAGGTATGTCAATTATTGTTTTCTTACCACATTATGAAATATCAGAAACAGAAGTTCCAGCTGAAGTGTCAGTGTTGTGTATACCATTTTTAAAAATTAAAACATGGTATTATTAAATTAATTAAAACTAGCACATTTACATAGCCTACCTGAAACTACAAAACAGAAATATAAAAGGAAACTTACCTAATCATTCGGGTGGTAAACAATTGCCTTGTAGAAATTCTTTCATCATTTCAACATCATAAAATTTCCTTCTACTCATCTACTTACATAAACAAGAATCGAAGTAATTTTGAACTTTTTGCAAACACCCAGATGAGCTAAAAGACCAACATCATCACCATTGGATCACTTTCAAAATTACCTCGCAGCACAAATCATGAAGAAAATTACCATTCAAATTTTCCATCACAGTAAATCTAACAATTCTGTAGAAAAATAGAAGAAATACATGATAAGTGGTACTGAGTTGAAAAGAAAACTCATCATACACAAATACAATATGTAACACCAACAAATAACATTCATGACCATTAGAAACAACACAATGGGCCATGAATATATTTTAATGTTATATTTGCATTACAAGACTAATACCATGCAAATGAATGATTCATTCTATTGATTTATTTACTGAACGGACACTGTTAACTTCTTATCAACCTAAAACATTTCAAGAAATGTACTGTGAGCCAAAGTTATCAAATGTGTTGTACATTTTAGCACTCAATGAATCTGTCATTTTAGCAGATGTTTTTTGATGTGATTGGTAAATAATTTGCCTCTATAAGCTACTGCTTAGAGGTGAATCAGTATAAAACATGATAATCCATAGGAAAATACTTTCAAGATGTAACCATGTGAACATTTTAATTTAAGAATTTTAAGCGGGGTTGATAAAAATGACAACCAGAGACCAAATATGAGCCATAAATTGAACTATTTGAGTATCACACTGCATGGGTAAAAGATGGCAGGAGCTAAAAATTTTAATAGCTCAAAAACTACAATTTTGGTGATCATCATCTTTTTGACTCAAACCTTCCATTTCTTCACTTAAAACTAATGAACTGTGATTAACTTGAAATATATATATATATTTTTTATGAAAATTTAAATTTCTATGTATATTTTTTTTATTTGCTTCCCTTAGACCTTCCTATTTTGTAATGTGTTAGTGTCTGAAGGAATCAATTATCTGGGTTTATTTTTGGCTCTTGGCAGCTCTGGGAGACTGTCATTAACCTCTTGAATGTATTCATCTCATTTTTTAAAACTTGAAAATTTAATAGTTTTAAACTGTTGTTGGCTGTTAAAAACTTCTCTGTTCATTGTTTCTTGAGGTGTTCAGTATAATAAAGCATTCCTGTTTATTCAAATATATTGGTACAACAGATGTTCATTTTAATATGTAAATTGATAACTCACTAATTCAACATGTATTAGTATAAATATTTTAATTTGTTTTATATTATCATCCCAACATGTATTTATTATATATACTTTTTCTACATATGATGAATTGTGAATCTGTAGGTTTTGACACAAGGATCTGAGGCTGCAGAACAAGATAAGGATTTAGATGGTCAGCCTATAGGTGTGCCACTTTCTGCAATGGCAGTTGATTATGTACATGTTCCTCGTAAAAAAGAGAAAAATAGTTTGAAGTCTATGAAGCACTTGACTGCAGGAAAGCAATTAATATCATATCCAAGTTCTCCTGAAACTCCTGATATCAAACCAAAGAGTGATGATGATTCACTTGGTTCTGATAAAAAGGATAAACAACTAAAGGGTATTCTATTTATGAAAATAATGTTTTTATTTGTTCTAATAAAACTAACGTGTTTAACCTTTCTAATTTTAACTTTGTTGAATTATAAAGTGAGGAAACATGAAAAAACCATTCCCAAATCAGAAGTTGTAGTTGGATCACTTGAAGGTGTGGTAACAAAAATTATATGGAATGATTTTGATTCAGACACTGAGCAGACATCAGGACCACAAGGTACGTATTGTAATATTATTGAGTTTTTAACTATTAGAATAATGTTCTGATGGTATATATCATTTCAAACACTTATAAAATATGTTTGATATCTCTATAGTATTTAATAAATAGCCTCCCTGCAATTGAACAAAAAAAAATGTAGCTGATGTATGAAGATCTTTAATTTTAGTTCCTTTATTATGCTATTTCTCATTCATTTGATAAATACGCTACTTTATTTTCTATTTTATTTATTATGAATAAATAATTATATATGAATGTAATAATTTTTATAATGAGTGGAAAAAGAAAAAGAAAAAGAAACTTGCTAAAACAATTAACATGAGTTGTAATTATAATTTTTTTTCAGATGAATGTTGCTAAATTTTTTGTGATCTCACTTCATACATGTGATGAATAATTAGGAAATAAATTATCTTTTGTCTACAAAAATATGTACATTTTTTATGTTTCCAGTTGGTACATTTGCTTCTTGGGGTGATGTTCATGATGGGCCAGTTACATCTTTGGTTCGTTCACCATTTATTCGTAATTTGCTTCTTAGTGTTGGAGGAAAAATATTCGCTCTTTGGATAGAATCAACGAAGGTACCTTGATTGCTTCATTTCAATTTTTTTTTAGTTTCAGATTTCATACAATTTTGTCACCAAATTATTAAATAATACTTAAAACTCTTATCAAATATAAATAACAAATATTCATAAAAGTTAATTTTTTGAAATATTAAATTTTTCTATTGCAGATTTTGAACATTTCAATGGTCGTTTCTCATCTTCATTTTTGCCATCTTCATTTTTTGTTGTTGTACTTTTAAAATATAACTTCAAATGTTGTGTATATATTCACCTTGTTTTAGGGAAACCTTTTGTATCGTAGAAAATCATCTGTATTGATGTCTTCTGGTTCATGGTCTGTTCATCGTCCAAGCTTGTTTTATATCACTCGAATAGATGGGAAAATGGAAATTTGGGATCTATTTGTTAAAAGTGATCAAGACTCATTTCACCAGCGTCTCTCAGGGAAATTATTAACAGGTAGTATTAATGTTATAATTTGAAAACATGTTTTACGTACTGTACCATTTTTAAATATCTTAAATCTGTGTATAAGATGCAGAAGTACTTTAAGAAATAGGAAAATGAGTAGACATTTTTTCATGTTGATCTAGGAGTGTATCCTCATATCCATCTGACACAAAGTGTCATTGGAGTGGCTGATACAAATGGTCAGTTTCGTATGCTGTGCGTTCCTAGTCAGCATACAAAGGTGGAACATGATCAAGTAAGCAATAAATAGGGTCTGTGTTGTTTTATCTAAGGAATAATGCACTGTACAAAAGTCTTAATTAATTTCGTTCTTTTGATACCATCTCTGTATTATTACAATAAAAATAAGTTGTAACTAAGTATTCATCCTCATGAATTAGTTTTGTTGTAACCTGTCCCATGTGCAGTAGGAATGGTAGTTTGTCCACCAGGTGTTCCTGTTGCTTCCATCTCTTTTTTGGTCTTTCTCACTCTCTTCTGCCTACCGGTTGCACTGAGCAGAACAGTAGAAATATTATGTCAGTGCTTGTTTTGGTAGTCTCTTATCTTCCGTTCTTTCCACATGTTTCAATCATTCTCTTTGATATTGATATCTGATTGATATAAATGGAGAAAAGGAAGTAGTGATGCTTCTTGGTCTGATCTTATCAAATTGTGGAAGTTATTAAAGAAAGAATGAAAAAAAATCTGACAGTTTCTTTTTTATTGCCACCATATCTTCAATGCATGGATTGATTAGTGTTTCTAAGCAAGTCAACTGCTAAGGTCATAAGTCCCATAAGTGTAGTGAAGTTTTCATTATGGGAGGTGGTGGGGATCTTCACCTGCTGAATGGCAAGATCCAGCACCAATAAACATATCAACTTGCAGGGTTTTCCTTAACCAGTATGCCCCACCAGTGGAGCACTGCCCTAACTAGGACAAGCTCTAAGCTCCTGACTGGTCTCCTGGTCTCCTCTTATTAGTATAGTGCATGTAAGGGTAAGCATGTGTGTGTGAGGGGTGAGGATAAAGCAAGGATGATGCAGAAAAGATCATGGCTCAATTATTAGGGTACTGCTCTGACATTCACCGGGTGTTGATTAGAAAAAACATGGAAAACTACTGATAGTAGTAGCCGGCCACTATAAATCTCCTCCAGACAGTAGGTGAATTCGACCTAGCTATCTAGCTAGTGTTGAAAATCCTGCCATCATTGGGACTTGAACACAAGGACCTCCTAGTCAGAAGCTCTGCAGTGACCTCAGTTGGTCAGAAGCCGTGAGCCACCTAAGCTGGTTCAATGCATGGTTTGAAGGGGGCTATTCTATTGCATGAACTGAATGGCATTCTTGAAAGTGCAGTAAAGCTGCTCTTTCAATTGAAGAACATTATAAAGGATGCAGTTATTTCTAATATTAATCTCTGACATTTTTTAAATACCTGATACTAAAGTTAATTTTTTAGTATCTGGAATACTTCTATTTAATTAACTCATTCATTTGTACATTACATGAATTAAAAATCAGTATTACCACTTAATTAACTCAAATGAACAGTAGAAAGATTGTATCTGTCTTGATATTTAGAAAATTAATCTTTTAGAAATATAAGCTTAACAAATATTCTGAGGTCAATTTTTTTAATGTGATGTATTTCTCTTTTCTGAAGGTTGACAAATTAAATCACTTGATACAACAAGAAATATCTCGTAAAGAATCATTTATTACGTGGCAAAAGAATTGGGAAGAAAGAAATGCTGAAATATTGAAAGCAAGAAAGGAACGAAATAAAAAAAACAAAAAAGGAAGAAAATAAACTAAATTCTAAAGAACAAGAAGACTACTTGATTAAAACTCGTCTTAAGCAAAAGAAATTAGACAAAGAAAAATTACAAATAGAACAAAAACCATATATTTCATCTTTAGAGGAAGAGAAGGCCAAGAAGGCAAAACAAAAAGAAAGATTGAGTCAAAAACAACAAATTTATGAACATTCAGTCAATTCATGTTTTCCTGAATTAACTGAGGTAAAGTCAATTTAAAATTACATTGGTTTTCCCAAATAACTTTTATTTTATGAATATGATTTTTTGATGAAACCTTGTTCTATTTGTGCTGATGCGCATTGTATGGAGCAATGTATTAAACCCATTGATGAAAATGTTCCAATGGATTATTAATTCCAATTAAATCTAATTGTTTTTATTTAAATAATATGTTTTAAAATTTGTATTCAAATATTGCTGCAATTGAAAATTTGATTGAAAGAAATGAATTTAAAAATAATACATTCTTATTAGTTGACAAAAATACATTTAATTATCAAAAAGAATTAATTTTTAATGTTAAAAATTAACCATGATTGAAAATTGAAAAACAGTAGTTATCCCTAGTCATTGTTTTAAAAACAAACTACTAAAATGATAGATTGAAAAATAAAATAATGTCTTATTTTGTACAATTTCATAATATTAAATTCAGTTTATTAAGAACTTGGTTTTAATTATAAAATTGATATAGATTCATATATAATAATAGATTCATATAACTATCAAATTTTATGTCAATATTTACTGTCCTTGTTTATTTCATGTCCTCTGTTATTTAGTTACTCAATTAAATTGGACATATTTTTAATGTTCTATGGCTACCTTGGATTGCTCAATGAGAGCAATCATGCCATTATGAAGAAGTATTTGCATAATATCTCATTCAGTCAATTAATTGTGTATTGTAAAGCTGCCTGTTTTCAAACTAAATTAATTCCCAGCTTGTGATATTACTGTAAAAAATATAAATTATGTTCCAATGGCAAAATTGATGGTCATCTCTCTGCTTCTCATATGCACATACAGTTAACATCATTATAAACAATTTTATAAATATGTTTGTAAAAAATGAAAATGTTGACATGTAGTTGTGATTTTTAATTGACTATGAATTCTTTTCTAATTTTTTTTTTCCTCTACTCACCCTGAAATTACTCCTCATATCTCTGTGTACCACCAAAAAAATTAATGTTCTTTACAATTTTCTTAATACAAGTGAAATTTCATTCAGATTGCACGTACAGAGGAAATAACTTTCTGGATCATTAGACCATGAAGGTAAAGGCAACTCTGAACCATGTCCTTACTCCAGGCTATATTTTTTTCATAATGCTCATTATTTTATTAAATCAGTAATTGTTGACTTATTGAGATTTAATGCTGTAATCAAACAACCAATTCTAATACATGTTTTCTTGAACAGCATATACTACAAAATTATGAAAGAATCAAATTTAATCAATGATATTTTTAATCAATTTGATGTAAATAAGATTTAAATAAATCCATGTATTAAGTGATATAAATGATATTAGTCCTTCTTAAATTATTAATTTGTGTGTATATTTTGTTTCTTCTTAGAATGTTAAAAATGGAAATACTTCATCACAAACTGATATTTTACAATTAGTAGAAAAAGACATACTTGACTCAAAACCTTATGAAGAAGTTGAAAAGGATGCCTTGATGTATATAACAAATCATCCATTTAAAATGGAATTTAATTGGATACAGTTCCTGAAAGAAGCACATATCAGAGAACGACGTCTTCAAGATGGTATTGTTCAGGGATATCTTTCTTCCACATGAAATAGCATATTTACTGCTCTACATGGTAACTGGCTGAACCTGCCTCAAATGTAATGGTTATGTAAAATAATGAAAATATTGTTTTTTTTCTGTCGTTGATGTCCAAGGGGTGTAACAGATCTCAAAATTGTCATTTTTGAATTAAGTGTAGAAATGTGAATAGAGAATTATATTTTTTAACAAGGAAAAAGTTCTTAAAGGTATTTGATAAGTCAGGTGGTAAATGTGTTACCTTGTCACAGTCTGGGCCTGAAATTAACAGTTCTGCTCTTGATAAAATTGAATTCCTGCAAAATGGCAGTTTTGAATATGTGTCACTTTTCTTGTGTACCAATGATATGAAGATTATACAAAGAAAATGTTTTTGAAGAAATTTGCCAAATAATAGTTCTTTATTACACAGCAAGGGTAATTCAAAAATACTATTTTAAAATATGGTATTGTCTCTAAAAATTAGAAAATCAAGTGTATCTACATGATGACTGGCTGTGCTAAGAAATATATAGCGATGCAATTATGTTAGCATTTTTTAAAAGTATATTTATTGTAACCCCATTTTTCAGGTATCACAACAGAAGAATGACAAGGTTCTATGTAACATTTTTGCTGAAAATGATGTTTTGACAGACACTACCCATTGTCCCATCTATAACAGTTGTCAGTTGAAACTTGTAGAAAAAGTTTTATGAACACTTCCATAGTGTCATTTGCAGTGCCAGTCAATAGTTCTGTTGACATCTTTACACATGTTTATCAGA